>JALXJV020000008.1:4661348-4996348 GCA_024633595.2 Lepomis macrochirus
GGCTAATCGATGACTGTTGTAGGGGGTGTGACTGCGAAACAGATGGTGTGGGTAGGGTTTTCTCCCTTATACCTATTTTCCATAATTTTCTCTACCTCTTCCACCCCTTCATTCTCTTTTCATCTGTAATTTATTTGTTTCCCTTCTCTCACTCTTTTTTTCTCCTTCTTTCCCCCATAACTTTTTGATCATTTTATCAATGACGATATCCTTGCAGTTCCTATAGAACTCTTTATGTAGCTCATGTTTTGATTAAATAAATAAATAAATAAATAAATGAGTATGCTAATTAAATTAACATATACTAAACTATAACATAATGTCAGCTTATCACAGGACCATTTGAGGTTGATGTGTGGAGGAAGTGAGGCCGGTGTGGCTGCTGGCTGTGGGCGGCGCACAACTTGAGTCTGACGGCTCCTCTTCAGTCAGTCAGTCGGTGTGGAGGAGAGCGGACGGAGCGGAGCGGCGCACCGGGACCCGGGGGAGTTGTAGTAAACATCGGCCACACGGCAGCAAAACCACAACAGACCGAACAGCAGGCAGGCAGCAGCGGAGCGGAGCAGCATGGAGCTGTGAGGGCTGCGGGCCGACCGGGACCTGCTCCCCTAAAATCACTGTTTGATTTGTTTATTTACCGCATCTGCGAGCTTTCCCCCCCCAAAACATGGAGACTACAGGCTTCTGGCTGCTACTGGCTGCACACTTCATCCTCATCTTCCAACAAGGTAAGACATTTTATCTATCATGTTTGTCCTCGCATGACATAGAAACTCTGAAATCTCCTCATATGTTTAGATTTTACCAAGAGCGTGTGGTTTTGAACTTGACGCTGAGTGCGCAGCAGCTTCAGGTGAGCTGCGAAGCGAGCTCTGTCCGAAACAAACCAAAGAGGTCTCCATGTGGTCTGCGTATTTGTATTTTTGTTAGAATTAGAATTCTTTTCTCTGTCTTATTTCCAGTATTGAACCTGCAGCGCGTAACGCGTTGTGCGACTTTGGAAGGAGACCAAGTCCAAAACGCAAATAGTTTTTGTTTTTTTATTTAAAAAAAAGCTTACATATATTCTCATGTGAGTGAGGTATCACTTGTGTTTTCTGATGATGATGAGCGTCACTGCTCCTCTCGGGGGTTGTGGGATCGCAGATTAAAACGTTTGAGAGGCGCAGGGGCGTCACATATCAGCTCCAAACTGAAGCTGTCAAGCATGAAAAGAGAAGTTTGGATACGGTAGGCTGACTGGCTTATTAAGGTTGTCAGAGGCTCCATATCTGGCAGCAACAACAACAGTAATCCTATAATGCTTCTCAGAAACAGATAGTATCACTGTAAAAACTACAAGCTAATATATATGAGATTTGTTTCTCACCCTGAAGCATTTTACAGAACTTTACAGAGTCCAACTCTTGCACATCTCTTAATGTCTGCAGGAACACTAAATAAGAAGTAAAGCTAATGTGACTGATCAGTAAGGGGCCTGTGGTGATGCTGAAAGCTTTGGCGTGGTCAGTTTTACCTTGTCTGTTTGAGGTAAAAGTAAATCTGCTTGTTTCAGGTTTAAATGGTGTCTGTTTGGACAGTGGTTCATGCTGTTCAACCTTTTTTTTTTGATGTACAACAGCAGCAGCCCTCTTGTGTTGGGCTCATTGACTGCTGAACATCTAAAATGTAGTAATGACGTGTCAGAAATGATCCTGACTTCTATCCTCTCCAGTGTGATTTAAATGATTTTTTTAAAACACAAATTGTTGTTCCCAGAATAATTAATTTAAAGTCTGAATATAAGCCAGCATGTCACCTTTCAGTACTCAGTGAATAACAAATCATTTAGATTTAGGTTCGATAACCAACTCAATGGATAAACGTATACTAGTTTGGCAGGAAAAGCCACACGGTGTCCTCAAATGAAAAGTTACTGAAATGTTAAAGGTACTTTCAGAACAGTGACAGAACTTGTCTGAAACATGTTGTTCATGTGAAATTTCAAGCCAATCAAGCACGAAATGTGTGTTTTCTACCAGTTCAGATTGAACTGAGATGGCTGACACTGCTGCAGATTTCCCTTCAGTCGAGTCTGCAAATACCTGTTAAGATACATTTTTTTTTACAGGCCTCTGCAGCTTATTTGCCTTCAGTCTTCTCTTGTTACGCTAACACACTTCTCAATTACTGAACCAAAGAGCAGATATGATGGCTTGTAAACCCTGATACAGGACAGCAGGCCTTTTTAAAGCAACTACAATTTAATATTTTTAGTAACAAAAGCAAGTGACTGCATTAAAATAATGTGACAATGTGAAAAAAGTCACTCATAGTGAGAATTATCAGCTGAATCTCTAGCTCCGCTCGGCTTTACAAAGCTGTATAGTGAGTTTCAGCTCATTTTTTTTTATCTGTCCAGCTGCAGCTTTACTGTTCTGGTTCACTCTCACTGCTCACACAGCGACATTTCAGAGAAGAACCTGTAAAAAGCCGCCGTACACAACCTGCTGAGCAGCAAACAGCGGACAGACAGTTTGAGACAAGCTGGTGAACATAGCGGAGCATTTAGCAGCTATAGAGCCACATGTTTCCCTCAGCAGCCGGTGGAGACCAAATACAGTGCTAAAAGAGACTGAAAGTTGGACTTATATTCATCTGGTGACACAAACACAACGCCAAATAAATGATCATGTTGCTTTGTAACTGCTGGATGTGTGAAGAAAAACAACAGTTTTCTACCAAGTTCGACAAAATGGTGATGAAGTTACAATGTTGTGTTCACTACTTGGGGACAAGCTGCATCCAAGTGGCCAGAAAGTTGCAGGTTTAATTGAGAAACAGGTGAACCAATGAGCCAATGAGCTCCTTGTAAACAAATTAGCTACTTATTTACTTAATCAATTATTGGCATCAGTGGGTGTTGGCACCTGAATGTGTAACAGATCAGCGGCTGACATGTTTGTGGAGTTGTCCATTACGTTGACAGGAACAAATACCATAATAAAAAGTTTTGGCTAGTGATGACTATGACTTTTGTGCGACAATCATAGTTCTCGGTGCTTTTGGAACATCTTACAGATACCTGAATGAGTCTCATTTCGTGGTCCATTTAAAAGTTGTTCTGGAGCTTTTAGTCGCACCACATGGTACTCATTAGCCGATGGAGTTTGGCCAGTTTGTAGATATGGAAATTTTACAGTTTGTCTAAACACCTTACGGGCTACTTGTGCATGTTGCCTTAAAGGTAGATGTTCAAAGTTCATTCTTTAAGTTGGAAATAGCAGAGAAACAATCTCACCATAATTTAGTGGCTGGTCTGTATGTGATTTTGTAACATCATTGGTTTGTTTTCTCTACACTGTATGACAATGTCACAGGTACGCTGTGTCCTGTGTCAGCACTTTGTTAAAGCTACGTGATTCCGCACTGAGGGAAACACTCAAACCCAATTTCCGGTCACACAGCAAGTGTTTGTAATAATGGACCCAGCAGTGTGTTCTGCAAGGTTGAAGAGGTTTAAGAAGTCAGTGGAGATGAATCAGGATTTGTCACCATAAGCCTGAGGACTGGAAGGGTTTTCCAGCTCCTTATCCTCTGGTTTGTCCTCCCAGCCGTACGGTACAGTGCCAGAGAGGACACTGATCTGCTTGGTTGAATCCTTTCGGGGGGTGAGACGTGAAACAAAGATTAGGGGGAGAAGCTGGTCGGAGCCAGTTTTAGCATGAAGAGATGTGAAATCTTTGTGCCCGGGCCAGTGAGCCTGGGTCTGTGCTGGATGGTTCTGTACCTGCAGAAAGCCTCCGGGCTCCCTCACGCCTCCCCCCTTTTCATTTGGGCCATTTTAAAATGAAGCTTTCATGAGACGTAGGGGCACAAAGGAGATGCCGGCTCCTCGAGGAGGCAGCGCAGGAATGGTTGATGCTGGAAGAAAAGGCGCACGAGGAGAAAACTCAGCACCATCTGTCCTCCCCCAAAAGATTTTTTGTGAATGGGCAGTGCCAGCCGCGCCCTGCGCTTCGCCTGGGCTCATGAAGTCTCCGGGACCCTTGTTGTCTAACAGGGAGTCTGCTGACAGATGGCCGTCACAGTCAGGCAGTCTGTCAGTCAAACTCGTGCAGGGGGCGGCTGTGGATGCGATGCCCGCCGCCACAGACACCAAGCGTGCCACACCCAGAGCGGAGCTAAACGTGACTGATGGAGGTTGTCTTTTTAAAAAAAAAAGACAGATTTAAATTCTCTGTCTGTGTCAAAAGTAGTTATTGGTCACTGTAATTTTTTCTCCAGTCACAAAGAGATTCCTTCTTAATGAGAATCCACTGTGTGTGATGGTGGACAACATCCACAGTGCTTGTTCTGTCTAAAAATGACGTCTAAAGTCAAACCGAAGCCAAAATAAAACTTCATCAGTCTGAGTTAGACAAATTAAATGGGAATCTTTCAAAGTTACTATGTTTTACTGCAAATTTCACTCATTTTGTTTGATTTTGTCATTTTAAGCTGTTTTAACTTTAAAATGTAAGTTCCCCTGCTGTTTATAAAAATATGAGTTAACCGAAGTTTGTTAATTAGTTCAAAGCCATCTTATGAGTTTTGAAAATATAAAACTTAAGCTCAGTGCACCATGACATCTCTGTTGGGTGTAATCACAGGTGCAACAAAGCAGACCTCTACCCAACATTGGCTGTGGGCTGTGGTCAGCAGCAGTAGAGAAAATGTTTCATAATATCTGGAGCAAGACAAAAGCGAACATGTCACTGGAGAAAAGTCCAGAGACAAAATATTTTTGCTTTGATATTTGTGGTAACACTGATCCTGTTAAACTAATGAGAGACTGTAGTCACCTCACATGATCTCTTCTCTTTTAGTTTTTCCTCTCCTTTTACATTCATGTCTTTATTTCCTCACTATCTCTCTCTCTCTCTGTCCCCTTTTCTTTCCTTTCTTTTATCCCTCCTTCTCTGTCCAAAGCAGCTTCGGCCGGGTAGACGTCCCCTGCTGCCCAACTGGTAGTCTGGGGATGGGGGGGGGGAGCAGATTTCCAGTCGTGGCAGCGGGTATTTGATGACCAGATTAGTGGGTATTAGGCTCAACGGCATTCACTCAGGCATACACAGGGGCTACTGGTTTGAATCCTCCCGAGTCGCCCCTCTTTTTCTTTCCACTGGCCCTCGGTATGAATGGAGGCCGGGGTTACGTGGGGAAACAACCAGCCAGGTCCTCGGCGGAGGTCAGCTGAGGAGGCCTGTCCGTCCTGCGCCGCCTCCTCTGGCCTGGCCCGGTGAATTATGCTGTCAGAGGGGAGATTTGTTTTGTAACAGTAGGAAAGGGAGCAACTACAGAAAGAAGGGAGGTGTAAAGGGGTAGATTTCGGGGGCTGGGGAGGGGGTGCAGGGCAACAGAGAAAAGGAGAGGGTGAGGGGTGGTTTCAGTAAGGGGAGCATTTAAGCGTGACGCATGATGGCACTGCGATTTGTCCCAGTGGCGGCGGCAGTGAGAAGGAGAGGACGCTGTCACACTGTGAAGCTGGAGCAGAAGTGTGGGAGCGCAGTATGTTAGGATGGGAGGGTACACACACACACACACACACACACACACACATTCATCCTACAACACCTCGAGGTTGGAGGCCTCACAGAGCGATGGAGTGCAGGTTAAGCAGCACTCTTGCCTTCATTAGTCTTCGTTAACGCCCCCAGCCTCATTAAACCCCCCCACCTCCCGATCTTACTTTGTGTCTCCCATCGCTGTTCTCAGGCCTCCATTCCCCTCACACGCTGTGGAAAAAAACACCCCTCCTAACAAGTTGTTTGGTCTCAGATTCAGTTTGTGAGACTTCATCATTTAGTTGATACCCAAGTCTGGTTGCACATTAACAGCATGTGTTGTTACAGAGAATAACTCAACAGCAAGGCTCAAGGTTTTCTACTTTTAACTATTTTTAACTAATTAAAATGGATCCTTTAAGAGGACCTAGGACTGAGTCTTGTTTGGAACTCAGTTCCTGAGTTAGAGTACTAAACCATAAATAATAGACGGTTTCTATTATCATCCTTGTAAGCATGTATTTATACACAAGCCATTTTTTTTATTTAGAAAGAGGCCAAAATGTTTTCTTAACATAAACAGCCGCACAAGAACTTAAACACCGATTAAAGAACAAGTAAACAATAGAAATCTGACCAGACGGGTAACCAAACATCGTTGTGTTTCCTGGTGCATAAGACACTGTTCATTTTAGTTTAAATTAAGTTCTTAAATTTAGTTCCTTGCAAATTATTATTTTTGCAGCATGTTAATGTCAGTAACAGGTATGTTTTAATCTGCAACTCTACATTCACCCTTGAATTTATAAATATCTTGTAAAAGAAATGTTAAATCTTGTGTGTTTCAATGCCGTCAATATCCAATCAAATGGAAATATTCTGCCTGTGCTGTGAATCAGTTTATAAATTCAGCCTGACATATTTGGTATCTTTAAAACTCTAGAATTTAAAATAAACTTCATGGATTTGAACGATGTTTGGATCAACAACATGAGATTATAAAGATGGATGGACTTCAGTTTGAGGTCAGGAAATTGAGATTTTTTTTTGCAGTGCATTTCCTCCGGGCCAAATCGCTTTTCTTTTTCTTCTTCAATCTTCTTTAACATTTTTTCTGTCCAGCCCTTTTGTCCTTTTTCTTTGGTCAGCTCTTAATCTCTCATTTTCTTTCCTCCTTTGACAACTTCTCTGTGCTGCTGCACATCTTCCGTCACCCTGTTGTCCCACATTTCTCCCCTTTTAGAGCCTCATGCCTTCATCCTTCTACTGTCTGTCCCCCTCCTCCTCCTCCTCCTCCTCCCCCATTAACGTTTTTTTAATCCTCCTCCTCCTCCTCATTTGTCTCCCCTCTCGTTTCTGGGTGGGTGAGGGATGAGGGGTGTCGAGAGAGGGTTTTTTTTTTGTTGTTGCTGTTGTTAGCCAACCATCTTGCCTCTGCTGGTGTCCGCCTGGTGCTCTGCCACCATCGTCACCCACCCCTTTTACTCCTCCTCCTGGTCCTCCTTGGTGCCTACCACTGCTCTGGATGCTGCAATGGATGACTGGGCAGATCCGGGTGGCCCACAGCGCTTCTGAAAGCGGTGGCCACTCACATCGGGGCCCATTGCCGCGAAGAACAAGTTGAGCCCCCGTAGAGTAGCTGGTGGAGAGCCATTTGATTTGTCCTCTACTTTTCTCCCTGTTTTCGCCACTCCTCAGCTGCCTAAGAGTGTGTGGTCTCTCTTCGATCCTGGATGTTTGATGGCGCTCTCATCTCAAACCACTGAATGAGAAAAACCCAAAAAGTGTTGCAGAAAAAAAGGCCAGCGATAAAAGGCCTGCGTGGAGGACGCGGGTCGGTCAAAGTCCTCTTCAGTAAAAAGGCTGATTCGCTGCTTTTCTTCCCCATTCACTGGCTGGCTGAGGGGATCTAAGCAGGTGAACGTGGAGACGCTTTAGGCAGATGTTGGCATGCACAAAAGGATTTGATGGGCCTCAGCAAGGCTTTTCAAGTATTTACAGAACATTTACATTTACATTTCAGACATTAGTCTGATCCTCTTATCCAGATCAGCCTCCATTGAGTGCAGCAGGAGAATGAGCTTAAATTCCTCGATCACCAGCATTTACAAGCTAACAGAAGCAGGGGGTCGAGCTGTACAGAACCATGTCAGGACTCCAGAGTCTCCACAGAAGTAAGAAGAAAAAAGACCCAGAGATAATGGTTTTTTGCAACAATGTCAAAGACTGGACTAAAAAGTCCAATTCAAATCGCATTATCGGATTTTTTAGCCACTTGGGGTTGTAAAAACAAACTCTAACCTAGAATCACCTTGTAAAGTTGATATGGCTAACATGTCAACAAACAGTTGCATATTTACAAATCCTGTAGAGATAAAGCAGCATGATCATCCCCATCTTCATTCTCCTTTTAGCTCTGGTTTGGTCTCCACCAACTCGCGAGGGAAATATCTGGCTCTTTGTTCACCAGCCAGCCTCTGTGTCTATCTGCTGTTTGGCGCTGGGCAGGTAGAGGTCTGTAGGTTTATCAGAGCTTGTTCCCTATGTGGCGCTAGTGAACACCCACTAATTATACGTTATGTCCCAGTAAATCAAGTGTGCACCACACAGTCATCCATTCATCCGTCGTTAACCGCTCATAATGCGTACGAGGTCGCCGACATCGGGCGAAAGGCGGAGAACACCCTGGACAGGTCGCCAGTCCATCGCAGAGCCACCACACAGTCATGTGTTGAAGCTAGATCAAATATTTGATACATTTATACATAGTATTATAGTAGTTTCAGTTTTGTGCAAAAAGAATTAAAAGCCTGTCCCAAATATATGCAGGGTCAATTTAGTGATTTTAGCAAACATAAGCCCGGGCTATTATTCAAAGTTTTACGGTAATTGATACCTGAAAAAGAAACTCTGATGAAGCCAAGATAGCCAAAAACATTTGGTGAATACATTTTGAACGGAAAATAATACAATTTTGGAGCAGTTTCCAAGGGCTTCATGTTGACCTAAAGTCTTTAGCATGTTTGAGTTGGTTCACTTCTGATGTAAATACTGTCTGAAGACTTTGCAAAGATTAAGCTGTCAGTTGGACCAGCAGACGTGTCCCCCAGAGGCACTCACTATCCATTCTACATGGTTGGTCCTCAAAGTGAGGCATCAGGTTGTGTTGACACACCTGAGCTGTTGTACAAAGATTTGGGAGGAAATAGCTGCACTTCACCCATGAGGCTTGTCTGCAGGGAGAGAGGCGTGTGTGTGTGTGTGTGTGTGTGAAATCTGTGAAAGGTTAATCCTGTTAGAGACGTACCAATTACAGCAATTAAATATAATTGGAAGCAGATATAAAGATTTCACATTGTCAGTGAATGCAGCTGAAATTGATTTGGGATGAACCCAAAGCTGATAAATGCCAGATGGGCTGTTTGACCCTCAGATATATGATGTTATTGTTGTCCTCCTGTTCAGTGCCCCAGAAGCTGTGCTGTTTATTTCACCCCAAAAATACAAAGGTCTGAGATCAATCAACATTTTGTTCTAGTCTTTCTGCAAGTAGGGGGGTTACATTACAAAGTTTATGCTGAGGGTGGGATCATTGAACTCTAAAGGGTTCATCCTCTGAGGAGCAGGAATGAGATTTGGAAAAGTCATAAATATCAGGTTTCAAGATTTTGATTTTGTCCTGATGGCAGCATTGAAGGGGAATGCCACTGATTTTACACATCAAAGTCTGTACAACTCCTGCATAAGTGATAAAAGTGTCTCCAGAGAGAGCTTTGTGAAGTCTGACAAATGTCCTCAAGTGATGTCACTTGAGTCAGTGTCATTTAGAGCTGAAGACTTCAAGTCTCGGGATGAGGAGTTAGAAAGAAGTGAGCTTACCAGACCTCTATAGCCCGCTCCTCATCTCTGCTGCAGGCTAGAGACATCCAGACTACTACTACTAACAAAACTGTACCCGGATGTCTGAACTAAATTGATGACTGTTATACAGATGACAGGTTTTGACCGGGAAGGAGAATGTGTGGAATAAATAAAGATAACATATGTGATTGTGCTGCATCGATTTTAATTGTTTTTGGTTCATTGTGAGTCAGACAATGTTATATTAGTTTTAAATATGTTGGTAGCTATTTTAAAGGAAAGGTTAGGAAGTCATTTTAATTATCAGGGTCTGTTCTGGGTAGGGACCATGAAGATCATGACAGAAAACCTGATGGCAGCGCATCCAACGTGACGTCTTCAAATGTCTTGTTTTGTCCAGAGGAAGACTGGAGAAGCTGGAACCAGAGAATGTTTGGTGTTTTGCTGGAAGAAATTACTCAGAGGATTAATCAATCTAATTGTCTGGTGTCAACTAATCAATCGGCTAATTGTTTCAGCACTAAATTAAATCTGAAAAATTGTTGCTTAGTGTGTTTTGTTGGTCTTCCCATGGTGGTTTCTGGATGAATAGACTATTTGACTATTTCCTCTCATGCAGAATACTCATGCATGTTGTCAGTCAGCTGGTTTATTAGGCCTAAGATTTTAAAAATGATTTCTCTTCAACTGCACATCCACGGTAATTCCCTCTGTACATGCAGCAGACGGGTGTTTCCATGTCTCTTCTTTTTTTACTGGCTGGTTGACTGGGACAGTAGCCCAGGGTGGGTATTGGGGATGTTGGAGGTGGGATGGGAGACAGCTGGTGGTGGAGGTGAACAGCAGGAGGTCGACACTAACCAGCTCCCATCACACTGCTGCATGTGAACTGCCAGAAGCTGATTGAGAGGAGATATTTTTAGGGACAAAGTACAGTACCAGTTTATTCCAATACATACACAATATAGGTTTTTCTAATAATTTTTTTTTTTATTAGTTAATGAGGAAAGTGCCAGGTCATTGAACAAAGAGAAAATTCAAACATTATGAATAACACAAAAATCTAATTTGAACAAATATTCGTAACCATCTTAGAGATTTTACTTTAGATGTCTTTAATCTGTATTTTATGTTGGATGCCTCTAACAACAAACTATTAAACCAATGATCTTATAAAGAGATACAACTAGAAATAGATTGAGAGAGGGCAGAAGCAGAAGTGTGTCAAGGTTACAGAAGGACAAAGTGTAAAATCCATAATTTCCTCTGTGTCCCGCCACCCGCTGTTAATTTCAATTAGGTCATCCCTCAAAATAGTCATGCATCCCTAAGGCACCGTCACAAAATGTCTGCCTGTTAATGAGCTGCTGATTGTGCTGAGAATGCTCGCCTGGTCTCATTGAAGCAGCACGGTGGATTCATGCAGGTGAAAAAGCAATTAGTGTTTGGCTGCAGACCTGCGGCTCCTGCAGAGCGACGCCTGCTGCGACCTGCAGATGATGTAGCACTGACATCATCTGGAGCGCTGAGGTGGAGGCGGGACGTCCCGCTAAAGGACAGAGGACAGGTGAAGGGTTGTCTGGACAGAGGGCTCACTATTTGCATGAATCCACCAAAAGCTTTTTTTCTTATTTACAATTTATATTATGTATAATTTTATATTTTGATATTATTATTATTATTATTATTATTATTATTATTATTATTATTATTATTATTATCAGCTTTTAGAGTTCCTTCCTTCCAGAAAGCGTTTGGTTTCAGTTCATTTTTAAGGGTAAAGTTAAGCTCTTTTTCCTGACCACTGATTCTTCAAAATTCTGCTGCTAGGATTTTATCTTAACAAAAAAGTAGCGTATCTATAATCAACTTATTCTTGTGTCCCTGCTTCGGATTGATTTGCCAAAAAAATCTGAAAAAAATGAAGCGTTAAGCAACATTTCCAAATTTAGCAGCTTAGCGTGGACGTAGCTAACAACCTGACTGTGCTACTGCACAAAGGCTTGTAGCATCTCAGCTCTGTGGTCACTTCCCAAAGTCCCTGACAGGATATCACTGGCAAGTTTATCAGACCAATAGGAGAGCAGCAGAACCACACCACGTAAACCACCTTATCTTTCATGTTAGTCCAGTTACTGTAATGACCAAGCTCAGAAAAACTGAGACTCACAAACCAAAAATATAAATAGAAAACTAAAAAACAGGTAATACAGTCATGGTGATGCTGTGATTTTGAATGCAAATGACCTTTCTATATTTCACATTATATTGCTTTTTGTTATATTTTGGAATGTTAACAATTTTGGGTTGCAGTTCATTTTGGATAGTTTGCGTTCCTTACGTTTTATTTAAAGGACAAATGAATCCCATAACCATCTTTCCCTTAGGATCTGCAAACGCTTTCCTCTTTTAGTTTTTTCTTGCAAATGTGCATCTAAGTCAATCTTTTATCATTATACTATTTTACTTACACTCCAATGAAGTTTTTGGGTTTTATCCTCTTTTTGTTGCTCTTTTTTTCTATCTTACTATTTTGAGTTATTTGCTTTGCATTTTGTAAAGCAGTTTGCAACCTTATTTTTAAATGTGCTAAACAACTTTATGTAAGCATTATTATCACATTATGCAAATCAATTGCAGAGACCTGACCTTTGCTGTAGATGGGACCTAACTTTTGGTGCATTCATGGAGGCTTAAGTCTAAGGTTGAAGAGTCGGCTGTTGGACAGCTTTTAATGCAGAAAATGACCAAATTAACTAGGTCATTATTAAATATGGCCACATATTTTTGTTCATCCTGCAAATATAAGTAAATTAAGACAGTGTAGAATCAACAGGGTGGTCAGTGACATTAAACATGGACAGTGAAGTCTACATATCAGATAAGAGTTATAGTATCAGGACAGGTGGAAATTCTCTGAACCTCTCTGTTCCACTGCTGATCTGTGAAACTACATGTTCACAGTAAAGGCCACACGCAGAGAGCAAGGCATGCTGGTAAGTAGAGAGCAGTGATGCTCAGCTGAGGCTGACTGCGTCTTGCTGGGCTGTGAACAGAACCAAAGACAGTGAATCTGCAGTGTTGTCATTCTTGCAGGGATTTACAGTCACAGAAGGTATAAAAACCAGCGTGGAGCTCCAGTCTGTCTGTGGTGAAGTGGAACATGTGGTTCAAACACAATAACAGAAAGACAGTGGACATGACGCAGACACAAAGATGTTTGATGTAGATTTTGAATTAGTGGTTACATTTACAACTTCAAAACTTTTCTCCAGGCTAAACTGATTTTTTAATTTTTTTTAACCGTCATCTCGTTCTTCTGCAATGATTTAATGGCACTGACTGGAGAATTAGCGCCACAATGTGTTTATCTCAATGAATGAAATACTTTTACGAAAGTAGGGATAGGAACCGTTTATAAAACAAAAAGTAAGAAAATCAATTCAGGCTTAAAATTTGAGCTTGGCCTGCCACTATCTGTGGATTTGTTCAGTTGCCTGTTTTCCCCAGTTGGCAGCTTACAAATCCTGCATGACTTGAATGCAGCATTAGCTCTCAAATTCACTCAAAAAATAATCTTTTAACCTGACCCCCGTTCTTCTGACATAATTAAGAACAGCAGTCTCATCTTAAACCCGAGCAAAAGAGTAAATCAATTTGTAAAAAGTTTATAATATAATAAGGGGCCTTTACTTACATACACACACTTCCCTTCTCATTGTCTTTGCTGTGGGATACAGCGTTGGCACTCTTCTTCGCCCATTCAGCTCCGGTGTTTAATTAAGTCGTTTTCTGTTAGAGAAGCTTTTCTCTGGGCCTCTGACAAACTGTTTCGTCACCGTGTGTACGATTAGATTAGAAACACGTCTGCTGGAACCAAAACAGCTCCGCTTGGAACAGACGCTTTATACATGAGGAAATCTGGGTAAAGAAGGAAACTCACTGCTCCTTCACTGATCAGGCATTCAAGATAGTAACCTGTAAAAACTCACCGGCCATTTAAGCAACAGTAAAAAAAAATTCAGCAAAACTATGGACCATGTGACCAATGTTTATTACATGTCAGTAAAAAAATGAATTAATGAAATATGTAGAGAAAACCTTACTGTTAGGGCGGTGGATAAGACACGTGACTATGGTGTGAGAGACCCGGGTTCAATCCCCCACTGTGACACAGCCACCATTGTGTCCCTGAGCAAGACACTTAACCCCCTAGTTGCTCCAGAGGCGTGCGGCCTCTGATGTAAATGTCTATTCTTGGAGCCCAAAAAATGTGTCACATGTCAGGTGTTCAAGTATTCTCACAGATGAATCCACCCACTTACTGAACATAATCAGTGGTCATGAAGAGAAATATATCTATATATCTATATCTACATATATATCTATAGATAGATAGATAGATACACTTATATACTCCTGCTCCTGTTTACTTTTTTCCTGACCTTTCCCAGCCCTGTGATGATTTGCGAAAATGATTCCCATCCCGCGGGAATCCCACAGGAAACAGACTTAGTTGGATGTTGTTGAGTGGTATCATGTTCGACACACTCTACTTCCGCTGAGACAGTGTGAATGAATGAGCCTGTTTCCACAATCAACCCTTGTGTAACCGCTTTCCTTCAATGAGAAGATGACAACAAAGACAGAGTAGCCTGGTCCGAACAGCGGCTGAAATTCTTCCCTCTACAACAAGTCTGCTTTCGGGAAACAGGCTTATTCACTTTCTGGTATAAAGAGTTAGATGAGAAGATTGATACTCATCTCATGTTGACTGATTAAATAAACATTATACAACATATTAAGTAGTAAGCATTAGAGGTGTTGGTAGGTGGATTTTGTTACCTTTAGACAGAGCCATTTCCCCAGTGTTTTCAGCCCACTGACGGCTACTGACGGTACTGCAGCGGAAAATCCTGCAGAATTTTCCCCATGGACCTCCATGATAGAAAGAGACATCTGTGAAACTGCAATTATGAATCAATAATACATCTTTGTTATATGAATTTTGAATCCATGGAGGTTTTATTTGTCTGCACTAACCACAGTCATGCCAGTTAAATTGGCGGTAAAGTTTTTGTAAATGTGAGGCCACCTTGGCTCCATTTTCTTTACATGTTACCTAGATGTCTCCAATAAGTTCTGGAGAAGTATGCAGTTTATTAAAACTTAAGCTCACCAGTCTCCCCTAACATGCACGCTGCTGCTTTGTCCTCTGATTGATTCCAACATGCATACAGTAAGATCTTCCAAATGTTTTCATTTTCTTCAATTCATTGCTGTGCCAAGACAACATAAATCACCATTTGTGTTCTGCTCTTTGGCACGCTCAGCCATAAAGCTGCGGCTGGCATAGCTAACAGCAAAGTTTTAAAATAAATAAAACGTCCCTAAGATCGTTGTGTCGGAGCCGTACCTTTCCCAATTTCCCTTTAAATCTTCCTTTTCCTGTAAACAAGTCGCTCTGAGTGGGAGCTCTTTGTTTAAACATCCCTGTCGCTCTCTGAATTAATTGGAGCTGCTGGCTGTGGAGGTGACGGCCGGGCAGGCAAACAGAGAGAGGCAGATTGAAGGTTTCGGCTGCAGGGTTTGTTTGAGATTGATGCTGCAGCAGCAGCAGCAGCAGCAGCAGCAGAGGCTGGCACATGGTGAACAGTGGGCAGGTACCCAGCAGACATTTAGAAGTTGAATAGCTGTTGATGGGACAGCCTGAACTACAACAAAGGGAGTGAAAGTTGAGACGACATCTGCAGTCGTCCAGAGTTGTTTTTTTGGAATCAGGTCTTGAACACACTAAGTTCCCGAAATCTGTTTTTATATCTTTTTCTGAATTTCTGTAGTTTTCTACAGTGTTGTCAAAAATAACCTAAATCCTGCTAACTTTCCTCTTTAGTCTTGCCCAATAACAATTACAGTTTGCAGGATTCTACTCTGTATTCAGGTCTGTGTGTATTTATAAATGGAGGTAGTGCTGTATCATCTCATGTGATGGCGTCCCCACCCCCCCAACCTGAGGTCGAGCTTTGGACCTGTTGAAGTGCTACAGAATCTCTACCTGTCTACACCACTGTGAAGGGAAAAAGATCTGTTAGTGATGGCGATGCATCCAGAACCAGGGGGGAGTTACTTTGGCTGGTGGCTGCATGGAGGGACACTTGTTTTCTGGAGCTTTAGCTCCACATTTCCTGCATGTTGATTGGCTGCAGTCAAATGAGGATAGGAGCAGCAGCAGCTGGTTCAGACTTTTCTGCAGCTTGTTAAGCGCAGGGTTTCTTGATGTATGCAGTCATGCATTTGTCCACAAAATAAGTTCTTGACTTGACTTATTGTTTTTTTTTTTAATAACAAATGTTTGTCCAACACTTTGGTCTTAACATTTAACTTCACTTTCTTTCTCTTTAAGTCACTTCACTTTAGTTTATTGGCCCTAAAAATAAAATTCTTGTCTGATTCCAGACCTTTGAATTGCTGTCCATATCTTTCTTTCATTTGCTTAGTGATACACATAGGTTGTGAGAAGGTGTACTGGGCAGATTTAGCATTGCACTCCTTTAACATCATTTCCCATAAACCCACCAAGATTCAGGTGTGTTATGCTGGTAGCAGCTAATGTAGCCTGAAGCCTGTAGCTAGGTTTCTACCTGTTAAAAGGGGGGTTTTATTTGCTGCCTCAGAACTGACTGTCACAAAAACAATAAATTTCCTTTAATAAACTCCAAAGAAAGGATAAAACCATGTTACTTTGTTTATTTATTATTGTATTATTGGTGATATTGTTGTTGTTATAACTAAAAACTCTCCCCTCTTCCAAGTGCTTGCTCATGGTGAGAATTGTTGGGTTTCTCTACATAATATTACAAAGAGTATCTAGACCTGCTCTATATGCAAAATGCAATGACATACTCTCTACTGATGGGTTAGAGAAGGAGACAAAAGCTGCTTGTTGTTCATATGGCAGCACACAGCTAACATGGTGGCTGCAGAGAGTTTGGCTGCAGCCCAACAGAGAGGCTGCTGATGGAAACTGTAGACGGTCAGATCCATTATTCATCTGCTCTCCCCCAGGACAGATCATTTGTTTCTGACTACAGATACAGGTCACACATGAGTGCATGAACACACACACACGCAAACAAAGCGGTCAGAGAGCGATTCAGTCTTATCGCAGTTCAGTGAGGTGAATCTGGTGTTGGTAGATGTAGACCAGAGACATTACACTGCAGTTAAAAGTTAAAACCATGACCACACACACAAACAGAAGTGAGTGTAGATAAGAGGAGGCCAAGTCCAACCTGTTACATTCACAACCTCAAAGTGCTCACGTTTTATCATGTGATGGTACATTTTTAAGAAGGTGAACAAATGCAGTGGTGCAGGAGAGACTGAAAGGAGAAAAAAGAAGTTACAGGCAACCCCTCAAACCTTCTCAGTACAGACAAAAATCAACTAATTATCTCATTGAATTAAACAACACAAAATAGACAAGCCAATAACTGAAACAGATACTAAAATTACAGAAATGAACACAAACAGAAATTATTCAAATCTGCAAAAGTTAATTAATTAGTGGTGTATTTCTGTTATATGCAAACCTTTTTCCACAAATAGTCATCTAATTCTAATTCTAGTTTTCATTAATTGCCGAATCTTAAGGGCCAAAACAGCAAATACTCTTATGTGATATCTGTATAGTGCAGGGAAAGGTAAAGGAGTACCAAGTGATTTTGACAGCAGGGTCTGAGGCCCGTGTCCTGTAATATTCAACTATTTTTTAACCTGTATGAGGAGTCGGTGACAAAAATGGACCCAGAATGTAAAATAAATGTGGAGATTGCATCTTGAGATGTATGTGTGTCAGCTGATCTCTCATATCCGGTTTCATAGCAAAATTTAAAAATGTTTTTGACAGCTGATAGTAGGAAGGATAAGAAAACAGTGACAATTTAATTTGCAGTATTATTATATTTTGACACAATTTCATTCAGAACAATTGATCACATCCTGATTGAAAGGCCTGAATAGTTAGAACACTTTCAGGCTCAGTAACATGCCTGATTTGTGTCCTACATAATAATTTTAATCTATGGTAGTTGACTGTTCTAATTTTTCATATATGGTAGTTGTGGGATCCCTCAGTGGTCAGTCTTGAGCCAAGTTTAGTTTGTGCATGCTACCTCCAGGCCACATATTACAGAACCATAACACAACATAACTTATTATGCTGATGACCTATCCTTCTCTCCTGAAGACCCAAATCCTGATAAATCTTTGGTTAAATGTATTACAGACATTGACAATTTGATGTCCTACAAACTCTTGCAACTAAACACATTTTTTTTTCATTGGTTCTAAAACTCATAAAACACTTACATGCATTAAGTTGCATGCTCTTTAGCACTTTGGTTGGCTCTTTAGCACTTCAGTTGGACTTTAGCAAAGCTCCCCTGGATTAATGGATTAATATGTTTCTTAAAATATCGGTTTGGTAAGATGCAGGTGTAAATGCCATCTACAGCACTCCAGAAAATGCTTTAAATGCTGGCCATGTGAATTTCCTTAAGGTGGTCTTAAAGACCTCTTGACTTAGGATATCTGAGAAATATTTAGGTCCAGATTTCACCAAACAGCAGCCATGGTCAACGGCAGACATCTCCTTTTAGATTATGTTTTTTTTAACAATGTATACATATGTGTTGTATACATTTGAATCTTCAGTACTACATTAGGTGACTTACTAAAGATGATTTGCTTGCAGCGCTCTGTCATATTATTATTTCAGTTGAGCTCCTGTGTTCTGTTTTCCTGCCTTCATTCCTGGCATACATGTGAAATCATCCTCTCAGAAGCTCTGCTTCTTTCATGTTTCATCCTCCTTTTAGGGCTGATGGACTCTGCCTGTAGATAATCCACAGCTTTTGTTCTTTGCCATTTATAGTTAAAAGGGAAAGATGAGAACGGCTGATCGATGAGAAGAACCTCAACCCCGAGGCCTCTGTTCAGCTGATGAGTTTAGTTTTCCACAGCCGTTCTCCCCTGTGTTAACTCCCCAGCAGCAGTTTGGAGGGTTTTTTTTTTTGGTAGATCTGACTTTTCATTTGTCTAATGCCTGCAGTGCTGTGACAAGGTGCTTTGATTTCCTGTTGGTGGTCCTTTTTTGAGTTTTTATACAAGTGCTGCTGTGTATAAATCTAGCAGGAGCACTCTGATAAATCACTTTGCTGTCTGAGCCTCACAAAGGCCAAACTCTGTTTCACCACCACTACAGATTGAAAGCCACTTTGGAAATGTTGTTTTTGCTGCACTTGAAGCTAAATAGTTTTTACCTACACAAAGTACTTAGAGATAAAATATATATTTACAAAAATAAAAAACAGAAAAGCAAACAGGAACTACAGAAACAGTGAAGTTGAGAAAACAGGATGTGAGGTGTAAACACTGCACTCTGTAAACCGACCTAACGATGATGATATAAGGTTAAGAGAGAGGACATTAATTAGCTGTGATTATAAACTGTAAGAGCAGTGTTTCCTGCTTACTCACCAAACTTCATTCATAAATCCTATGGTTTAATTTCCTGTTGATGTGCAGATAGACTCAAGTAGGGAACTGGCTTATTTAAGATTTCTAATAAATCAGGAGGATCTTAAGGTAAATTCAGGATGGATAATTGCCAACAAAGCGACGCTAAACATCAATAAAAATCTACTGCAAAGATATAGACTGAAAGGAAACTACGGGAAGTGAAGACACAGTAACAGTTGCAGCTGTTTCTGCTCGCATCTCTGTGCTTCTCTGTTTGGGTAGTGAAACATAACATGACTCACAGTCTGAGGGACAACAGAGCAGGAGGGTTTCTTTCCTCAACACCATCAAATCACTGGTTCTACTAGAGCCAGCAGTAAAACTGATGTCAAAAGTAAAACATTCTGGTTGTGATCTGTAGTTTTGGCCGACTAATTACCGCATTTTGGCTTAGTAGGCTGTAAAGCTTGCACATAGACACTGGGCTTTATCATGTTGGAAGTCTTCTAGTCTCAGATGGTGTAAATATTAACATATAAAGAGCATAAAGATAAATAAATCAACACAACTGAGCAGACCTGGGTAGTTTTCTTTCAGTTTGTAACAGAAACTGATCATTTCACTCATCTAGCTGGCAGAAGTTTCCAAACTGACTTACAAACTACATTTTTCATTGCCTTCCAAAACCATCCAAATGAGATGTTTCTGATCTGACACCGCTATCAGCAGGTTGACTGCGGTTGTCAGTGTCTTTAAAGGTTAGTGCAGACAGGCCGCGCCGTCAACACTACACAACTTGCCGTCTTGTGACGGTAGTCTTGAAGTCATTGTGGCATTTACGCTACGTGACTGATCGGTGACAGTGGGAGTCACACGCTACAATGTGGTCTCGAAACCACATTTTGTCAAGAAAGCACCTGAAATGTGCAGCCGTTTGTTATTATAAAGATAGCAATTATAAAGACAAAGAATGTGGATGAAAGGATGGATTAGCACAAGCAGGTAGCAGGGACTGTCTGAGCTACAGAGAGAGCTGGAGGTGAGTAAAAAGTGTTTTGCAGTCAAAAAGTAGCTGCCTGCTCTCAATGGCTGGATGTGGTTGTCGAGTCGGCCGACTCCTCCAGATATTTGGCATGCTGGATATCTGGCTGGCGTCTGTGATGTGTCGGGGAGCCGTTCTGATGCGTCACTGAATAGTTCACGCATAATTACTGGAGGCCGCCGATCAATCGCTAATTTACCGCTGATCACAGCCTGACGGTCGCCGAGCTTACTGACCGGCAAATCGGGCTTAAAATCATGTAGTGTGAACTTATAGGGCTTAAACTTTTACAGGTGACCAAAACTATTAATTTGACCACTGTCTGATCTGCCAACTCTGTGTTTTAGGTTTAGTAAAAATTAGGTGCTAAAACTACTTAAAACACAGAGTTGGCAGATCAGACAGTGGTCAAATTAATGGTTAGGTTTATCTACTGCCTGTGGTCACAAAAAGTCCCATACTTTGTTGGCCCATTTGTCCAACCGGACGTCCTGTGTACAAAATGTTTTACAAAATAGGGAGGATTCTTCCTTTTGCTCTTGTGTTCTCCCTCAGAGTCGCTGACAGGAAGTGTCAGACAAAGTCTAGAGAGAATTATATCTTAGGAAATATAGTTAATCCACAATAGATCATTGCTTTTAGTAGCTCTGATGGAGGTGCACTCGTTGGACCTTTAACTGCCTGAAACAGACTCAACAAACTGCTTCGGCTCTCTGTTTACTTGTCAGAAGAGGTACTTAAACTTAATTTTAGTTCTCCTACATGAGAGGTCCGGAAGTGGATGATAGGAGTTTTGTGACAAAAAACATTCTTTATACAAGATAAAAAATCAAGTAGCAGGGTTTGTACAGTAGCTTCAGTGGACATGTTATGACAGCAGAGTCCGTTAACAGACCAGGCCTGCGGTCAAACCTCTGAAGTGTAAAACACCCCAGCTGTTCAGGCTCATGGTCCCACTCACTGGGCTTATAAGCTTTCATGGTGCGTTTCTGCCAGGCAGAGCTTGCTCTCTCACCGGATAGAAATCCCACCACCTTCTCTTCGACTGACGGACCTAAACTCCAACAATGGCCACAATCCTAAGTCTTTACAATCTACAACATAACCTTAATATTTTACTGGTGGATACTCTTGGCTTGAAAATTCTGCCTGTGATGTCATTCCACACCTTTGGTCAAGACTGAAATGTCTCAATAATTTTAAGAAGAAACTTTAACTCAAGCGCCACCAGCAGGTTTACATTTTTTATATTGAGTGAAATATTTCAAGAACTAACTTTGGAAAATTTGGTGACTGTAGACATGTATGTTGCCTGCAGGATGGATTGTAATAACTTTCTTGATCCTCTGACTTTTTATCTTGCGCCATTATCTGGTCAAATCCTCCATTTGCTCAATACTTTGGTTTATGACTAAACACAGTCACGGGCCTCATCCGCCTCAGCTGTACTTTGTTTTTAGTACTCATTAGCAAATGTTAGCATGCTTATATGTAAACTAAGTTTATGAACAAAATCAAAATTGTACCTGCCAAACACGAGCATGTTAGCATTGCCACTTTAAGCATGTTCGGATGCTGACATAATATTTAGCTCCAAATGCCATTGCGCCTAAGCACAGCCTGACAGACCCGCCAACATGGCAATGTTTAGTCTTGTTTCTTTGAGTTTTACAGTGAAGAGAGTATGTGATCACTCCTCTAACCAACATTTAGTAAGCATAATTAATTTGTAAGTTAAAGTTTGTTTAACTTCTTGTTGCAAGTTTTGCTTCCGTGTTTACTGACAATGAATTGACGGGGAGGAACACATCACTTGTTGGTTAGGGCAAAACAAAACACCCCGTCCTCCTAATCTGACCTAACCTGAACACACTAAAGTGAAACAAGATGCCAGCGGAGTCGGATCGACTGATCAGAGCTGACTAAACTATTATGGATTATCTGTCTGCAGGAGGTTAAAAGTCTCTGCAAGCTAATTGTAATAGAAATGTAAAATTGAGGTGTTAAAGAGCCAGAGCATGTCAAACCACACTGGTATGGTGCAAACAATATGAAAATAAAAGCCCAGACTGTCCAGAGATTAACCTGCCATGCCCTCCCAGTCTGAGTGGTGGGTATTACTCAAACCACCCCCACCCTCCTCAGACCATCTTCCCCCTGGCATCAGGAGAGGGGAAGGGATTCAGGTTGATGCGAGGGAGGGGGGGCGTTGTCACACATTCTAGCGTGGGCACCAGTTCTCACCCCCACAGTCTGTGGACGTCCCGGCTCTCCCAGGGCTCGGCTAATCCTCTTATTCAGCGTCCGGCTGGAGGCTGCGGGGCTCCCACAGACCGGAGCGCAGAGCCAGCCACTCTCCACTGAATAAACACACTGACACAGTTGTGGTCTTTTTCTCTCTGTACAGACGCTGAGCAAGAGTTCTCCATAGAATCTATTCTACTCATTCACTCTTTTCCAGTAGAACATAAGCATGTACCCCCCACCACCACCACCACCACCACCTTCTGTGCTCAACCTGAATTACATTCCCCCTTCTCCAGCTCAGTCACCCTCCCATCTTCACTTCCTTCCTTCTCTCCATTTGTCTTAGATCAGCTTTTCTTTTCTTGTTCCTGATTCTGCTCCTTTAAGCTCCTGTGCGCTTATTTTATTTCTCCAATGATTTGAGATCAGTACAACACCAGGATTTTTTTCTCCAAAGGGCAAAAAACATCTGTCACATTGCGTAGTGTAACATCATTTGATGACCATGGCATAAAGGTTCCTAATCCCTGCCCCGCAGACCAGAACTCGGCCTTCAAAATGTTGCTACCAGGCCCATAAGAAACAATATTATTTGTTAAAAAAGGCTGAATAACAAATATATAATTTTTCTGTCACATCCCCATCAACAATATACTTATTTCTAATTAAAAGTAGGTCATCAGTTATTAAAAGATAGACTTTCAAAATATCAGAACCTATCCTTTAAAATCATACACAGGTATTTATGGAAACCCAAAGTGTTCAATATTAAATAAATACTATGAAATAAATAAGCACAGAAACATCTGCAATATAAACCTAAAATGTGAAATGCAATACATTAAAAAAATCTAATAAATAAAATTAAAAAATTCAGTTAAATTTAATCAAAGTAGGTAGAAGAGGTCGCTGGTCCGTCATTCGTTAGCATGCTATTTGCATATTAGCACCAATTCAAACATCCAGCTGAGGCTGATGGGATTGTCATTAGTTTTGCGGGGTATTTGGTTATAAACCAAAGTACTGGGCAAAATAAACTTCTGACCAGATGAAGTAACAGATCACCTTTACTTACTATACAGTTCATATATAAATGTGTGATGTTTCTGTTCAGAGACCGAGGCTACAAGGGCTGTGATCCAACACCTTAAAATGTTAAGAGAATTTTACGGTTGTAACGGACACTGAAGCCTCGAGGGTACTCCTTTTTTTTTGTGTGTGTGTGTGTGTGTGTGTGTGTGTGTGCAGTTGTAACGTTTCCTGTCTAACACAGGTACTTGACATACTCAGCAGGTGTTTTCTTTGTAGTTAATGACACAACAGGTTTTCAACCCAACTCATCTGTCAGGTATTGTCACAATGCCGGTGTGGTCTGTAACTGAAACCTGCAGCGTTTGATGTGTCCATGTGGGACGAGTTGTGTTTGTCCTGCAGCACAAAGAGGATCTGACACACAGTGAGGAAATGATTGAGTGAAACTGAGGCACTGCGATCTGAAGTTAAAATGGTGCCTTTTAGTTAATGAAACACCCAGAAAAGACGACAGTAAGGGCATTTAACCCACAAATTTAACAATTGACATTATATTATAAATACATATTATATTATTAGTCCCTGAAATAACACTTTAAAGTTTTCCATACCTGCATTTTCTTACATAATATTTGGCACACATTAGCCTAGGATGTACATTTTAGTTTGAGGTTTGAAATGTTTTTACATGCAGTTTTTGATTTGATTTCACAAAGATAATTGATTTCACAAAGTAACACGATTGACACAAAGCGCCTTGTAGGCATGTGATGTATGCACTAATGTGTCTGTGTGATTTCATAGCATCGTTTCGGTATTTGCACTTGGTTGTCACATTAAGAGTGACAGTATTTGAATAGCCTAGTCCCTGCACATATAGGCAAACGTGCACGGGTGTAGTTCAGAGATGTCTGTGTGGCTGTTTTATAGGGCTGAACAATTAATTGCATTTTTTATATATCGCAATGTGATAAAGCGCGATTACACTCTAGTCACATGACACCAAAGAGTAAAGCCTTCCGCAGAGGAAGCATCAACTTTGCACGCTACGTTGTACCTTGACTTGTTGTTGTTCAATGGCCTTATGCTTGATAGAAGCTGACACTACAGAAACTTTAGTGCCACGCAGGGAATAAAAGTAGCACCCGTGGGTAACGTGGCGATGGTGGATGAAATTGTCGGGCCATCCGCCGCTGAGGTGTACAAAATGCACAGGAAGACGCCTGTAGTAAGGCAAGCGCATTGTGGTGATCGGCGCCTGCCTCACACACACACAGCCACCAGTCAGCTCAGGAAATATCTGTGAAATGGCGTTTCAAACCAAACGCACAAGTGCGAAAGAGGCCCAGTCTTTCCTGAGCCATTGCGCTGCTTATTTGCATCAGAGGCTGTGGGGAGAGGAGGGGGAACTCCAGTGTTGCTTGAGAATTACTAAGCTTGTCTATTAAACACGAGAGGCGTCACTTTCATTGGCCAACCTCAAATTGAGTATTTTTTGTTTACTGGGATATAGAAAGATGGACTCCACGAGATCTGAACTCAGATAAGGACTCATTAATTGGAGGTTGAACTGTGGGTTTTGTATTGAGCTCTTCCTGTATAACACACTGTGGTGAACTTAGTTTTTCTTGTGGTCTGTAGGTAGGCCGACCTGATGATTATATCAGGTTATTTAATGTCATGACTTGACTCAAATTATCTTTCTCATATTATTAAAATTTGATAATTCTTCTCCACCACTGCTCATAATAATAATTCATGCATTAACAAATGAAATTCACTTCCGGCATGATTTGTTCTTGAGATTTGGGTTTTTCATGGGGCAGTAACATTCTCTGCTTAGAGCTAGAGATGTTTGTGTGAAATTAGAGAGAATAGTTTCAGCCATACCCACCAGCCATTAATTATTTTTTTTCTCTAAGTTTTCCAAAATCGTGTGTCTCTTGGACAAGTTTGCAAAACTATCAACATGTAACTAGAATTGTTTTGCCAATTTTGAACTAAACTGAATGATCTGATGAATTCGAATATCTTTCTGATATCCAGTCCAAACCAGCTTAAGCTGCAGGGCTTCTCCAGGCGTCTCTGGTTTGATCACCTCACAGTTCAGTACACGAAAAGTCACCTGAAGCATTCAGGTCGCTGCACATTCGCAGACTCTTAAAGCAGTGCTACACGTCGTGGGAAGACAGCCAGAGTGTGGAGGAGAAAGATGAGCTCAGACGATAATCTTGTTGATACTAAGCCCTGACAGAGGGAGAGAGACCAAAACTACACTTGACTGAACACACACAGGCCTGCTCACTTTTATACAGGTATAACTGCAAAGCCCAAATTAAAACTCTGCATCAACAGCATCACTTTGGGAGATTTTGTAGATTTGTAGGTCCTTGTAAACTTGCACACACACACATACACACACATTCATGCAAATGCACACACACACAGAGAGACAGACTGTAATAGACCCTTGCGGATGTACTGTTTGGGGACAGGTGTTTCATGTCAGAGCTTCTGTTTACACTGTCTGGTTTGGTTTCCATTTCACCTTGACAGAGGCAGAGCTCAAAGCTTCCTGTCTGTCCTGACACACCTGACCGCTCGGAGGTCACAGATTGAGAAACAGGAGTAGGGGGGGTGTCAGTGCTGACTTCTCATCTAAAGTCTTTATTTCCACAAGCTTGCGCCTTTTTTGAAGCTTTTAGCCATGCCAGCAGTGTGGTTTAATGGATCGCAATGTCAGTCTGTCTGTCCCGTGAAACATCTCAATAGCTAATTTAAGGATTGCTATGAACCGTACAGACATTCATGGTCTCCAAAGAATGAATTCCAGTGACTTTGGCCATCCTCTGACTTTTCCTCCAGCTCCAACATGAGGGTGAAACTTTTTTTGAGTGAAATATCTCAAGAAGTAATTGATGGATTGCTATAAAAAAAAATGTTTTTTTGTTTTTGTTCTTTTGGTACAATTTAGCAAATGTTAGCATGCTAACTAAGGTGGTAAACGTGGTAAACATTATACTTAATTAAAGCCTTAAAGAGCTTGGTAAGTGACCAAACATTGTCCATGAGAAAATACACTAGACAGTTGCTCCCCAAAATATCACCTTCTACTTTTGCACTCTACATGTTGTCCTGATGGAGGTGTCAGAAGAAAGGTCAGGGGGTCACCAAAATCATTAGTGTTTTCCTTTTGTAGGTAATTAATATACATAAATACCTCTCCAGTAGTAGTTGAGATATCAGCCTCAGGACCAAAGTGCACAGACAGACAGGCAACCTCCATTCTGAGGTGATAACGAAGTACAAACATCCTGACTTCACTTAGGGACAAATTAGAAGCTGCTTCTTGTTACTTGAACTTCTGCCCTCTGACCTTTTAAATTAGAGGTCATGACCCAGCCCCAGTCTGAGTGTTGGAGGTCAGTGATTAAGGGAAAGCAGCAGAGCGGGGAAAAAAAACACCAGAGCGGGACGTACGCAAAGAAACATCAGGACAAGAAAAACTATGTCACCCCCTCCAGATTGTTTCTTTATTGCTGCTTTCTGAAGGAAGCGAGCTGCGGCTGGCCAGCAGGAGATGCAACACAGCTGGAATCACATTCATTCTCTATGTATGGTCATGCAGTGATTCATGAAGAAAAAAAAGGTTTCTGCCTCATCAGAAGGTTTAGTTCCACTTCGGCGCTATGTCAGTGCTTTTTACATCAGACGCAGAAGTTCCGAGTGTTCTTTGCTAGATTTCAATCATGTTTTTCGACATTTCATTCTACTTAAGATTCAGGGATTAGACTTTCTACACTTTAACTAAAATGAAATGGTTGACTGGACCATATCCTGTGACGTTCCACTCGACCAGAAGAAAAAGAAAAGCTTTATTCTCTCAAGGCTTCCTCACTGGCAGATGTAGTGTGTCCTCTAACACTCAGAATCTGCAAGTTATAGGAGGTAAAATCCTGCCTCCGAGGCAACAGACTTTGAACCTCACTGTGCACTGTTACTCACATATTGTCCAGCGGGACCAAACAGAGTGAGCTGCTGCTCCCTATTTTCTCACTGAGTCTCTTATAAGAAGCATGACAGAGCGACAGGTAGCAAGTGATGGGTGGAAGCAAAGGCCAAGTCAGTTAACTTTAGTAACCAATTACACTATTGTAAATGGTCTGTACTTGTATAGCACCTTTCTAGTCTTCCAACCATTCAAAGAGCTTTTACACTATATCTCATTCGGCCATTGACACACTGATGGAACAGCCATTGGGGGCGATTTGGGGTTCAGTATCTTGCCCAAGGACTTCGACATGAAGCCTGGAGGAGTCAGTGGACAACAGCTCTTCCCCCTGAGCCACAGCTGCTGTGTATTTATATGTAAATAAAAGGAAAACCCTGTGACAGAGATAGTAAATGATGTATGTCATTATTAGATTGTTAATATACAGGTGGAGGTAGTCTTAACTTCTTTACATACAGTTAGCTAGTTTAGTCCAGACATTCCCAACTTAGGTCAGGTCCCTGCAAAGAGTCAATAGATAAATCTGAGGGGTCGTGAGATGATTGATGGGGGAGGGGAAAAAGAACTGCTGATATACATCTTTGCATTTCTTACACTTTTGTAAAAGATTGGATCCTTTCAGTAGTTATTTCAATGAAACCATTTGAGAAGTTTGGAGGGAAATGTCTCTTTTGGTGGAACAACTTTGGTCCAGCAACTCATAGACATCTGAAACACTGCAGGATTAAGATCATTTCTGCCTTTAGATGTGTTTGGGAAACAGGGCCCTGGTCTGTTGAACCCAAACACAGTATAACAGGTCATGTTGTGTGTATTAATTTGTCTGTGGAATTGTTTTGTGATACTGACTTTGCCTTCTCTTATGAATTAATAAGTCTAATTTTGTTTAAAAACTCCAAAAGAACAATAACACATTGTGAGGAACATCATGGTTAAAGTAAACCTCACCTCTGTTTGGTAGCTGATCTGGAGCTTTGGATCATATCACGTGATCTTCAGTCTAAATAATCGATATAATGTGATCTTTACTCTTATTTTTTCATTGTTCGTTTTTGCATCGTATTGAACATGGACACGCAGTGCAACACAAATCCTACTGGTTAATTTAAAGATATTTTCTACATACAGACCATTAATATTGCCATTGTCTGATTGCTTGGTTGGAAATAAGCATTCATTCTGCTTTTGATTTGGGCCACGTAGAAAGTCATTCCATCTGCTCCCTCTGGAGTCCTTCTGTCCATTCAAACCCACCCTGCAGGAAATTTTAATACCCAATCTGATCTAAACTTTCAAAGTGATTATGATCTCCTCTTTACTCATTAACACTTAATCTTCTGCAGCTACTCTGGTCTTAAAGCAGTGAGATTACTGGCAGCCTGCGTGGAAAACACCTGCTTTACATGAGAACTTTACTTCCTGTATGAAGGTCCTCATACCGAGGAGCTGAACTGAAGTCCCTGCAAGCGACGTCTTCCCTCTGCAGACTCAAACGTGTAATCCTGGATTAGACCACTATCATCCAGAGCTCAGAGGGAATAAACACCACACAGCAGGAGGCCTCATCTCCTAATTTACTGCAGACTAATACTGAACCGACCACAAACAGGTCGGATCATGAAATTTAATTTGGAAAGTCTCTAAACACTAGGATTGGGCTGTATTTATTTTTAAAGTCATTCCTGTCTTTTCACCTAGGTGTACGTATATAATGGTATTTATGAAAACAAAAAAGTCAAACCTGAGCTGTCTAGCCTACAATGTTGTGTGTCTAATATGCAATTAACCTACTTAGACAAGTGTTACTGGGTTCAATAATTATTACCCATAGACTAAATAATTCATAGGAAATATGCACATTCTTCCATAGATTCTTGCTGGAAGACCCAATGACACTTTATTGCTACGTAGATGATGGACACTTGAACTTTGTCCTGGCTCATTTTCATCATTACTTTCAATGCAGCATAACTTGTCGACGTTGAGGGTGTGCACTACATCATGTCCGTATCAGTGTAAGAGAAAGAGGAGGATCTATATTTTTGACAGTACTGGAAGTCATACCTTCAGGATTTCTAAATACCCTGATCTACTGTAGTACCTTTTTTATACCGCCAGAACCTACTAAACCTGGTTTGTTGGTTTGAAGTCTGTTACGCATTTTGGTTCATGTGGCTGCATGTGGAGGGATTTTAAAATGGATATACTGTATATTTGGTAATATAGACATGGCAGAATGTTTATTGAGCATTCAAACAAACACACTTGTTGCATGTTGTACAGTGTTTGTTTGTTTCTGCTTTTGCGGTTACCACATTTATCAACAGGCTTTCCACCAGATGTTGGAATCTGGCTCAAGAGATTTGCTCCCATTCAGCCTCTACAGCATTAGAGAGGTCCAACGCTGTTGATACAAAGTTGGAAGAACGCTATTGTCTAAAATATCATTGTATGCTGCGGCATTAAAGACGACCTCCACCGACTTTACACATACAAGTCTGCGTATGTGAAACAGTAGTGTGAAGCCTTTAATGTCACCAGAGGGAGCTGCTTGAAATCTGATAAATTGCCTCAAGTGATGTCACTTGAGTCGGTGTTGTTTGGGGAGACAAGTTTAAAAATAAAAAAATCTGTTTGTGTGGAGTTTGAAATATGTGAGCTTACCGGATTTCTGTAGCACCGCTGTTCATCTTGGCTTCCTGCTTAGAGGCTTTGTTAGTCGCTTCTAGCAAAGCACACCTGAAATTCCAACCAAACTCTTGTTGTATACGCATGCACGTACACACACCTCCTACTTTGTGTTTGTGTACTGTTAAATGTTTGTGGTCTCTCTTTTAAATTGGTCTCCACTTCTTTTGAGGTCTGTGTTTGCTTGATGTATTTACAGTATGTATTTTAATGGTTGAAATATTTTAAGCTCAACACTCTGTTATTTGTGTTTTAACTTTTAAAGCCTTACCAGAGACAGGGGTTGCAAATTAGTCATGGGTAGAAACCTGTATGCATGGCATCTACTTTGTGCATTTCATGAAGCAATGTCTCGTGTATTTGTCCCTGTTAAATAAACAAGAAAAACAAATAAAATGGTCCAATAGCATTTTGGGTGAGTGTAATTCTCAATCTGTGGAGCACTGTTTTAAAATTTCTCTTCATTGGAGCTTAGAGACCTTGACTAAACCTGGAAAACTAGTCTCTGCTGTTGCCATTAGCGAACAGGTGTCATTAACACTGGGGACGCTGGGGACATGTCCCCACCACATTTTGATTTCGTCCCCTTTACGTTTTCAAAGCACTTTAGATAGCTTGCTACAAGAAATGTTAGATAACAAATGCTTTGACAAAGGTTTATTGGCACAATAAGAAAACATGCAATGCAATTTAAATATAGAAGAAACAAATGTGCATTTTCCAAAAAATGGTAGCTGATTATCGTGTTAAATTGTTATAGTTTTATATTTATATCTGCCAGCTGAATTTTTTATTTTGTTTCCCTTCATATAACTAAAGATATTTCCCTAAATCGGAGCAGAAAATGTCTCCAGAATGCAGGAAATTAAGTGTTTAATGCTCCAATCTATCTGGGGGAGGACCACCCTACCCCACGCTCCTATATTTCAGCATTTCATGTTTCTTCAAAACATTGTTAAAAATCTTTGCTTCTTGTTCTTTGTATTGTCGAGATAATGTTTGTAAGATATCTTTTTTCTATAGTAAATAAAAGTATCTTTTAGCAAGATATAGTAGATAAATTTATCATTATTTGTAGACATGTCATGACCATGTTTACTCACCATACCATACATTGTATTCACTGATGTTAGTTATTCTGTTATTGTTGTTGTAAGAAACCTGATCTCGGCTTTAGACCCATCTCAGCTTTTCGCTCTACCTTGGTGAGGAAAAAAAAACACAGATTGTTTTTGGCAGCTGTCTTTTATGAACTTTGGCATCTTTCCAGAAAATTTGATGTAGAAAGGCGCTGGCAAGTTTGAAAGAAAAACTTGTGAACATGCCCTTAGGAAGTGTTTCACAGCCAGTATGAGCTGATGCCTAAAGAAAACCAGAGTGCTGTTTGTTAGAACGTAATCCACTTATTGGACAGATGTGAGCAGGAATCAAAGGCGGTCTCTATTATAATAAGTGCATGTTTTCCTCCGAAGAAACGCCATCAATGAATACCCAACATTTTTCTCAGTATTGTGACTGCTTGTAAACACACACCTCATCACGTCACTTTATTTCCTCTTCGTGTCATGTGACCTCTGCTCTTTTGTTTCTCAGTCGGGCCCTCGGTGCTCTGTTATGGTAATGAGCTGGTGTTCTCTGGTGGCCCCTCAGGGCATCGACTCTACTTCATTAATGTGACAGATGCCTGGACAGCCGCTTGGGTTAATGATGTCACCTCCTGACATTACACCGCACTCTCATTATATGACTCGAAGTCGGAGTGAACCTAGTTAGTCAGCAAGGTCAAGAGGAAGGTAGTCAGGTAGTGAGGGCCGTTGAGCTGTAGGATGTGGATAAGCCTTGTCGATTGAGCAGAGAAATGGGCCGTCTGTTTCTGAAGTTCTAGTTGTTTGGTTGTTTTAAGCCAAAATATGCCAAAAAATGCACAGCATAAAAGTTGTCACCAACTACTGCTTGGCCTGTCAGTCAAGTAGTTCAAGATATGAACCACCGCTGGTGATATTTATTGCAAGTCATTCCTCATCTTTCTTTTTCTCCTAATTTCATCTTTCCACTGGTGACTCTGTGATAAAAAGGCAGAAAAAACTAAATAAGAAACATGCCAAACAACAAGCCGTCCTACCTTCTTAATAGATCAATCATTTTCAAATTTTGCACTAAGATGAAATCTGAAATCCCATACTGTTGCAACTCTAATACAAACTCAAAATGCAGCTGAGGCTGATGGGAATCTCACTGGTTTGCAGTCAGAAAGCCATAAAGTTTTGGATAAATTAAAATCTGACGGTTGTCTGAACCAAAATGGTGAACTGGCCAACCAACATTGTCATCCATAGAGCAGCACATACTGCTAGCATGGCTGAAAATGACAGCTCCACCTATAGTTAAGATGATGCAAAAAAACCCTTGTTTCTTTTACTTTTCTTTTTCTGCTTTTCTCCTGCACCTTGGATGTCTACACTTTCCATCTTCTTTGCAGTTTTACTAAGTTAGCAGTTTATTATATACCCCTCTATAGTTTAATGTAATTCAATACAACGGCCTTCAATAAGGTACACTGTCTGAAGAATGTTACATTTGTGTCAGTGCTGCTGTTGTACCAGAGATGCTCACAAGTCTTTGAGTCTAGAGGCTCAGGACTCTTGTAGTTATAATGAATGTTGCATCACCTGCTGCGTTCAATCCAGGCTGCTTATAAAACTGCTTAGCTAGAAGGAATTCTGTAACTGTAACCTGTTTTTCACTTACAGAGCACAACCATGTAATGTGCAATGCAATTAATTACCCTAACTAACCCTAACCCTAACCCTAACGTTGCATGACCAACAATAAACCTGTAACCTGTTTGCAGCCAAGGGTAATAATAATTAACGTTAAGTAAACTATAGCTAACTCATCTTTTCATAACGAACGAAGGTCGGAATAAACCTCCGGTAGGTCGTAGCTAAGCAAGCACACGTTAGATGGCCAATGCTGAGCTAAATATGTTCATTAACCTCAGGTTACTAACCTATGTTGCGTTCAATGCTTCTTTGTTTGGACCTTGTTGTGTGAAGTTTTAAAGCCAAAGTTTATGATGAATGGCTCAGCAGCTGCTGGTGTTTGTTGTCTCTCTCACGTGTGGCGGTGTGCAGCTGATACTACGTGTTACGTAGGCAGGTTATAGGTAACGGAGGGAGGGAAGTAACTCGAGTCCGAGTCAAGTCTGAAGTCTTTTTAGGACGAGTCTCAGGTAGAGTCTGAAGTCACTGTGTGCGACTTAAGTTGGACTCTGTTTTGTACTGCATCTCATTATATTGAAAGGTATTTATAATAATAAAATCTTAAAATCTAACCACATGGACATGTTGATAACAGAGTTTGAAAGGTATACAATAACTAGGAAGGCAGTACAAAGAAATGACAATTAGGCACTAAAGGGACCCTAAGGTGAGGAGCTGGCTATCTGTTTTTCAGAGCAGTAAAAAAATAGCTGAGTCTGTTTAAGCAGCTGGGGGCTAAAGACACAAAGTGGTTATAGGAAACAAACCAAATACAAACTCAACATGACAAACAAAGGTCACTTTTATAGTTGTGAGTGACTCACTGATCTTCTGCAGCTCCATGTTGTATTGTTTCAGCCCGTGGCAGTTTTCAGCTGCCGGATAGTTGAAAGTTGGTATTTGTGGTTTTGTTTGGCAGCTGTTCAGTACAACCTCACCCTGTCAGGCAAGAAATGAAATAAAATCAAACCAGTAATAACACACCAGCAGTCAAACCATGAAAACTATTAAAGACCAGCCCACTAATGAATCTGTCAGCTCAGGAATAAAAAACGAACAAAGCCAACATTTGGCTGTCTGCTACGTTCACTCTACAAAACTTTTTACAACCTTACATCCCCAAAGCTGTAATCTGCACAGTTCAAATGAAGCTATATGTCTTAGATGAAATAAATACATAGTGTATGGCCACAAAATGGCTTTTGTTTATTAGCAGACTACAAGAATACAAAAAAATCTTTATATATGGAGACAGATCTTTGTTGTTGGGCTTCACCAAATAAATTATTTTCAAGTAAGACAATGTTACAACATTTGGTGGTGTTGCAGCCGTACACAGGTTAGCATGGTAAACATCCAATATAATGGATATATTGGACTCCATAAAACAACTAACGTCTCTTTCTTTCTCTTGCAGCTGAAGGATACGCATACAGGAATCAACGCAAGTTCTCAGAAGACATTGACTGGTCGTACGCAGGTGAGTCAAGGCAGTTTATGGAAAAAAACACGTAAATATGTGTTTACAGGACAAAAAAATACTCAATTTGGAGGTCTAATTAACTCAATAACGGCACTTTGTTTATTTTTGTTACGTTCTGAGTGATATTTATTATGTTGCAGCAGAAATGCATATCTAGTGCTGCGTGGAAAGAAAAGTTGATGTGGGGTGAAGCTAGAGTGTGGGACTATTTTATAAACAGTATTTACACCAGGTAGCTGCTTGTTAACTGAGCATAGTGGTCCAGTGGTCCGCCAACTGTGACACAGTAGATGTAAAATTAAAAACAATCTTATCTAGAAATGTATTTTTGAAATGTGAAATCCAGGTCAATCTTGCTAACACGGTTCTTATTTTTATATTATGTTGTACGTTGAACATGCTTGACATCATCAAACGGACCAAAATGTGACTTGATCTCTGTCTTTTGTATTATCGAGGTAATTAATTGATACAACAGGTCAGTGAGGTTGATGGGCTTCAAAGGAAAACAAAGACGGGTCCTAGAATTGTACCCTCAGAAACTTATAGGGGCTAACAGGGAGACACAAACATGTACAGTATACTGTACATGCAATGTTGTTACAGAGCACATTAAAAACCTACCGGCTACCCTTTATAGCTAAAAAAGATACTCTTGTCTCAGGATATGTATGCTTTCTTGGGTCTATTTGACTAACAGATGTGTGTGTGTCCTGTAGTCAGAGAGAGCGCACTCAGCTTCAAAGAACACTCTCATTGATTCTGAATGAAACTGAAGTCGCCTATAAAGCTTTTGAGCATTTATGAAGGAGATGAAAACCTGTTTTGTTTTTTTTTTCATCCATGCAGATGAACTTTTTGTCAACCCGATGAGTCCAAGAGATCATGAATGAGATATGAATAAATATCTAAATATATATTTAATTATGTCTGATTGGATATAATATAGCTGGGATTGGCTCCAGCCCCCCGCGACCCTGTACGCAGGATAAGCGGTTGATGATGGATGGATATAATATTTATCTAGATCTGTACTGGAAATATTTACTGAACCTGTGAAAAAAAACAGTTTGCATCACCAGATAATTTAACATTAAGCCTACAAATGTAAATGATGATTTGCATAAAGTCCCACAAACCTTAGACCTGCTTTTCAAATGCAGTTTTCTCTGCTGCAGTGGTCAGTCTGGTGGAGCAGAAATTGGTATGCATTTCTGTTCCCTCCTTCCATATTGTGCCTCTAAAAAGGAAAACCATAAAGTATAAATTGCATAATCCCAAACAGTTTTCAGCAGTGCAAAATATCTGTATTTTTGGGACATTTAATGCCTTTATTAGATACTGTAGAGAGAAGACAGGCAATGGGGGAGAGATGCAGAAAAAGTCCCCAGCCAGACTTAAACCAGTGACTTCCAGTTGACCACTTAACCTTTAGGCCACGAGGGCACCCTGAATATCACAATTTGACTGTTTAGTGCCTGGAGAAGCGCCACAAATCCTTTGTAAATGTTCCTCTCCAGTATTGTTGGCAGCCTCCAACAACTACTGATGAGATTTGCCATGAAAAGTCCCAAACCCGTTCCTGCTCCCAGACGATGAACATTTTAGATTGTGACCTTTTGACCTACATTTTAAATGATTAGTCCTACTACTGGTAGGGCTATAAGAACTGTAGTATATAGGTCATTTGTTTATTTTGTGTGGCAGTGACGAACACTGCAGCCTCCAGGGGGGCGCTACACTTTAGAAATTTAGTATTTTTTCTCTAATGTCTCTCCACTTTAGTTTATTTTTTGTGAAGCAAATCACTTTACACCTCCCCTTAAGATGAATCAGCTTGAGAAGAGAAAAATAGGCATGACTTGAGATTTAGGTTCAGACTCTTTTAAACTCTGTGTAAGTGCCTTTGAGCAATGGCCTGAACCCCTGACCCCTGAAGGGACAGCAGTTCAGACTGATGTCTCAGTTGAAACAGTTCAAGACAACGATGTCGTGATTCTCTCTGCGCAATCACATGAATCCAATTTTACCCACTTTAGTCTCATTTTAGGATTTGCATGTCAATATAAACACACACACACACAGTTTATTTGATCTTCCTGGATCAGAGAAACTTCTGGCACTGAAGAGCGCATGACACAGTAAACACTAGAGATTTAATAAAAAAGGTCTTATGTGATTTGTCCTTTGATTAATCCAGTATCACAGGATGGGTTGTTACAACTGTTGGTGGTTTGTGTCCTTTGACCTTTGTAAGTATCTTGTCCATACCAAGGCTGTCACAATACAAAAAATAGAGATGACTATTTGATATGTTTATTATACCCCAAAACAAAAATGTCTGCGTTGATGAACTTGTACCAAAACCCTATCCTCAATCTGTATGATTTTGCTTGTCATCCTTTATTATGATGCTGTGAAGCCAGACTTTCAGTTTCCTCTCTGAGCGTCACTTGATTCTTTGTAGGAGATTTTTCTGCACACATAATCACTCCTTAATGCAAACAGGGACTTGTGCTCATGGGCCCCCAAAAATAATTATAAACTAATTTCATATTATATTATACATTATATAAACCATCTTTGAGTATAAATATATTTCAAATATAATAATAAACTGAATGATCTCTTTGTTTTTACTTGTTTTGGGCAGTAAAAATAAAAAATCCCCATTGACCAAAAAGTAAACCTCCATATTGACTGTCCACCCCCCCCCCCCTCCACCTCGAAATGGTTTGGTCCTGCCTCAGCTGCGCACATCTGTGATAGTGTTTACATGCTGTTAGTAGATGTGCCAGAAATACAGAGATCACAATGTTGCCTAGTAAACCAAACTCTGGTTTTCAAAAAAGGAAAGAGGGAAAAAGAGGGAAGGACAAAAGGATGTCAATCTGTAACCCAGTGTTTCACCAAGAAAGGTGGGCAACCTTTAGTCTGTGAAGGATATTAACCTGTTGGCTTAATGTCTACAGACTAGTGTTAGCCTACATTTCATCAACATTTAATCAGTGAAGATGAGCAACAAACTGGAACATCATTCCAGCGAGTTCCAGGGAGAAATATTTCTTAATGACAAAAATTTAAAACAAATTATTTTCTCACATAAAAAAACACCTTCCTGTCTGTCCTGGATCCTGGTCAGCAGCTTACCTCAGCCTGCATGTAACTTACTTAGACTATATTTAAAAAAACAGTTTGATATGGTCATTTAGATTGAATTGTGGCCGTTAATGCAGATACAGAATTTATTATTCCCATCATGAATTTATTTGAGAAGCAAATAGTGAACTGCGTCCTGTATGCAGACTTGCATGTGCAAATCACCAGCAGTAAATATTGTGCTAGTACTAATATTGTACAAGAAGCCAGACAGTTGTAAGCCTTTAATTAGAGTTATGTAAAGCTTTTAATGGGACAGTTAGGTCCTAGAGATGAGGTGACAACAGCTGTGCGGAGGGGGTCCAATTTGATTTTTATTTTTTTTGTCATGGGGCCCAAAATTCCTGGCGGCTCCCCTGCTTGTGCTCATATGTTTATGATATCCATTCCCAACATGAACAGGACTTCCCAGCTGCATTTTTTATGTGTATTTCTGTTATGTAAACACCGAACTCACATTTAATTGAACTTTTTTAAACAGAAATGGGGCCAACTGAAGTGATTTCATATGGAAATTGTGGATGAGAGGGCGTCTGTGCACTCCCTACTGTACTTACTGAACACTACTCATTTTCTTAACTGAGAATCTACAGCCACGCTAGCAGCTCAGCGGGGTGTTTATAATGTTAGCCATGTTCACCATGTTAGTTTAGCTTGCTAACATTTGCTACTAGCTTTTAGTATTTGGTCATAAACCAAAGCACTGGACAAATTAAAACTTTGACCTAATAATGGCGCTAGATAAAAAAAAATCAGAAGGTCACCAGAATTATCACTGTGTATCTTGTAAGAAATATGAATAAAATGTCAACCTTGTGGCTCTAAAGGGTCACAAAAATAAAATTTCATCTTCTGGGCGCCATGAATGTTGGGTTGAAATGTAATGAAAAGTAATTCATCATAGGAATAGGTACTAACTTCTGAATATACCAGTAATTGAATGTATAAGTTAAAATGACGATGTAGTGAGTTGTGTTTGTCGTCTCCTGTGACTCTTTGTCCCACCTCTAGCCTCCATACCTTCCCTTCAGTCTGAACCTTGTACCAGCTCACTGTAGCAGCATGAATAGGACTCCACCCTTTGATCTGAATGGGAAGGAGCTTAAACAAATGTTTGCCTTTCTAAGCTTCACAGCACAATGTTGCCTTTACTGCGAGGGAACCGCAAACGTCCCGTCGGAACCATGAAGCAATGATGTAGATGAGGCAGGTTCATAGTAGACCACCTGTGTGAACATGACTGGCCTGCACAGAGCCCCTGACCTCAACCCCATCTTATACCTGTGTGTGAACTGGAACAGCGACAGCGAGGCAGACCTTATCTCCCAACATCAGTTTTGCACTAATGTTATTGTGGCTGAATGGGAGCAAATCCCCTGCAACCACCACAAATCTGGTGGAAAGCCTGAAACCAAAATATTTACTTTGTGGCCATAAAATGTGTTTTAGCTGGAGATTTAGTTGGAGTTTGAGTGGAGTGTCTCAGCAGGACGACGCTGCCTCTGACATTCTTAAACATTTTGCTTAAACATTCATCCAGAATAGATTTAGATTTTAAAAAAAGACCATAAAGGCCATAAATAAAAAGTACTTTGTATGAAAAGTGAAGTGAAGATATATTTCTCCTCTTTTTTTAACGGACCCTCACAGATGGTACCTTGGCTGTGTCCATACACTATTTCCTGATGTTCCTCATCCAACCTTTCTTCAAACTTAAAGAACTTTAAATTCTAGTAGAGATTCCAAAGTTTCCAAAGATGCCAAACATGTCAGGCTGAATTTTGGAGAATGCATATAGAGCGAGGCACAAGGTACCTACATCTACATAAACTCCATAATACAAGTTTACGTTCCTTTTCGGCCACCGCGCTCCTCCAGCAAACACCTTCTGGCTCTGCTGCAAAAGCTACTACAGGCCATCAAAGCAGGGCTTCTGTCTCCTTACAAGTCTCTTGTATTGTTTGCACTATTTAATCAACTCTTACTTCTTCCCCTTGGTATTTATCCCGTTGATGCCAGATGCGCTAATAGCTCTTAGTACTATTTATTGCTGCTTATACCACTGTTTATTGTTACTCACCTCACAGATCTTTTACTTTATGGATGCTTGAATGCTTTTTTTCCTCAAATGTAAGTCACTGTCAGTGTATAGCAGGACAAAATAGTAAGTACAAGTAACAAATACCATGACAACTACTGATCTGCTCAGTGGACAACATGGTTTTCGAGAAGACTACATGAGAGGCACACAAGGAAGAAAACAGGTCTCGTTTTTATTTACTGGAGCTTCATTAGTCACAGTCACCTGCCTGGTGAAACCCCTGGTGGTGTGGATTGCCCTTTTAAAACCTTTTCAAAATCAATGGAATAGGCCTATATGAAAAATACTTTGCCTGTGAGCCACAATAAATGCTATTTTCTGTTGATGTACACTATGTGATGATCCATCCAACAGTTGTCTCTTTTTCTTTTCTTTAAACTGTCTTGCTATCACGTGTTAGTCGAGGTTTCACATTTTGAAATAAAGCTCAGAGAACCCACCCTGTGGTTTAAGGTCGGGTGTGTTTATAGCCTGCGTGTGTGTGTGTGTATGCGTGTGTGTGTTCTCCATTGACATGTTAATATCCCTCCTGACCCAGAAGACTGTCTGACCTGGTTGGGCTCTTTGTCCTCTGGTGGAAGAAGCTCTAACAGCCAGTCAGAGCGAGGACAGAGAGTCATGTGACCAGCTGGCATACCTGCTTACAAACACAACACCAGCTGGCTGAAACAGCACTACAACACATAATTAGCACGAAAGAGTGAAATAGCTTGCAAACATCTGCAGGATTACTGAAACAGTTCATCACGCTGAACATCTGGGTGGTTTTCTGTTGGACTCTGCTTTAAAAGTCCCTTAAATGCTCTTAAATATCAGGTTTTTAAGTAAACTTTAATATAAAGAACTGTTTAATCTGGACAAAACAAATTTGTTGGTGTTGCATTTAATTAAATATATATTTTAGACTTTTATTCCGGTTAGGAAGGAAATAACTTGAACAGTCAGAATAATCTATAATCACCAAGGTACGGACATTAAAACGGTTACAGGCAGTATAATTATTGTTTTTTTTAGTAAAGGCACTGTAGATGCAGTGCTTACTATCCAAAACAAGATTTGCTTTCTGTAATCATAACCCCTAATTTAGACATACTAACCTTTATTGTCATAATGGAAAAATCTATGTACTCGTTGACATCTGACTGGGAACAGGTTTTAATAAGCTAATGATAGTAATCATGATGAAGGGGCAGGGGCACCCGGGTGGAGCTGCACCTTCCCTCAGCCTCACCTGTGTTACTCACAGGTTGTAGCTGCATGTTAGTCTGTTTATTGTGTTGCCTTTTTTGCCATCAAACCCGAACAGTAAAATGAATCTCTGATCAGTTCAACCACTGGATGATCGTTGTAGAGAGTAGCGCAAATGAGATCCTGTGAAGAAGATAAAACTTTTTGTTTTTATACAATTACAATTCATCCATGTGTTTGTATTTTAGGATAGTTGTTAGCCAGCTGCTAAACTGATCAAGTGCAGAGGTTAATTTTCTTCAGAAGAAAAAAAAAAAACAAGACTGATTTCTTTCAGATTTGTGACCTGGCGAACGCAGACACAAAAACGTGTTTATGAAAGTGTCTTACATCTCATCTGGATTTTATCCGAGTACGAGACACTTGATGAAGTGTAAACAGGTCCAAAGTCCTGAGCTTTGTCAAACTCTCCACCTCGACCACCTCCCTACAACATCGCACTTCACACTTACTGTAAAAAAAAAAAATCCTTACACTGAATATAACTCTTGCAGTAAAAAACAAAATGTCTCAATGAGTTAGTATCATATAAACATCCTTGTTGGCGATGGAATTGTCTGAAGTGTTCGTCCATCATTGAGGACATAAAATATACTCTATTTAGATTGTAGACGTCCATAAGGCTGTTAACCAGAGACACTTAAAGTGAGTCAAACCCAAGGATGTCAGCTTTTCAGTGTCTCGTCTCTTAAAGGTGACTCCGTCAGTCTCTCGTCCACCGAGGGAAGACGGTAACTCTGAGCAGATGTGAACAAAAAGTCCTCTAACACACTTCAGTCATAGCAGCAGGATATATGAGCAGAACATGGAGTGTTCTTTGGTGGAACGTCACATGCTGTTCAGATTATTTTTCCAATAAAAGTGAAACAAAAGCTTGAGGCCGTAGATCAGTTTGACATGAATATGAGCTGCTGGATTAAATATGTTTGGTTCATTTTGGGGCGCAGGTGACACACCTGTGAGTGAGTGAATGAGCTCCCCTGGAAGGGATGATTTGTATTTCTGCCTTTTACGCTTACCATACTGTATTTTTGCCATCCATCATGTCAACCTGTTCTTTGTGTTTAAATGTAAAGAGGAAACCTGATGCTGAACCTTCTTTTGAGCAGCATTTGTTAGCAGAGCACTGCCGGCTGTATTTGAGAAAAGTCAGCTTGAACATTGAAAAATCTTGGACTTTGACCTTATGAGAGCAATAAGGGAGAAAAATGAAAGCTGATATTACCTTTAAAGCCAGAGTGCTGCAGAACATCTGGAGGTTATTAACTCGTTGAGAAGCACACCTGTAAGCAGTCATTGCATAATTAGTTAGAGAGTCACCTCATCAGTTTGTCCCTCTGATGAAGAGAGACTATCATCAACACCTCTACTGTGAAACGCTTGTAATGCACAGATGATACTGTGGGAGCCATCCTTTTGCAGTTTCATTTTGATTACTCATTAAGGTCTGTTAACACTTATCCTTCTGGTAAGCTGCACAAAACAAATAAAAGAAGTTCTTGTTACTGTAAGCTGACATGAATAAGCTTTACAAGCAGCAGCAAATAAAATTAAAGCTGCGATATTACACCGTTCATAAGTGGCAACTACGCACAGGGATTGTGAGACATAAAAGGTCACAAATTAAGATAATTACATCACTTTTAAGAATGAAAGCAGGTAATGGATCATTTTTATAGTGCAAAAAGTAGCTGTACTGCACCATCACAGTTCTCCATATCAGCTTCAGTGCTCCTTGTCAAGGTTTTTCCATCCTGACAAAAAGCTAGATATTGTCAGGTGCTTTCACGAAACTCTAAATATATGAGAAAATAATAATACCAAACAAAACAATTTCACTTTTTTATTTTTATCACAACATCTGCTGAACACTTGTCTTCTAGGTTTGATTTTCTGAAACTGTAACTGATGTTGGAGCATCCCAGCAGCACTTGGATTGTACACAGCTTCATGTCAACACTTGTTTCTGTTCGCCCTCTAGGAACATTAAATCAAAACAACTGGGCCAAGAAGTTTCCATCCTGCAGCAACGCCAAGCAGTCTCCCATCAACATCGAGGAGAACCTGGCTCAGGTGAAGCTGCAGTACCAGAAACTGAGGTTTGACGGCTGGGAGAGCCTGACAACCGACAGGACGACCATCAAGAACGATGGCAAGACGGGTAAGAACAGTCACCTGTTGGTGTGAAGACATGACTGGTTGCTGTTTTCAGGAGTTAAAGGACCTTTGGACTATAAAGCAGCTATAACCTATATGAGGGGAAAACAATGTGACAATTTAAATGGGGTCACTCAAAGTGAAAATTATCAGCTAAATCTGCAGCTCCCCTTCACCTTTACTGAACTTTTATAGTGAATTTCTTCTCATTCGTTAGCTGTCCGGTCTACAACTGTACTTTGGTTCACCTTCACCACTCCAAAAGTGGTGTACTGTTGCTGCTGTACTACTTGCTCAGCAGCAAACAGCAGGCAGACACTGTTAGAGGCTAGCTGGTGAACATAGTAGCAAAAGAACCAGATTTTTCCCTTAAGGATTGGACAAGACCAAGAAAAGAGAGAGCGAATATTGGACTTAAATTCCTCACTTGCCCACAAACTCGACTCCAATGGGATGATTATTTTGCTCTGTGTCTGCGCGTGCATGTTTTGGAGATTATCACGTGAAACGAAACAATATCCGATCAGAAAGCGAGATGATTGAAGACGGAAGCATAAAGCACAAGAAACGCAGTCATGGCGCAGATTTTGTGAGATTTCCTGTGTTCACCGTCTAGTCTGAGGTTGAAAATGTGTTCGTGTGCGGTGTGCTGTCTTTGTCACATCATGGCACAACACACACTATAGGAGCAAAACGGTTACATCTAGGATTTTTTCTCCTCATGTTTGTGGTCTATCACATTTTGAAAATCTTATAAGATGTAAAAAATCCTTTGGTGTGTACCCAACATTAGATAAATGTGTTACATATAGGGTTTCTAGCTAACCCCTGTCCCTGGTTAGGCTTCACATATCACCATTACCAAGAACATATAAACAAGAAACAAAAAAAACACATGTCAGGAAAAAACACTATAAACTAAACTATAATGTATACTATAAATATGTATATGTATATATCTGTGTGTCTATTTCTTTATCCACCCACAACTACTTTGTAAGGTGCTAATATGTCAGTGTTTCAGTTTTCTCTGCTGCATCAACCTTTTTAAAGTTTAAAGGTTTTTTCCATTTAATAAATAAATCTTTCACATTGACATCATATGATTTATTCCTGCTAATTAATAAATGAAGTGAAATTAAAATGAAAAAAAATAGTTTATCATTCTTCCTATTACCTAAAACTTAGTTCTTTACTTTACTTTATTTAATGATATTGAAGGCATCTGCATTTCTTGGTTTTAAGTGACTTGTCAGCTTAAAACTTCGGTGTGAAACAGTCCAGTCTTCCATCAATCTAATGCCATCTCTTTCCCCCTTGGTCCCTCCTTCCCCTCCATCCTCAAGTGTCGATCTTCGATTTTTTCTAAAGACCATTTCTCCCAGACAGATACTGAGCGATAGGGCCTTTTCTCATACAGTGGTGTCCTATTGTAAAGGATACAGTTACCAGTTTCTCATTTGACAGAGAAGAAACATATGAAAGGCTCTGATCCTAAGTGGGGTGAAACACAATAACCTACAGTGTGCATTCAAGGTAATTGTTAAGTGAAATTGTAGACAAGAGCGATCCCGCCTCGCCTTTCGAAAAAGCTCCAAGCAGTCGAGTCCAGTGCTTCTTAGCAACAGGACTCTCAGCGAAAGAAGAAGCACTCTGTTGTAGTTGTTGTTCGGTCGCCAGCTGCACCAAAGGCTTTTATAAATGGAGATGTTTGGTGGACAATCTGAGCACGATTCAGGTCGACAGTACTTAAACCTGTTTTTATCAGCCCATAAATGGGCCCAGTGTAGGTTCAAGGCACAGACTGCCATCCATACACTCTCTTTCAAAGCTGTCAGGACGATACTGGAAGATTTGAGGATGGAGCGGTTCGTGCCTTAATACAGAGCAAACAAACTTTTCAACAGGAATGAATTAGCGACAAGTTGAGTCAATATTTGCCCTCCCTCATGGGGAAATTCGATTTTATACCGGGTTTTAAAAAAACAAAAACATAATAGAACGCAAGACACAGTCCGCAAACAACAAGGAGGACACGAATGAGGCCGATCGCACACAGATGAAAGTGGTGTAAAGAATAAAAACGTAACAAAAGCAAACAGCGCCGAGTAAAGTGTCGAGAGCTTGAGTGTTCGGCAGACAGAATTTCGTCAGCGCGTTCACATGAAATATGTACAAAACAATAGTCACATTCTTTTTTCATTCAATTTTTTTTTTAAGGTGGTAGGCTGAGATGTACAGTACAGTACAGAAGATGAAGGGACTGTATAATGCTCCACCTTCAATAGACCATCAAAGAATGTTTCGATCCCACAGGGGACGTTTTGTCAGGTCAGACAAAGACCGACCTGAAATAGATCAGCTTGTTGATTGAATCATTGTTTGATTGTTCAGTAAAAGTGTTAGTGGTGCATTATGTGGTTTACGAGCTCTCATCTTTTGATCTTCTGTACGTTTGTAATCTATTATTTCAGTGAGGGGGGGGCTTCAGCTTTAGAAGCAGTTTTGATCTAGATGGTGAAGTATGTTTGCAGATTCATTCAACCTTCATTTCAACTTGGAAATACATTAAAATTAAAACTCATATACAATATAGTTGAGTAATAAAAAGAAAAACAACTTAGACAACACAAATAAGAAACTTACAAAACCTACTTTTATGGAAAGTTTTTTTTTGTAGTGAATGTCTTGTCTTTTATTTCACGATGTTATTTTATTATCTTGACTGGGTGTGCTATTTTATTTTGTTCTGTAAAGCACTTTGTAACAGTGTTTTGGGAAGTGATATACAAATAAAGTTTATAGTATTGTTATTTATTATTAGTATTACTATTTGCTCATGTCTGTTTTCAGTGGCGGTCGATGTGGACGGAGAGTTCTATGTCAGCGGAGGGGGTCTCAGGTCGAAGTCCAAGGTCGGGCGCATCACCTTCCACTGGGGGCGCTGCAACGCCTCTTCAGAAGGCTCTGAACACGGTCTGGATGGAGTCAAATACCCTCTAGAGGTGAGACATCGTAAAATATGTGACGAATGTTGAGCTCAGGAATGTCCTACATGCTACACCACAGCTTCGCTTCTTGATCATATTTGCCTTTAGATTAATTTACTTGATTATTTTTTACCCATGCTTCTCTTTTTGATAGCTTGAACATCTGGAGCTCTGTGGTCTGAACTGACTCCACATGTCAAAACAAGCTTATGTTCACAGAATAAAAAGTTTGATCTTAACTTTTGAAATCAAACATCTTTCAAGTTATATTGAAGTGGAGCATAAAGTAACAAGGTATGACAATGTTTATACATACAGAAGCTACTATTTTGAACAGTCATTAACCTTCACGAGGAGAACAGTGGCAACAAAACACACCCAACACTGGTATTTTTTTCTCCTTTTGTGCACCTGCGTCACTGAAAGAGATGGTGCTCTTACAAACATGCAACCAGGATGAAAAAAGAAAGAGAGACACCAAGTTGAAAACAGTGTAGCTCTAATGACGCCTGACTGGAATTCTGTTTTCTCCCACAGATGCAGATCTACTGTTATGAGGCTCATCGCTTTGACTCTATAGACGAAACCATCAAGGCCGGAGGCAGAATCACAGCGCTCGCCGTGCTGTTTGAGGTGTGCTTGCTTTACAAGCCAGATCATGTACCCTGATAACCCTGAGATCAGTTTACAAGCATGTCTCCTAAAACAGAAAAGTGGGCAAAAAAATGCAAATAACATTCATATAAAACATGAAACAACCAGAGAAGGATCTAGCAGAGTAGTGGAAAGTAAATTAGCAAACGCTAAAATCTTAAGGCGTAACTAATCTGAAACAGAGTGTTTATCTGCTGATTTAATTAATTAGCTAAACAAACCCAACCTGTTTAAACAGCAAGAGGTAGAGATTGAACTGCCAACCCTCTGATCAGTGGGCAGCCCACTCTACCTCCTGTGCCACAGCCAACCTATGTCTTACGTACTGACTTACTCTTATTAATGATGCAGTTTAGCTGTCAAAACAGTTTTGTTTAGCTAATAGATCAAACCAGCTGGAGCAATCTGGTTTCGGTTTACTAACAGTAGATATCTAGCTGTCCCTTGGGCAAAAAAACTTGCAAATTGGATAAAAGCGCAATATTATATAATGTAGTAATTTACCATTTAACCAAACTGTGTTAAACAGCAACAAAAACAACTAAACTTTTAGCTAAACTGAGAAACTGAGGTCGCCATCCACCAAACTATTTTGATCAGCTAAATTGAACATCACTAGTTAAGCTATTGTTTATTTGAGCTCTAATTCTCAACCACTTTTTTTTACTATCAGACTGAACAGTTTTTTAACTTTAAATTGGGGCTTACAATACATTAAGCCCATTATTTATGTCTTCTGAATAGCATACAATGTGTATTATTGATTTAATGGACAGTTAAATGCAGGTTTTCAGGTATGCCCTGAAAAGTCAGGTTTAAACACATTGTTTGGGATTGCATTTGTTAGCTCTGGACTAATGGTTTGGATATTCCACACTCTGAGTTGTGTGTAACTGGGCTAACGGGGGTCTTGACTATAAGCGTTATCCGAAGAGCCCTGTTCTTGTAAACAACTTTTAAGTTTGAGTTGATTTGTCTGATTTGAGAAGCGTATCTGAAATTCTAAAAGTTGACACAGAATGACTTTATGGGTGACTTTTTTGTTGAAGATGAAACAAGTCAGACTGAGGGAATGAATCAAAGTCTTGCAGTGGTATCACCAGAATACTTTAATACCCCAGTGAGTGCAATGTGTTTGAATTGATTCATATTTTGGCTTGGCTCATTGCATAGCTCTTGTCTTTGTTTTCATGTTCAGTGCCAGGGTTCGTACCGAGCGCCATGCATACTTTGTCTTTTCCTGTGCTTTGCTTTGTGCAGTCATTTTGCCTCCGGCCGGTTTGGCGTGTTCAGACCGACAGAGGCCATGTTGGAACTAAACTCAGAAAAACTTCTCATGTGAAGCTGCAGGCTTTTTGTGTTTGTTTTTGTGCTGCAGATTGGGTGGAGAGCAGGGTGGGAAAACTACCAACCAACACCAGAAAGCTAGTAAATTTTGTTTTTGTGGACTGCCAGACATAACTGGGTCATTGTTTGACTTTCTTAACTCTCGAAAGTTCATGTTGAGGGTAGTCTGGTGGCTTTGTTGGTGAAGGTGATTATAATGGAACCCAAAGGTCCTGGGTTTGAAACTGACCCCGAGGTCTTACCATATGTCATTCCCCTTCTTTTACTTCAGTACTTTCTCTCTCGTTTGTGAAGTCCTAATAATAATAATAATGTAAACTATAAAAAATTATCATTATTCCACCTTTCTATACGTGAACACTCACAGAAATCATACAGAGACTAGAAGAGCCCTCAGAGAGCACAGATCTCTGCTAAGGCCAATAGTCCAGTCATCTAAAATATGCAATCAGCAAGCGCAACCTCTATATATGTCTGGGTTTATTTCCGAAACTATTAGAATCACAGTGTGTCACAATTTGGCTGTGCCCTTGCTGAAGCCTCATCATCTCTGCTGTGGATTTATTATGGACTTTGCGTTGAATACTAAAATCTGAATAATCTGCAAAAATTTGTTTCTGCAGTGATGTTTGAGGTGGCTGTTATGTTTTGTTGCATGTTTAGCCGCAGCACAGTATTTATTTTATTTAGACACCAGTGTTACAATTGACCTAACTCCCAATGTTAACGAAAGTGAGAAATTATTTGTGTTATCCACCTTGTGTTTCGGAACCACTCCAAAATTCTTCATTGGCCCATGCGACACACTTCCACAAAGTTTTGTGAAACTCAACACGTTTTCCATAATCTGACTGTTCAGCCTTTAGCTTTTGATGTTGTCTTATGTTTTACAACCTATTTGAAGATGGTGATTTCTGACCTAAACATGGTGTGTGTTAGACTCTGCAGCCTGTTTAATTATGAATAAATGAAACAATTATGTTGGCTCATTACAGACGAGCATTGAAGAGAATCTGGACTTCGCTGCCATCATAGACGGCATCAACAGCGTGAGCAGATATGGTGCGTCACTTTCTTCTTTCTCTCTTTTATTGCCTCTTCTTCTGTTGTGCTTATTTAAGCTGTCTCGTCTGCTATCCAGGAAAGAGCGCAGAGGTTTTACCCTTTGCCCCACGAGGTCTCTTACCAAACTCTACAGAGAAATACTTCATCTACAACGGCTCTCTGACCACGCCGCCCTGCAGCGAGACTGTCGAGTGGATCGTCTTCAAGAACACAGTGGCCATCTCTGACGAACAGGTGAGGAATAGGAAGGAGCAGCGTAATGTAGTTAAAACCTTGGACAGCGGCTGCCTGGACGCCAAATTAAAGCTGACATAGCTATGGCCACAGAAATTCCCCCACTAACCGAAATATTACTGGCGTCCACTAACAAATGAACACTCGTTTATTTTGATAAAACACTCATTTTTGGCACATTTAATAACAATAAAAACTCATAATACTAAAAATAACCCTAACCACAAACATTATACACTGAACAAAATTTTAATTATCAAGTGGCCTTTTATTGTGGCCAGCCTAAGGCCTTTTATTGTGGCCAGCCTAAGGTCTTTTATTGTGGCCAGCCTAAGGCACACATGTGAAATACCCATGCTGTCTGCTCAGCGTCTTGATATGCCACACCTGTGAGGTGGATGGATTATCTCGGCAAAGGAGAAGTGCTCGCTAACACAGATTTTGATTTGTGAACAATATTTGAGAGAAATAGGCCTTTTGTGTACAAAGAGAAAGATCTTTGAGTTCAGCTCATGATGAATGGGGGCAAAAACGAAAGTGTTGTGTTTATAATTTTGTTCATTGTGTGTATATATGTAAGGTAGGAGGGGGTAGAAATAGCAATTATTCTAGAGTAATAGTGGAGTGAGGTTTTTTAGGATGGTGTGCTTCTTTTAAAATCAACGTTGCAAACGGCGGGTGCGACGGCCCACGTGTGAGCCACCCCCAATGTACAGCACGCTGTGTACTCGTAGTTATGCATGTGATGGGAAGCCAATATTTTTTAGACTGAAGCAGTAGAGAGCTGATGTCTTGTGCAAGCATTTCAATTTTAAAAAGCATCAAGGAAACTAAAGCTTTGTTTGAACACGATCAGTGTCATCTCGAGACCACGTGATTTGTTCTCATTCCAGAGGTCTTCTGTCTTCTTTGATAATCTGTCATGTCAGCAAACTGTTGAGCAAAAAGCAACTGTCACAGGATGGTTATTTGCATGAGCATAGTTTGTGATGTTCTTGTACTGAATTACATTATTTTGAAAGATATTTAGAAATTGTATTTGTACTGTATTTGTATTGTGTATTGCTACCCACCAACCCACCAAAGCCAACTTCTTGTATGTGTAAAAAACTACTTGGCAATGTAGCTGTTTGTGATTGAACACCTCTCAAATACTGAAAATGTATGAACTGTGTGAAGGTTGAATTTATTGCAGGGCTGCTGTATTAGAATGGTTTCATTTTAGATACGTGTTGATATCTGACTGGCAACTGAGTGTAAGTTTCAAATGTCTGAAAGTTCATTTTCATAGAACCAGACGTCAGCTTTCGGCTTTTTGTTCAAAGAGAAAAGACGAGTGACACAAGCACAGAAATGTTCGTAAACAACCTTTTAGAAACGTGTAACAAGGACGTGAAAGGAGGAATTATCATACGAGAGTGAAAGAAACACACAAGTAATGGGTGAGGCAAAGAGAAAGCAGGCTGTCAACAGACATGCTGTGCACGTGTGTGTGCAGGTCTGTGTGTGTGTGTGCGTGTGAGAGACTGCCCTCAGGCCGCAAGTGACTGACAGCCATACAGACGCAGTCATTACATCAGACAAACATTGTCTCTCAAAAGATCTTTACGGTATTTAAGCTGAACCACATGGACGCACACACGCACACACAAACTTGAACAAACGTGTGAAAACACACACAAAAGGTTTTCATTAGAATAGTGTGATGCCTGCTGAGGCTCAGACATCATCTTCCACCATCACTCACTCTTAAATTATAGCTGTCAGAAGGCAGGAGGCCGCACGTGCACACACACGTTTGTACTTACATGACTGAGGACAGTTTGGCTGAGCTGACGCCACACACCTTTATTCATTCTGTGCATTGTGTTAACTCTCTCTAAACTTTTTAATCTCCCTTCTGCACTGCCGAAACGTGATCGACAAGTCAGGATGTCGATGCTCACTGAACGCAGAACCCCCTACTGGTTTTGTTCTTGACAATTTCAAGACTACAGTTTTAGCCACATGTGTGATCTACTGCAGTAATATTGAAACAAGCTCAACCCAACAAGCCATTTAATCTAATAATGCCTGATAATGTAACAGTCACTGGGCCTGGTTTTAATTCTTTTACTTTACTACTTTTACTTTATGTGAATTTACCTAAATAGGTATCCAAAGAAGGTTAAAGTCAAGGGAAAGTGGACTTGAAGATACTAGAAGACGACAGTCATTATGGTCGTTACCCGTGGCTAAGTGTGTACGACCATTGTTGGCATCTTCACCTGAGGCCAAGAGGTAATGATACCTCGTAGACGACTGTTGTTACAACAGCCAGGAGCACTAACAAACCAGCGGTAGCGATAATCCTGGCAAACGACCACACAGAGGTTAAATAGCCGAGTTTCCCTACCAGTCAGTCAGAACTGAAGAAGTCTCTTGGATGTGGGACGAAACGTCTTCTAGTTTTTCTTCAAGCAAGTACAGTTGCTCTTGACTTTAACCTTCTTTGGATAACTATAATGAGAACCTTCACAAACATCTTACATAAGTAGGTTTCTGACTGCAAGGCTTTTACGTGTAATTGAGTATTTTTTACATTGTGGTATTACTACTTAAAGTACATAAAGGGTCTGAAGGCTTTTTCCACCACTGTCTAAAGCTCAAATAGTAAGACAGACATACACATAGACACAGTTTTGGAGACATTCTCATCCTGTTTACTGTTTTTCATGCTTGTTATGAATCCCGATGACCACAAACGAGCTCTATTCACGTCACACCTGGGTCTTCGTTTACTTTTCTTAAATACTGTTGCATATCAGCTGATAAATATCAATGCACCAATAATTGATCTATCAAAGGAGAAAGAACAGAGTTCATAGGGAAATTAAGTTTATCCTGTTGCAAGTTTTATGCTGGCTGTTGCAGGTCCTCCAGGGTTTCCAGGTTTCTCCAAACCTCTGACATGTCTCAGCTGGTCTACATTCCAGCTCAGTTCGATCTGCCAGAACTTAATACTTTAAAGCTACAACTTGAACAACCGCAAATAGCACTAATGAGCCCTGAGCTTTGCTGTGCCGCAGCTTTGAGTCTGTGTGAGTCAGACAAGTGAGTGTTGTTTAACCGGAGGTAAGTGACTCACCTGAGCAGCCCACAGGTTAAAGGAACATTTCAGCATGATTAATGGCCCCTTCACACCCATTCACTTCCAAACTGCTCGGAGAACTGCTGTTGTATGTTGTGGATAATTTCCATTTTATTATAGTGCTGTATACATTGTTGATTTGTGTATTTTTATTGCATTAACAGAAACTTCAAATGTGTTTTAAATAGTATTCACATGTTTGTTGATGTTATTCTTTCATTTTTCAGTTCAAAAACTGTAATTGCATGGTTAAAAATAGAGTTAAATTTTGTTGCAGCTTCTTCAACGTAATACTCCTGTGTTTTATATAAGCAAAATATATATTTGGGTTTTGGACTGTCGACAGACATTTTAAGACACCCCTTTGCACTCTGGGAAGTAGTGTTTGCCATTTTTCACCCTTTTCTGTTATTTTATAGTAGTTGGAGGAAATAGCTACTAACAACCCAGAATTAAACATTTTCTTGGACAAACTAGGAAAAGTGTAAATAAAATATTTACTTTTGTTAAGTTGCTTAAATAGTTACAGTTTTCATTTCTTCAAGTTCACTTTTTATACAGCCTTACCTTAAAATTCAAGCACATCAAGCTGCAAGTTACATTTTCTTGAAGCTCTCCTTTTGGCCCTGGGGCCCTCAGCCTGACTGGAGCGGCTGTAGTTTAGCGGCAGAAGCTGGCCGTGCTGACATTGTTTTGTTATTGAGTCGTTGTGGCTCCTTGTGTTGCAGCTGGAGATGTTCTGTGAGGTGATGACAATGCAGCAGGCTGGATACGTGATGCTGATGGACTACCTGCAGAACAACTACAGGGAGCAGCAGCAGCAGTTCATGGGTCAGGTGTTCTCCTCCTACACAGGGACCGAGGAGGTCCTGACACCAGGTACGTAAAAAGTTGTGCAGGAATAAAAAGGGCCACAAGGGCCAGGTAAAAATATAAAAATTTGTCCTGAAGGTGTCACCAGAGTAAAGGTCATGTTGTTACCTAAATCAGAAGGGTTTATCCTCTGTATGGTGGCCATTTTAGGACATCTCAGGACATGGATATATTTCTAACCTCAGTTTTTCCTCCTTCATTTTAAAAATCAAAACAAAGCAGACAGTGGGGCACAATCTGACATCAGACACAGCAGATAACAGTGCGCACTCTGACGTCTACACGACAACACTTCTACTAGCATTTGTTAAAATCATCACCTTTCAGGGGTTTTCAAAATGTTTGGTTTCAGTGCGTTTTTGTGTGTATGAACGGCTGAACCGCACAGAAAAAGTCACTTTTTTTTTTTAAATACCCGTGTTCGTGTAGACGGGCCCTCTGACTCTGCCTGTCAGACTTGGCTCCACTTTGACTTGTCTAATTGCACTTAGGCCCAGGCTCATTCTAACAACCACTAATTAATTTTATAGTGTTGGGTGTGACGGTGATATTGTGACAATTTTCATAAATACATGGCTACAGTGGGAATGTTAACATACAGTTGCTAACATTTAGCATATTAATTTGAGCATGTCATTGCAGGACATTTATTTCTTCACAAATTGACATTATCCTGCCGTAGTAAGGGGGCTGCACACAGGGACTATTTTGCGTTCAAGATATTAAATTGTTGCCTTGATAACAAAGCAGCCTTTTCAGTGCAAGAAAAATGGGATTTTTTTAAATCACGTCAGCTCACAAACATTTGAGTGTTCCCAAATGTCCTTTTAAGTTTTAGAAAACGGTCCCTGCTCGCCACTATCCAGTATAAAACCATATTGTTTTAAGGGGAAGTTGTGCTCATTTTACTCATCAAAGTGTGTTTCCAGGAGTTTCCATGAGTTGGGGCGTTTCATTGCATGTACCTGTGGGGGAAAAAAAGTTGCCGAAAGCTTTTAGTGTCTCCGAGGGAGCTGAATGAAGTCTGATAAATGTCCTGAAGTGATGTCACTTTGGTGGTTGAAAATGGAAAAAAAATCTTGAACTGAATTTTCAGCTGTCAGGTTGTATTGTGGGTTATGTAGTCCCCAGGTTATTTACACAGACCTGTCCTTACTTTTTCTATGATTGCATGGTATGGAAACCTGAACATTAGGGACAAAAAACACCTAAACAATAATGTGAAGATGGCTGGTAAGGTTATCTGTATCTCACAGACTCCCCTGACTGCTATCGTTGAACAGCAGGTTCTCCATAAGTCCAGGTCTATACTAGACTGCAAAAACCATCCTCTACATTCTGAGTTTGAAATTCTTCCCTCAGGTCGTATATTTAGAGTTCCACCATTCAAGTGCAATAGGAGCAAAAACTCTGGTTTGCAGACAGGCACAGGCAGATGTCAGTGAACAACAACAATAATCTAGTGAAACACACTTAACTACATAAATCCAAAAGAAATACAAATATTAAAAAGATCTATGTGGTTTATTATTTACCGTATACATCCTTTTAATTTCATTTGCTAAAACACCTTATTTACCCTGATTTTAAAGAAAAGGTTTTATTCAGATGATTGGTACCAGTTACATGAGCTCATCTGAGCGTCTCCTTTAGGCCAACACACACTAATGTTCCTCATTAACACAACACCTTACCTGGCTGACCTCTGTGTGACCGCAAGTATGAATAATCCCATGTTAATGCTAATTAAATAATGTCTAAATAGATCAGAGACAAGTGGATCACAAATGATGGAGAGAAAAAAGGCAGAGGGATAATAATAGAACTCCAGTGACCTAAATAAAACCTCAGTGACAGCAGGAGGAGGTCAAACTTGGCTAACCATCGATTTTTATGCTGGTTGTACCAGATAATTAGTAATAAAGTGGGATTGATCTGTGGTTTTTGGGAGGGCTTATTCTGGCATTTAACACCAGGGCATCATTTGATGTTTACAATCTAAAGAGTATATTTGTGTGTACAGCTCAGACCCTCCACTATCAAATTCTTCCATTAAAAATGATTTGTAAAACTGATTTGAATCGTCTTTTTGATACAGTTAAACTCTCAGATGGCACTGTATTTGTTGTCTGTTTTTGTACATACTGTAATTATTTGCATTTATTTACTTTATATGTGATCCAGATGAGTTATTTAGATGTTTCTTCTTCTTCAATATACCTGTTTTCCTAGTGGTGGTACTGATGTAGCTGTCTTAGTAGTGATAAAAGTAATAATAACAGTAACAGCAGTAGAAATCGAAACAGCAGCAGGTGTCCTAACAGATCTATTCTGTTCCAAGATCCCATTTTAAAGGTATAATATATAATAATATAACATTTCCACATTAAAATGTGTAAAAAAAAAAAAAGTTCCATAATCTATTTAGTTAATATTGTAGTTGTGTATTTACATTATCCCAAATGTTTCATTTGGTCGCCTATCAACGACATGGTATCCTCTTTGCCCCCTCTAGTCAAGAGAAACATGGGATACATTTGAGAGTGAGGAGGGAAGTCTGTGAACTGACTAATGAACTGGTTGATTTAGCATCACACGTAGTAAGTGGTGGTAACAGCGTGCTTTAATATTACAAGTCACAGAATTCTGGGCGAAGCAAAACAAACTACTCGTCGTTTAAATAAAGAAGTCAGGAAGTAATTGACATTTTTCTAACATTCTGTGAGCAAAAGTGATCTGATTTTATGGTGCCCACGCCTTGAGTCTGAATAGTGGGGCTCAGTGTAAGGAGTTTGTTAGCTGGCTGAGAAGGTGTGCAGCCTTTCACTTACAGTTCACTGTGGCTGCTCCTGACTGTTTCATTACTCTCTGCAATATTTAATAGTCATCCGCTGTTGTCTTGTTTTGTTAGATGCACTTTTACTACTGTGACTACTGCATAATAAAGGTCAACTTGTGCTTTGCCAGTTAAACGCTTTAAAAGGTGGGGGGATTTCTCCAGAATCACTTACTCCGCTTTTAATTTTAAGCTGCAGCTGTAGGAAATGTTCGGTTTGTATTAGCATTAAGTTAATACAGCATTTATTCTGGGAATGTCGCCATAGACGCCCAATTTGTAATATTGTCAGTGGATGAATATTGCAATATTTTCCTCAGTGGGCAATCAGCTCAGTCAGCACTGTGCTACCATTATATCATGTATTTTTATATAAAACAGCTGAACAAGGGAACAAAAGGTAGCAAAACTCTGATGTAGTGGGAACCACCACCTCTGTTTTACTCTGCCAGCAGCAGGAAGTCATACTGAGTACTGCTTTTTTTTGCATAGTTAGGAACGTTAATGTCTCTGGCTTCAGCATTCACAGCATGGATGAAACAACAAAACTAAGAAGAAGAAGATATTGACACTTTTTAAATGTGAGTCTGATTTGAGGATCAGCTGAAGTTTCTTACTCCAACTGATATTATTTCTGTCAGATGAGGATCTTTACTTGAAAATGTTGTGATATTTTATTTATGGTTACTTCTCAGTAATTTTAAAGTTTCTCATGGATGTCAAAGACGTAACTCTGGTAGATTACCATTAATTCATGTGTGCTCCAGGCTCACTCTGCCCTCTAGTGGTTGAAGCTAGATAGTCCCACATGTCAGCTCCCTCTTCCAGACCCAATCACAGTATTTGTCACTGTTAGTATTTTCCTGCGTGGGGAAAATATGTAAATTGGTTTCCGCATTTGCACACCACAGATTTTTTGCCAGTATAGCAAATCTGACACAGATCACGACATTTTCACTTTGATCCCTCAGAGGGGACAAAGGTCAGCGTTAAAAGAAAGAGAGAGCAGAGGTTTAGGTTCAGCTCGGATCCAGTAGAGGAGGAAATGTGTCAGTGTTTGGATGGATGAAGTGTCCTGTCTATTGTCAGTGATCCTCAGCCCCTTTTAATCTGTGTTAATCCTCAGAGTGTCTGTCAACTGCATTATCTCTGCTCCTCTAATCTCAACTCTGACCCACAATCGCTGTTCGGGTGCAAGAGATGATCTTAAAAACACAGGAATAAACAACTTCAAGAGCCCCTTTCAATGTAATTTGATTTCTAACTGTTTATGGTATTTTAAAAAAACATAATTGTCTTTATTAATGCTTTATTCTGTATTAGCATCTCAATTAACTACCCATTAACTGGGTCCTCATACATGTCGTAATTATAATTATAAAGATAAAAGTAAAAGTCTTACAGGATGCAGAAAAGGTGGAATAGGAAAATTATTAACTGCTATTATATTTATTACTATTTTAGAAGCTTTCAGCGGCTTTCAGTCCACCAAAAGGCACCTCAAGCTACAAAAAATACTAGTCGTAACAACACGGCTGGCATCTGTTCCCAAAGAAATCCCAACGGTCCTTTTGGCTTGGACAATAGGTACCGTGTTACAACACTTGGAAAATCAAGCCTCATGACCACATGCATATAATCCAGCTCTGGGAGGTTCTCGTTTATACTTTTCTACCACGGTATTTGGAAGAAACTTCTGTTACCGTCAGCAGTTACTCATGTGATTGGTTGAGAAAGTGATGGGCAAGGACTGGCCAAAAAAACTGGGATGGGGAGAATATTTCCCAAACATTTTTTAAATTTGTTTTTTTTTTTTGTCTGTCTACTTCTGTCAGTGTGCAGTTCAGAGCCAGAGAACATCCAGGCGGAGGCCTACAACCTCAGCAGCCTGCTGGTGACGTGGGAGCGCCCCCGGGCGGTATACGACGCCAGCATCGAGAAATACTCTGTCAGCTACCAACTGGCCAGTGTAGAAAACGCCGCCCCCTCTGTATACCTGACCGACGGAGATCAGGATGTGGTGAGACAGAGAGTCCACAAGTTTATAATGTCAAAAACATTCCTTAAAGTTTTTTAAGATGCATTTTTCATCTAAAGCAATCAGTGTACTGCCTCAATCAGGCATGAATTAGCAGCAGTTACCAAGTTGCTCAACAAAAATCTAAATGCATGTCAAACTGATCGGCTAAACATCACTAGATGCAAATATCTAATTATAAACTCTGTGTTGGAAGGGATGTTTCCTTGTTGGGTTGAACATTTTCCATTCATCACCATGCATTACAATTTTTACAGTTTATCACATAACTACAACTCCCCCTGTTTTGCTCTCGGTAAGCTCAGCTAACAGTTATTCTTTTTCATAAACCCACCTATTGGTGCACTCAAGATTATTTTGACAGTTTTGTAAACAGTCCCTGTTCTCCACTGCTTTACCATATGAAAATAAAATAACTTAAGTTTCACACCCTTATGAGATGATGTTTTCTTAATCACGCACACACAACCCAGTCATGGTTCCTTAAAGTTGATGTCATTCCTTCTCCCTTCATCAGGGGGCGATTCTCGATGACCTATTAGCCAACACCAGCTACGTGGTCCAGGTGGTGGCGGTCTGCACCAACGGTCTGTACGGACGTGTGAGCGACCTGCTGACCGTCGTCATGCCCATCGACGACCCCGGTAAGAGCGACCGTGCCCGAGACGAAGCGTAGAGTTCGGCAGATGAACCGTTGAGATATTTTTTTCTCATTCCGCTGCAGTTTTTTCTTTTTTGAGTAAAGTTGAAATATCCCGAAATTTAGTTCTCTGACTTCTTAGACAAGAGAGGTAAGATTTGAGAGTAGAGGAAGACTAAATTCTATGGAGGCCAACTGGAGAAAAACAAAGATCAAACGTTAGCAGTGACAAAATAAAAAATAAATCTAAAGAAATATTTAAATGATCTTAAATTTAAATTATTAAAGTAAAAAATTATGAGATAATAAGTCAAATTTGACATATCAAGTGAAACTTGTTAAAACAGTTTAAGTTGACTTTCTATGTCATAATGTTTATTTAATATCTAAAAATGTTTTAGAAATTTTAAATTATTTATTTGTAAAGATATTTCAGAACTTTGACTTACAATCTCATAATTTTGATTAATTATCTCATAATTAAGGTTTAAGATTTAAATGAAAGTTCATTTTGAAGTCAGTATTTGTCTTATTAGTTATTCATTTTGATTTACCATGAATATTTTAACTCTGAATGTTTCTTAACTTTTTTCTTTTCCTGTCAGAGATAGGCTTCCATATTAAACAACAGCAATGACAGAAAACAAAAGCTTTAACTTAACACCTAGACCGTAGATCACCAAAAAAAAAAAAGATATGAATTTAAAGGGAAAGTCTGACATTTTGGGAAATCCTCTTGTTTTCCAAAATCCTGAGGAAATGGATATCAGTTTAATCTCTGTGCGTCCAATACAGAAAGAGGTCAATGACGTGTTTAGCCTAGCTTAGCACAAAGACTGAATGGCATGAGGAAACTGCTTGCCAAGCTAATATCAAAAATAAAATAAACTTATTAACAAATTAACAAACCTATTAACAAATTACTGAATTACAAAACTTACAGGAGAGTTTCTGATTCTGATATGGGTTGGGGTTAGTGGTGCAGTGAAATTTACCTATTCCACTTTTCTTTTTTTTTTTTCTGCTCATCTGTTTTATCACCAGCCACATTTGTTTTCTTTTATAAACATTTCCATCCTCCCACTCATCCTCTCTCTGAACCCTGACTGAGACGACTGATGTTTTTTTTTCTTCATCCTCTTGATCTCACTATTCACCCCTCCCTTCCCTTGACTCTGTGGTATATATTTTGTGTTTTGTGGGGATTTAATCACACTCACATGCAATGCTGCTGTTTGACTCATCTTTTTCTGTTTTTAACTGTTTCAAAAATGTCTCTGTGTACTCTTCAAATCTGCTTGCTCTCTATATTTCTATACCCCTAAGAAGAAAGAACATTCTTGGTGTGGGGCCATGGGGTCATTTCCTGTGTCACATGGAAAGTTGCCTTGTTTGTTTTCATTATGTGGCGTCCGTACCTTCAGCCAATGTCAATGTTTGCAGCGTGTGTGCAGCAGCTTTTTGTATAACCTGAATTGGAATGGTAATCATAATAACTTTGTATTTCAAATGAACTTTATATTAAATAAACTAATATGTCTTGGTACAAAGGAAAAACAAATCCCCTGCATCCTATTTCAGTGTCAGCTTGCATGAATGGGTGATATTCTGCAACATCTACTAGGTTTATGAATTTTATATGACACCATTGTCTGCAACGTGTTGGCTAAGCTAACTTTACGGTCTCATCTTAGCTGCACCTAAAAATGGAGCACCTGCCGCGTATTTCAAGATAGTCCTGTTTAGAAATTACAAATACAAGTTTGCATGTTTGCATGCTAACAAAAAAAGGCCTTTAACCTAGTTATCATAAAGATTATAATGTTTTTAACGATTTAACATTAATGCTAATTAGGTTTACATATGTAATTATTAGCCAATGAAACTGTTGATCAGTTGAACAGACAGTTAAATCTGTTATATATATTGTTGATCTATGATTGATTAATAAATATTTATATAGAAAAATTACTTCTTCTTTGCTTGTTTCAGCTTCAGAAATCTGCTGAATTTTGTTTTTTCTATTTTGTTTTAGGATATAATCATATCATTTTACATCATATCTTTTACAGTTAGTTAGAGAGTGGTTATATTATTTTTGCACGAATCAATTTAAGAATGCAACTATTGCAAAAGATTATTTATAACCATCTCTTAATCTATCAAAAATTTCATTTTGTTGACTGATGTGTGATGAATCATTTTATCCTTTCTCAATTTACCCAAATTTATTTCTAATTCATTTCAAATCTTTTAATTAAGAAGGATTATTTTCTTTAGTATAGGAAATAAAGAAAAACATGCACACATTTGCATCTTTTGAAGCTGTAACATTTTTGAAGCTGTAAGTATTTAGTGTTTGTAGTTAAATATTGACTAAAACAATCATATCATATCATCATAAAAGTTATAATCAATTAACCTTCTGTTGATGGACTAATCAAGTAATCAACAACAGTCATTTTGATTTAATTCACAAAGTGCTTATTGAGTATCAAATATAGCAAGAGCTTTCCAGTGAATCATTTAAAATTGTTTTTAGCCACCTACACCTAATTGAACCAAACCCCAAGTCATTTCCTCAAACACAGCTCATTAAATTTATAAAACCTCACTTCATTGCTTCACAAACCAGTTTGATCTGGTCTCCATGATGTGTGACTTACCCTGAGACAGGTAAGAGCCACACCACCACTTGCCCCCCTGACATGCCCGCTGTGTGCTGTGCGTCTGAGCTCGGTCAACATATGTGGCATTTGCAAGTCAACTCTTTTAGTGAGTTTGTTTTATTCCTCTTAGGTGACAGACGGGTGGAGTTTGAATATCCAAACGTTGAGAGTTGTCAGTTCAAATTCCTTTTCTTGGCTTGTCTGGTTTTACAAGGAGGATGAAACAGGATTAATTGCAAATGCTTTCTGTTCAAGGTTCTCTGTGTTTGCTTGTGCCTTTGGGGGGGAATCCATGCATGAAAAGTCCAAATGTGTCTGACATGTTGCATGCAAGTGTTTGTCACCATTTGATATTGTGCTTGGGGTGGTGTGTGTGTGTAACCTTTCCCCAAACTTCCATTTTCTCCCACTGTCATTTCACGCATTTACATTCATCAGGAGGAACACATTCAAAAAGATATTATGTAATTTTTTAGGTTTAATGTAACAAGACTGATCAGTTTTTTTCTGAAACGTCCGGAAAACAGTGTCCCAGGATTTACCTTTTCCTTTCCGTGATGTTCTTATCACGCTGTTTTCAAATTGTTTTACCCTTTGTCAAATGTCACTGCTTATTGGCATTGTTTTTTTTAAAAATATATTTTCAATGTCAGGAAATTAAGCCCAACATAAATAGAATTGACAGTGGTAGGCACAAGTTAAATTGTATGTTCCATGAGTTAACATTATGTTATTATTTTGTTTCGTTTTAGTTTTGACTTATTTTGTTTATCTAATGATACAACCTGTGTCTTTTTCCAGAAAATACACTGGATCCAGATTCTGATGAATTTAACATTAAAGTAAGGAAACATTTTATTTTTCTCACTGCATGTCATTGTTTATTTCTAACAATTGTTTATCGCTGTCTATAAACCTTTCTGTCACCAACAGGGCACCTATGAACCCGATTTGTCTTGGAAAGAACCAGACCAAACTGAGGATTATGATCTGGCCTGGATTCCTACGAACTCACCAAGGACCACGTCTGCTGGATTACCTGTATTACCTCTACCTGGCATAAGAACCACAACAGCAGAATCTGGTTGGAGGAAAACTACTGATCCAGTTCTCCCGGTCAGATCCACCCAGTTTGGTCAAGTCCTGAGCCATTCTGAAGAGACAGCACCCCGCAGTACCTCCAAACAGCCAGCAGAAGTCACCCTGCCACCAAAAACCAGAGGAAGTGCTGACTTCAGTGGCAACGCCCCCTTTTACACCACAACAACAACCAAGAAAGTCTTCATGTCCACTTCCACTACTCCTTCATACGCTAGTGCAAAGACACACGGTGTTCTTGGAGGCATCAGTCATAAAGACTCCTCTGAAAAAACAAAAGCTGGTGTTAGTACCACTACTCCTACATTCAGCAGTGCAAAGACAAAAGGTGGCAAAAGTATTTCTTCATACAGCACCACTACAACCACATTGAGGTCTCATGCTGGTGACTTGAGCAGCACAACATCACCATCTTTCATCCAGGCCAAGACCAACCAAGGCTTGGCAAGTCCCATAAACGAAGACACTACCACTGATGGAGGTGTTTCCGCTCGACCCGGAGGTCTTCCAGAGATCCAGGTTGAAAGCTCAACGTCCCAACCTTTCTCCTCGGGTGAAGCTGTTCCACAATCGCCCACAAGTCCCAGCATGTCTCATTTTTCATCTACCACAACCTCTGTCCGGTTGAGTGGCGTTCTCTTGCAGACCACACAGCCGCTGTCCAACGGTGAGCGCCCCTCTGTCCTCCCCTCCTCCTCTTCCTCCTTCGCCTCCACCCCTCTGTGTGACACTGCGGACCCCGACGCCACCCCCTCCACCTGCCTGCATGACCCTCCCTCTTCGTCTTGGCCTGTGTTGTCTGCCTCTGGTTCAGACTCCCAGCATGCCGCTACCGCTCCACTGTCTAGCAAAGACCCGGCTTTTCCTTCAACCCCCACGCTCCCTGCTTCAACCCTGCCTCACTTCCCCCACCCTTCTCGCTCCCTGTCTGGTTGGGAGGCTGACCCTGTCTCCCCCAGTGTCAGGTTCAATGATAATGATAGCAATGGTGATTTGTTGTCTGGGTCTTCGTCGGTCTCGTCAGGTGACCCTTCAGTGTTTAGTGATACCCCTCCTCTCCAAACGGTGCCGGATGCGTCCGGCACCACCGTCGATGCCGAGCCTTCCGTATCCTCCTGGGATCTGTCCCTCTCAACAGTCTCTCTGTCTCTCAGCCCCACCATCCAGCCTTCAGTTCTTCTCTCTAGTGACTTCACCCTTTCTAGCACAACACCGGGCTTATCCCATGTTTTCTCAGCTGGGTATGAGGACTCAAGGTACGCCACAGGAAGCAAAATAGAATCCTTTCTCCCCGAGATCAGTGGTGATGGGTTTCCGTTAGCTAGTGACATGGACCCCATATGCGGCTGTTCTCTGGAGCCATCTGCGTCCTCGTCCTGGTTGCATGCCTCTCCTCATGTACCCCTGCCATCTTCAGCCTGGGATTCTGCTAGCTTAGATCTTTACTCTAGTGTGGGCTTCCCTTCGGCATCTGGTGTTGGCATAGACGATCTTCTACACTCTTTGTCTGTGGTGGGTTCTGACGGTCAGTCCTTAGACCAAGCTCTCCTCTCCCATAGCACAATCTCTCCCTCATCGTCCTCATCACACTCCCACCTTCTCCAAGTCACCCATAGTGACTTGCACGTTTCTGTTGCAGCCACAGCGTCTGGCGTCAGGAATCCCTGGTTCTCAGCATCAGACGGGAACTCTGCCCTCCAACCCTCTGCCCTCCCTTCCTCACTCACTGCCTCCCCCTTCACCCCCACCCCAGAAGGACAGGTGTTAGATCCTAGCAGCAGTGCCTCTGGCTCGGCCCTGTTCTCTGACTCCCAGGAGGGCGTAGATCAGGAGTGGGACAGAGCTCAGACCTCGGGCTCTGGAGAGAGCGCATTTGCATATTCAACCAAAGTCGCTAGCACCGTTCCCCCTACGACCTCTGGGTCCGGCCAGACCCCTGACGATTTAGATGATCACTCCACGGCGTTCTATTTTGAAAGTGCGAGTGGCAGTGACGTCGCCTCGGAGGTAGGAGGCACAGCGAAGCCAACGATTTCTGCGGTTACCTCGGCTTCACCCTGGTCACTGGGTGGGGAGGAGGAGAGCGGCTCAGGGCAGGGTGAAGGCCTGTACGACAACGAGACGTCCTCTGACTTCAGTATCCCTGAGCGCACAGAAAGAGAGTCCGAGGAAGAGGAACCAGTCGCAGGTAAAAAAGTTGTCCGTGTGGGCAAAAACATCATACTACACCAAAAAAGCCATGGGATCAGGAAGAGTACTGGACATCAAAAAGACGACTAATCTACCATCTATCAGCAACAAAACTACATCTCATTTTTTCTTTTTTGTCTGGGAATGTGAAAGTGAGAAAATTCATGCATGCAAGGTAAAACGTCACTCATCACAGTCACCAAACAGGATCCAGTAACATCAATGAACGTACCATCCCTATCTTCATCATCATTTGAGACTCATTAATCTTAGTACCGGTCATCCATCCATTTCCTTTAACCACTTTTTCTGTTTAGACTTTTGCTTGGCTTGAACCTTTATTTATTAATTAATTATTTTTAGTTTTTGCTGTGGCTGGTTTTGAAGATCGTGTCTGAGATGTACAGGTTTTATTGGTTACGTGCTGTTGATTGCATGAAATGAAATCTTATCGCTGTCATATACTCTATGATATGAAGGCTTCACACTAAAGCGTGTCAGCACATTTGTCGCTCTATTAGTTGAAAATGACATCAACAAAAATGAAAAGTGGTGACTCTTCTACTTTTTTTTTTAATCACTGGAGTGCTGCATTTTTTCCTAAATTTGTTTTTGGCATAAACAAAAACATTGAAGTTCTTTTTTGAGGCAGAGCACCCAACTGAGAGTCGGTAGAGGAGAAGCACACCTGTTTCCTTTTATGAATTTAATCCATCAAAGTAGTCAGGGAATACTTTAAATTTCTACCTCAAGCTTAATCTCTGTAAAAACTTCAACCAACATTTACCAACAGTCCATTCACTACTAGTAATCCCCTTATGTTCTCAAGTATGTGTTTCAAAATATATTTTATTATTATTAAAGTAATTTGGAGTTTAAGGTATTTTGAAAAAAATGTTAATGAATATTAAATGCGCAGGTGTGTACCAAATATAAATACCTTAGATAATCTGTCCAAATGACACAAGTTTAATCGGTGCCTGGCAGTGTCAGAGATATTATCTTCCCAAATGGTACCTGTCATGGCCACCAGAGAGCGGCAGAGCTGTTTAAAACTTCAACTGGTTCTAATACCATCCCCATCTATACGGTCTCTGACTACACTACAGTCTGCAGTCAAAGAAAAATTCACAAAACAATATCTTTCATTTAGGATATAGAACAGTGTCTAGTTTCTGATTGTGGTTGTGGTTTGCATAGTTTTGCATTTACAACTCATCACGTAACAAATCACATATACTTAACAGTACAGCTGCGCCACTTTCTAAGGTATACATTTTAAGATTTGGAATAATCTGGGAACGGTAGAAGCATATCTTGAATTGGTTCTACCTTGCATCATTAACTATAAATTATCCCATCAGTTTGTAGTCTAATTTCCTTTCTTAATTTTAGTTAGTTTCTCATTTTTAGTTAATTACTATGAAAATCAACTTCCAGAGACTCAAAACTTGCTTGCTGATAGATAGTCCATCACAGTCAACAAAAAACTGCCTTTATACTTTTAAGTTGCATTGTAATACTTTGAAAACTCTTTGCATATTCAAGGACACTCTGAGTTTTTAGTTTCTTTTATATGTGAGAAACATGTGGTTTGCTTGATGTTTGGTCGTACACATTGTGGTTTTCCAGTGACAGGAAAAACAATTATATATATGTAGAAATAGGTACTGAAATAAATTCATTTTACGAACAGGAAGCCAGTGCAAAAATGGCAGAATAGGTGTAATATGGTCTCTTGTTTTTGTCTGGCTGGAGTCTCAGCATTCTGTACCATTTGTAAAGGGGGGAATAGAGGCTTGGTTGTTACCAAAGTACAAGGAGCTGCAATAATCAAGTTCTGAGGATGTTAGAGCATGGAAGACTTTTTCTAAATATTAAGATGAGAATAATGTCCTGATCTTGGATAGGATTCTCTACTGGAAGAAGTTAGATTTAACTGTGTTTACCTGTATATCAAATATCAGCGTATTGTTAAATTATATTCCAAGGTTTTTTGCATAGGGTCGGATGTGATTGGATAACTAGTTGAGGGACGGGGCAGCGGTGCTGGAGGAGTTTGGAAGGCGGAACATTGTGATCTCTCTTTTGAATGTTATTAGCCATCCATCCTTTAGTATCATCCAGGCATTTCGCAGCGGTCGTGGGTCCAATCTGGTCATTGTGTTGAATGGGGAGGTACAGCTGCATGTCATCTGTGTAACAGTGAAATGAGATATTGTAGTCCTGAATAATTTAGCCTAGCGGGAACAACGACCGAGGCTTGAGTGATACTACATGAGAGATAGACTGTGAGTCATTCACTGCGATTCTGTCAATCTACAGCAAGTTCAAGTCTCTTTAGGTTAAGAATTTTTCAACCCTATTTTCCTGTTTTTATGTTTATGTGACTTATAGTGGCAACATTTTTAAAACTGGTCTCCTATTGAGCGAACGCACGGGCTACAGTCATTTTTGGTCAGGTGGCTTTGACAATAGCTATATAGTGACTGTTTCTGGTTTACCAAAAATGATCTTGCTCTTTAAAAAAAAAAAGTCTGTCTCTATCGGGATCCTTTCCGTAATATATATTTACTTTGACTCTGCACAATTGTAAGGATTACATTGCAGCACTGTTTCACTGTTGCCAACTGCAGAGCACTTTCTCAATACGAGACCAATTTCAAAAAATGTTGTCCCAATTAGTCATATGGACACAAAAGGATGGGGAAGTAATGTCCAGATTTCAAAATACTGAAATGACCCTTTAAAGTCTTATGTTCTTATCTGAATCAACAGTCTTAGGATAGAGGGTGTCAAATGTTGTAAAATAGTGATATGTAATTTTAGTCTATAAATAAAATTGACTAGACTTTTCTTGGAAATTCTGAAACAAAAAATTAGAAATGCTGAAAAAGAAACACTGACATGGTCTTTTAAAATATAATCCTACCTTTCATGTGTACCATGCTCCTTAACAGCCAGATGTACAGTAACAGAACTCAACCTTCGCCATTTAGGTCAACTTCATAGTTTATATTTACAGTCTTTTCAGTGAGAACTTTGAATAGGGTGCTTCATGTCCTTATGTCTCATCAAATCTCCTTTGAGTCACTATATCTCATCAGTCTCCACCGAAATGAATAACCTTTTCCATCTTCTGTCCAGACCTTTTCTTTTCTTTGTCCATTATCATCGCCTGTGTGTCCAGGCTTTTTGAGAGGCAGACAAAGATCTGTTGGATGGATGGATGATTGAATGAATGGGTTGTACTCTAAGGGTGCACAGAGTAGAAAGTGAACAGGCTCTTTATGAACTAGTGAACAGGGCTGACCCAACTGTTCACAGCTAAAATGAGTCTGTGTGTGCAAAGGAGGTAACCTCTGACAAACAGCCTCACAATCGAGGTTAATTCATACTAGTTTTTTCCTGACTGGTTATCAGACAATAAAGGGAGGATTCAGCAGCATCCGTTCAGTGAGGTCAGGTTCAGCCAGGTTCTCCTTTTATTCCAAGTTACAATTATGCTTGATTGACTCTAGCTCAGCTTTGTGTGCAGTTTGATGATTGTGTTCTTGCTTTGATCTGTGATGGACTTTTTATTATCAGCCTTTGTGTTTCTACCTGTTCCTGTCAAGTAGTTTGGCAGGTTATTTGAATGTGGTGAGTTGTAGCGTTTGGTCTGTAGGTGGTTGAATGTGAATGGTGGTGCACTGCGTTTCAGTGCTGGGGTGTAAATACAGTTCATGTTTCTTTCTGAAGTAGTTAGACATCTGAGAATTTTCGAAACGTTAGAAGCTGTGTCTTAGGCAATGCCAAGTAAGGTTTAATTACTTTTCTATAAGCAGAGCAGCTTATCATCTGAGAAACACAATAATAGTAAACCTATAGAATGCGACAGGTGGTCTTCTTTTCTCCCGTGCAGTAGCTTTAATCTCTACCTTCTTGTTATTTTTCTCCAGATGCCAGTAACAGCAGCCATGAGTCCAGAGTTGGTTCTATCAGGGAAAGAGAGAGAAAGGCTGTGGTTCCTCTGGCCGTCATCTCCACCCTAACTGTCGTCGGCTTGATTGTCCTCATCAGTATCCTCATCTACTGGAGGTCAGTATCCTTGTGCTTTTTTAAATCTACATTTATCTGATTGTCCATTTGTGGGCAGAATAAGTCGACAACACGGCGACAGAAACACATCATTGTCCTATGAAGCTCTTGTGATTGAACATGTTCGCAGTAGGAGGAGGTTGGGGGTGGTGGGGGTGCTGTGACAGCCTATATGTTGACATGAGCGCAATAAACAGAGTCAACAGTGATAGTCAGATTATAATATCTTGGCTCTACACCTGCATAAGTATGATTGGGTGTGCAGAGACCAACCTTCTGCTCGATGTCAGCAAAACCAATGAGCTGATCGTTGATTTTAGGAAAAAGGGGGAAAAGACACAAACCCTACTACATCGTTTGAGCTGAGGTGGAGCAGGCGAACATTTTTAAGTTCCTGGAAATAAGCATCACGTAGAAACGCGTGGTCATCTCACATCTTCACGCTGGAAAAGAAATCTCAGAAACGGCAGTATTTAACTTTTACAGAAGAGCAATAGTAAGCATCCTGACTGGAAACACACTGACGGCCCTATACTGACATGCATACCTGCCAACGTTTGGAGTTAAAAATACAGGAGTTTGTGTTGTGGGATGCCAGGTTTCGGTAAGGGAGGGGTTGTATTTAGTGTGCATAAAAAAATTGGGAGTGTTGGCAGGTATGAGCATGGGATCTGCACGGCCCAGGACAGGAGGGCTCTACAGCGGGTGATTAAAATTGCCCAGAGCATCAGCGATGTTGGTGAAGTACAGACCTCAGAGAATAGTAAAAGACCCTACTCACCCCAGCCACAGCCTTTTCACCCTGCTGCCATCTGGCAAAGAATACAAAAGTCTCTGCTGTCCTACTACTGGACTCCAGAGTTTCTTTTCCCCTCCTGAACTCCCTCTCAACCTCCACACTCGACTGTGAATAAATGACATGGAACTCTCTGTTATATTGGTATCACCATGCCATTACCTTTGTATAATATATGTATAAAAGTAACTGTATGTATAGGTTTTAAATTTTAAATATTTCTATGCATGTTCTGTGTTTGTAACATGAAGGGGGGCTACAAAATAAAACAAACTAATAAATTAACAATAATAAATTGTTAATTCATTTGTATGTACTAATAAATGTGTGTGCGTGTACGTGTGTGTGCGTGTATGTGTGTGCGGGCTCATCAGCAGCCCCTTCACAAACAATACCTCCTGTGTTATGTTGTGTTATGCAGATCCTGGCAGACTCAATGAAGCCTTTCGCCGCCGCCGCTTGCTTGACAGCAGTGTTTTTTATTCCTCTTGAAGACCTTGAGAGATGCTGTTTTTTTTATTGAGACAAATCAAATACTGGATTTGTAGCAAATGAAAGTTTCTTTGAAAATAGTTCAAAAGTAATTTTGTACGGCTGTTTAGGGCATAAAACTAAAAGTTTATTTTCTTCCTGTGCTGGAAACATCTTTGGCTAGTGCAGTAGGAAAACACCATGCTGTCCACTCAGACCATGAAATAACCAACTTCAAAAATCTGATCAAGGACATGCTGTCAAAGACAGCGCAAATACTTTGTCATATTTTTCACAGACTTTACATTTCTTATCTGCCGTGCCGGAGACTCAACATATTGTTCTTGTTTTGCACTCTGCTTGTTGTTGTATCTCCAAGATTGAGCATTGCTAAGCTGATAATAATCTGAGGAGCAGGGAAGGATTAGCAGGGGATCCTCTGTGAAGGATGTACCTTGGCTGCACTGCTGTGAGCGTCCAGAGAGGGTCGGGAGATAGAAAAGGACATCCGCCTGATTATGTCGGACAGAAGGAATCGTGTCAGCATCTTGTAGGGCGAGCGGCAGGAGGCCAAACTGCACTAATCCTGCTGGTGGTGTGTCCTTTTTCACTCCCTCCTGACAACATGGTGGTCATTTGGACACTGCTGCTGTGCATTTGAGGTCAAGCAGTTTGAGGGGATTTTGGTCGACTTTACAAGTATACAACAAGCTGAGAGATCCACAGAATGCACTAGAAATTCAGATGAATTTGTATAATTTACATCTGCAGACAAACTTCATGAAGAGGATCCAGATAGTGAATGTGTTCGGTGCCAAAAAAAGGTTGAAAATATGAAAACAGACCGTGTGTGAGCGTGTTCGTTAATGAGCAGCTGTTTTCCTATTTTAGGTTGAAGTTTTTGATGAGCTTCTTACATCCTACATCAATATAATCAGATTAAGTAGTTTCAGTCTCAGTAGATAAACAAGTAAAACGCACTAAGTTGGCCAATGAACAGCAGCGGATTTACATCTTGTGATAACGTGTCACAACATCAAATACCATCTGTCAGAAAATAAACTTTGCGTTAAAGTTAAAATCCAACATTAACCAAAGGACTGTTTGAACAAAGTCAACAAGCAGCAGCATATGTGACCTTTCAGAATATACTGATATTAGCTCATGGCCAAGCTAACTTTAGTGTATGAGCTGGCATTTAAAAGGTAAGAGTCTATAATGGTGAACATCTGGAACTTGTTTACAACGGTGCACATTAATCTTTTCCTTTTGTGTTGGAAAACATCATTAAAATAACTGGTGGAATTGTCTTGACAGGTGTAAATAGTCAATTTTTCTGCATTTTTGTACCATTTATTTATGCAGTCATTGGTTTATTTAGTTTTACATTTTCTTTTTACATTTACAGCTGCAAATGTGCCACAGTTAACCAAAAAGCTATTTTCCTGCAAAGATGTTTGTCACCCTAAAGAAGAAAATAAGAGGGAGTGTTAATATTAGTAAAGACACTATAGATTCATGACACACTATGTAAAAGGGCCTTTATTCTGCCTGTTGAACATATACTTTGTCTTCTGAACCAGTTTAAGAATTATTATTTACACATTTGCTGCTCTAAGCTTTTAATAAATGGAAACAGTTAGAAATTAACCTGTTTAAGATGCAAGAGGTTAGTGCTGAACCGGTCTAAATGTATTGACAAATGAAAATCCAGCCTTTAGTCTGTAAATAAACACTCATCAGACTCGCTGAGAGAATAACAGTTTATGTTTCCTCCAAAACACGTCTTTAATCTCAGAGCTCAACCCTTTTGCTGTTTTTTGTCTGTGATAATCCCTGATGACCATTTCTGGCCGAGACAACGCAGGTTCATCAGAGGCGTTGTCATCCGTTTAAAAACTTGTCAAGGATTAACAGAACATCTTTTTTCCTGTGTTTTTGGGAAGATTACGATGTATTCTCCAAAATCTGGGCTAACACAGAGTCACATGAAAACAAAAGCGTTTTCTGCCTTTCAGTTGATTCTCCAGTGTCGTTCTGATTTAGTACAGGCTGAAGCATGGCATATAGGGAAATTGAAAAAAAAACACACATTATAACAGGACAATAAAAGTTACAGTGCAGTGTACAATCAGGGTTAAAAGAGTTAAATGGAAAATAAACAGTGAGGGGTTGAGCAAATAATTGAGTTATAATTATTTTGAAAGAGAATAAACAGAGAAGTACACTTACTCTACTCTCTCTAGCTAGTCTGTACTCAGGTCCACAGCAATCTTTGGGTCCACTGAAACTCCAAAAAACCCTTTGATCCAGTTATACTCTGGACCCACCTGCACATTTACATTTGGACAGAGGTTCCTGCAAATCACTCGGGCGCGAGATTTAAGACCACTTCCTTCATTCTGCTCAATCTTACTCTCTTTATCTTTTCACTCAATTACCTACTCATTTCTCACCGTGTAAATGTTTAATTAAAAGCAATGGTAAAAAGAAAAGTCTTAAGTCAAAGTCAATTAAACTTAATTTAAAAGAACTGACAGTTTCAGCAGACCTGCAGTTATCTGGGACTTTGTTCCAGATATACGGAGCATAATAACTGAACGCTGCTTCTCCTTGTTTAGTTTTGAGTCTGGTGACAGAAAGCAGACCTGATCCCAGACGACCTGAGAGGTCTGCATGGTTCATAATGAAGCAGAAGATCAGAAATATATTTTGGCCCTAAACCATTTAGTGCTTTGTAAACTAACAGCAGGATTTTGAAATCAATACTTTGACATACAGGAAGCCAATGTGAAGACCGCAGAACTGGAGTGATGTGATCCACTTTTTTGGTCTTAGAGGGCTTGAGCAGCTTAATATGGCTCCTCAAATTCACGTCTGAGTCCATGACTACACCAAGATTTCTGGCTTGATTTTTGGTTCTTAACGTTACAGATTAAAGTCGAGCACTGACTTTCAATCGTTCTTCCTTGGCTTCAAAAACAATAACTTCAGTTTTATACTTGTTTAATTGAAGAAAATTCTGGCACATCCAGCCTGTTCAAAACAGTTACTCAGCGCTTGTATGGGATCATTGTCCCCTGGTGAAATGGTTGTGTAAAATCTGTGTGTCATCTGCATAATTATGGTAACATATTTTGTTGTTTTTCATAATCTGAGCCAGTAGAAGCATGTAAATGTTAAACAAAAGAGGTCCTAGAATGGAGCCTTGAGGAACCCCACGTCATTTTTGTCAGCTCAGATGTGTAATTACCTATAGACACAAAGTAGTCCCTGTCCTTTAAGTAGGATTCAAACCAGTTTAGTACTGTGCCAGAAAGTCCAACCCAGTTTTCAAGTCTGTCTAGTAATATGTTGTGGTCGATCGTGTCGAATGCAGCACTGAGATCCAATACTACTAAGACTGAAATTCTGCCACTGTCAGTGTTCAAATGGATGTCATCGAAGACCTTAACAAGAGCCGTCTCGGTGCTGTGGTGTGGTCGATAACCTGACTGGAAGACATCAAAACAGTTATTTAGTGCCAAGAAAAAAAAACCTGAGAGGAGAGACATGTTGACAATTTGTAGTAGAGTATAGACAAAAATGTGACTGCTTTATTAAATCAAATCAACAGAACTCTTTATGATTAAAGATTATTTTAAAATAAAATTACATTCCGATGTTTACTCTGGTGTGGCTGTATGTGTTTTGTCTTCAGGACCTGTTTTCAGACGGCTCACTTCTACATCGATGACAGCTCATCACCCAGAGTCATCGCTGCACCATCCACTGCTGCATTAACATCTGGTAACACACACAAACAAGTTTGTGGCTTCACAATATGTACAACATACATCACTCTCTGTCCTTAAACTAGATTCAGGTGAAGGGAAAAACTCCACAAAAACATGGTAAGAGGTGCTGGAGAAAGTTTTACTCTCTGAGGATTCTTTGCTTGTTTCCTAACGGGAGCCTCAAAACAAAACCCGTAACCTAAAGTCAGGGCCAGACAAAATGCCCTCGCTTTCCAAATGTTCACTTTCTAAAAATGTCCTAGATTTCCAAACAGGTCTGAAAGTTCCACACTTCACCCCACAAGTTTGAAAGTATTTTCATAAATTCTTACTTGCCAAAATTGTATCGATTGTCAACAAATGTTTGGGAAAGTGACCACCCTTTCCCAAACATTTGTTGATGCTCAAGACAATCCTCCTCTCTTTCAAAATTGTTCTCAGTTTTCAAAAAGTTCTTCCTTTTCCAAAAATGTCTTTACTTTAAAAAACATCCTCATTGTCCTTAAAGGTCCTCTCTTTACTTTAAAAATCTTTTTTTTTTTCAAAAAATTCCATCACTTTTAATAAAATTCTCACTTTCTCAAATGTCTTTTAATTTCTGAAAATGTCCTTACTTTGTAAACATATCTTCCTGTTCCAAATATGTCTTTGTTATGTTGTTACTTGTTACTATGCCCTCAGATGTCTTCACAAAGAAGTCTTAAATTTCAAAAATGTGCACACAAAAGTTTGCCTCTTGATGATCTCGGCCCATAGAAATTCACACTCTTTCATGTGTACTACCACTTCATCAAAGACACTGTTTTTTATTTTGTCACCAGAGTATCACAGGGTAGTTGATCATTGTTTCCTGTTTATCTTGTAGACGAGCAGACTGCTTACCCAGTGAAGGAATTCGTCAAACACGTGGCCGAGCTTCATGACACCAACGGCTTTCGACAAGAGTTTGAGGTACAAAGACCGGACTGTTTTTCCATTTCCCAACTGAAATTGAAACCTTTTTTTTTTTTTGCAAATAATACCTCTAAAACGTGACTGTGGTGTGTATGTTTGTGTCGGGTTGTCATCATGTTGTTGTCTGCATGCTGCATGAAGAGTTGTGATCATACAGTAACAGTAACTGGATTCACATTGACTGTAACATTATGACATTATTTTAGATTCTCTGATCATAATTTATAAGAAATTCACTGGGAATAAGAACAATAATTATTATAATTTAGAGTAGATTCAGAGTTGACTAACAGCGTGACATAATAATCAGTTGGTGGGCAAATGTTGCAGTTCTGGTTGGTGAGGAACCTTCATTCATTCATGTGTTCATGCAGCAGCGTGTCAGGTGTCTTTTATACAACGAGTATAAGTGCCATTGTAGATTAAAATACAAGGCAAAACTTAGATATTCTTTGAGATTAAAGTGGTGAATTTATGAGAAGAAAACTGACAAAGTTACAAGAAGAAAATCTCTGTACTCTAAAAGCAGAGGATGCAGATATTAAAATAACAGCTCTCACATATAAGATTGATTTCACCAGCCAGTATTATGAGATACTTCTGTTCAAAAACCGAAAGCATGAAAAGGTTAGACATTTATAAATGACTTAGATGTGACACATGCTTTCAAGTATCTTTGCTGCAGTCCATCATATCTGACAGCTGAGACATTACATTTACTCATTTATCTAACGCTTTATCCAAAGCTACTTAAAATTGCTATGTATGTCAGAGGTCATCTGGAGCACTGTGTCTTGTCTTGTTTTAATAAATTAGTAAAACTAATCATTATCTTAATTTTCTCATAATTTTTTTAAACTTTTTTTCCTAAAATATTACCCTCTCCCATCAGCTCTGTAAATAGTTTTTGTTTTAATCTACAGTGGCCCTAATATGACATCGTACTTTCATCTGTTGACTATCAGCAGAACAAACAGTCAACAAACTTCAGACCTCAAGGGCAACATGACATCAGTCACTTCATGAATGAAAGCTCCACTTTTTTTGCTGTAAAAATGCCACTAAAGGAAAAATCAACACAAAGACAACAAGGCTTCAAAGGAATAGAGACATGGTGGGGGGGTTCGTGTTTGTCTCGATCAAAAAAAAAAAGGTTATTAATCAATTGTTAAAACTGATGCAGATTAATTTTTCTGTCAAAGGACTAATTGATAAATTGAATATTTTTCAGCTATAATATTGGCTAAGAAAGGAAAGAAAATAGAGAAGTAATATCACATGGGACATATGAAGACATGGGTCATAAAAAGACCCTGAAGGAAAAAACAAGAGGCAAACAAGCACAAGTTGTTGGTAACATGTGTAACTCCAGGTCTCTGAGTAGCATACGTCAGTATGGGACCTCTCTCATTGCGACCTCAAAAAGAAAATATTTTACAGGCTGAATGTCTAAAACTCTTATATCTAAGGCAGGCAGTTAAATGTAGTAAAAGAATAATATTTACCTCTTAAATGTAGTGAAGGAAGAGTAGAGGATCCCAAAAGTACTTGAAGTTTGAAAGCAAACTAATATTTGTAGTTTTAGATGAATTTGAACTTTTACTTTACTAAACCTTGTTTGTTTTTATTTGAGTTGATCCTTCCTTTGTTTGCAGTAGCATGAGCTGTATTGTGAGATGAATTAGTCGTTTTCTGTGTTGTCTTGTAATTTGTATTTTTGCACCTCTTTGGTTGACTGTAATGTCACGGAAACGTCCTTGCTGCCTGCTGCTTCCTCACCCACGTCATTAGATACTGAAGGAGAGTTACGAGGTAAGACGCTCTCCTCCTGACGTCTTTATTGACTGAAGGACGGACGCTGCTGCACTCGTAGCTGTGTTTTTGTCTTTGTCTTGTATTGCAAAAGTGTTTTTGTTAATGTGGAACTGTGGATATTCAAAGCATGGTTGCTGTTTGACACTAGTGGAAGAAGTCATGGATGAATTATAAGAAATGGATACAGGACTCCAAAATGGCGCCCATTCCTTACAAAGTTGCTCACCTAGCACATAAGCCAAAAAAGTTTTCTCTCTTCCAAGTTTTGCTTCTTAGACCAATAAACTTATAATAATAAAGAGACATAAAGAGACAACAGAATATTGTTTCTGAGCTCAGGGGGAAAATGTACAAATATTAAACCATCGTTTTAAAAATGCTTAGTACAAACTGAACTGTGGGGAAAATGTTTTCTGGGCTGCAGTAGTTTCATTGTCGCAGTACCTCAGATTCCCACTGAGGCAAATTGGCAGCAATAAGACTTCTTCACTATGTTGTATCCAACTCTCTTTAATACATCCATGGAAGAAGTAATTAAATCATTTACCTAAGTAGAAATATTACAATTAAAAATATCCACGCCAAAGGTTTCAGTCTAATTAGTACACATTTTAAAATCTCTGCCTTTCGGATCCGGATCCTTTCGGATCCTCCGCTAGATCAACATTTATTTAGTTATTGTATGACTGCTTGTGTTCAGATAATTTGACAGCTTGTTTTGTTCAATTGGGGAAAAATATAGTTTATATAAAACACATTTATATTTCTCAAAGTAAATGATCGGAAAAATTTATCGTAGTCTTGATGTTTTCAAATGATACGCAACCCTACTAACAAGTCAGATTATATTTTTATCTGAATCTTCAAATTAACCAGTTACACAAGCTGTCAAATACATGTACATAAGTAAATTCAGTAGAGATGTAGAATGTTTCCAAAAATTTGACTGAAATTGTACTGAACTACAGGTGCATCTCAAAAAGTTGTGGAAAAGTTCATTTTCTTCTGTAATTTAATTCAAGTTAACTTTTCATATTCTACATTCATTGCACATAAAGTGAAATATTTCAAGCCTTTAAAAAAATCTTGATGATTATGGCTTACAATTTATGGAAATCCAAACTCCAGCATCGCAAAAGTATTTTGACTTTTTTTGACAATTTTAGATAATAAAATTTATACTACAGACATGTCAACCTGAGAAGAGATTTAAACAGCTAATTAACTCAAAACACCTGCAAAGATTTCCTGAGCCTTTAGGTCTCTCAGTCTGGTTCCACAATATTCAAATTTTTGATATGCACCTGTATATACGGGTATGGATGAGTATAAAGTTTCACTTTGTTTGTGTGTGTTCAGGAGGTTCAGACGTGCACAGTCGACATGGCGATGACGACTGACAGCTCCAACCATCCTGACAACAAGAATAAAAACAGATACAGCAACATCCTGGCCTGTGAGTCCACACTTCAGTACAGTCCACACAGCGTGATACGTTCACAGAAAGTTTCACAACTCTACAAAAAATGAACTTTACTAAGAAAACTTACCTCATAAACACAAGTTTGCTGTGTTTTTCAGTTATGATTAGGTTACATCATTATGATTGAATTTTGGTTAAGGTTTTGCTGAGACTGTAAAATGTGTTGATGTTTGTAAATAACATATAGTTGTGGTCTTTTTAGGTTTAAATAATAAATGTCAGACATCACAGCTATGAGAAGCCGCTTAGGTCAAAATTGAATACTTTGCTTGCACATACATACACACACGCTCGCACATACATGCATACTATCATGCACATACATACTTGCACTTTTAAGTATGTATATGTGTGCAAAGAGAGTATGTATATATGCACATCGTTAGGTATGCACAGTATCTCACAAAAGTGAGTACACCTCTCACATTTTTGTAAATATTTGATTATATCTTTTCATGTGGCAACACTGAAGAAATGTCACTTTGACTCGTTTTGGCACTCGTTGGCCTGTTTTCAAACAGTCATGCAGTTACACATTTATTCTGTTGTCTTTTGTCTGTGGCTGTTTTGGGGGGAAGCCAACAGGCGTCAGTGTCCCTGTAACAGAGACCATGGCCCCCCCTATGGTCCCCTTTAAGAAACATCCATATGGCCCAGCACATAATCTTAATATATATGACAACAAGCTGATCAGTGGACATTACTAACGTTGAGGACAATTACGGTCATTAGTACGTAGTCACATGCAATTATTTAGTATTGAATATGACTGACAAGAGCGAAGAACTGAACTGATAAGGATTACCAATACAAGTGTGTCAATAAAATACTAATGATCTAACACGTGAGAAAATGTCCGGCCCATCTCTGTGTCCTGGTTTTAAAATCCAATTGAGTAATTGAACGGCCCTGGTCTACAGTAATCATAGTAATATATCTTCTTTGCGACAAAATGTACATTAAACTGAATGCAGCATTGTAGACAATATTTTGTCCTTGTAATCTATGTTTCCACTGCCTTTGGATATTGCTGGAAATTGTTCTGAGTCCCCCTCCTTAAAAGGTAAATTATTATCATAACATTTTATAGTGCATTTAAACAGCACTTTTCATACACAAATTGTGATAACAGTAGCCTACTGGTCCTACCAGGCTGGACATGCAGTCTGCCAAAATGTATCCCACTCCATAATGCACAGATGATGGCCTACTATCAAGTATTTTATTTTGTGTATACTTCACATCATGTCTAATAACAGGGGTGAATTTGGAGGAGTTTCTATTTTCCCTAGCAAAAGCTGTAGTGGGATACAAAATACAAACTGGGTTCCAGAGGCTGTGTAGTACACTAGAGCTCATACTGTTCACTAAGCCTTACAAAGTGTTGCTTCAAACAATGTACTGTAACATGAGCTAAATTTAACATGAATGTTTTTTTTGGATTATGTAATTTAATAAGACTATAACTAAAGGTGATAGTGATGGACCCTATTAAGCATCTGTGGGGTGTCCTCAAACGGAAGGTGGAGGAGGACAAGGTTTTTAACCTGTGAAGCTCTGGTGAACTCCATGGTTGAGGCAGTGCTGGAAAATAACGGTGGCCACACAAAATATTGACACTTTGGACCCAATTTGGACATTTTTACTTAAGGGTGTACTCACTTTTGTTGCCAGCGGTTTAGACATTAATGGCTGTGTGATGTCGTATTTTGAGAGAACAGCAAATTTAAATTGTTTTATGCCTTTGGTGTGTGAGACCCCGGGATCGATTCCCACTCACTGCATTTGTCATTGCAGCAAGCCTGGGGATTATGGGGACATAAAAAAACTTCTTTTGATTTTTGGGGGAGATAAAAGTGACTGCCAAACTACTAAATGTACATGGAAGAGGAATGTTTTTGCTGTGTTTCTGTGTGATTGCCTAATTATTAATGTTGTCTTTATATTTTCAGATGAATGTAACCCAAGCTGTATCTTTGTATGCAGACCTAACGATATTAACAGGTCATGCTGTCTGTCAGCTCCACAGGAGCTGCTGCTGAGTTTGTTAATCCTGAGAAGAGTGAAATACTGCCTTTTCTGTTATCTCTTGTCGAGGCAGATGGCCGCCCACCCTGAGCCATGGTTCTGCTCGAGGTTTCTGCCTCTTAAAGGAAGTTTTTCCTTGCCTGTGTCGCCTAGTGCTGCTCCTGGTGGGAATTGTTGGGCTTCTGTAAATAACTTCAGAGTACGGTCTAGACCTGCTGTTTATGAAAAGCGCTGCGAGATAACTGTTGTAGTGATTTGGCGCTATATAAATAAAATTGAATTGAATTTAATCTTGTGACAGCACACTGTCGTGAGGGAGGAGAATCTGCCACTCACAGACTGGGAGCTGATCAAATAAAAACATCAGCTAAATCAGTAAATGGCAATGTAATGTATTGACAGAAAAACATATGAAGGTTTATTACTAGTCAGCTAACTCTATTTGTTGGTGTGAGTGACTGGTGCAGTGGGCGAATAATTATTTTTCATGCAGTAGGTTCCTGGTTCAAATCCCAGCCAAGACCAATAAGTTACATTTTTTGCAGTGACAAGTGTCTGCCAGATGAGTAAATGTATTTTATAAACAGTCAAAAACTTTCCTCTTTCATGTATATTGCAATAAAAGTTGAAAGTGTAAAAAAAAAAAGTCATAAACAATCACCTTTTATTGTCACCATTACATTTACATTTAGGAGGAAGAAGAAAGTTTTTGAAGGAAGGAAGGAAAGAAGAGTTATTAAATTATTATTAAGTACATTTACTCATTTGGCTGTCACTTTTATCCCCAACCAAACAGAAAATGTAAAGTAACTAAACAGAAATTCTCACCTCTCGCTTACATACATACTTACAAATGATGAGTATGTATGTGCATGACAGTATGCATGTATGTGCAGGCTAAGTATTCAATGGTCCAGGCGGCTTCTCACAGCAACCAGAAGCTCATGTGTTACCTTTTTTTTCCCTTTCTGATAGTACAAAAGTCTTACTGTGGCTCAGTAAAAAAGATGGATTTCAGTTCCAGCTGATAGGCTATATATAGCGCCAGGATTTTTTTTTTAGCCTAGCATAGTCGTAATATTAAAAAAATTGTATCTTCCTTAAGTTCCCATGAAGTGAGATTTCCTGATCTTTTTGATTATAAAGCTTGTGTAGTTGCTATATAAATACTTTTACTATTTATATAGTGTAATTTCAGCTTGAGTATGTTCCAACTGTGTGTACGTGTGAAATGCTTGGGTGATGCACTGTTTCCTCCTATTTGAGTAATGTTTGCTAAAAACTAACAGGACCAGCTGTTTTAGGAAATTCCTGAGCCTTTTTAAAAAATGAAAAAATATATTTGCAAGGTGTTTTATTTTAGTAGGAACCAATGGGCTTGGAGCTAAGAGCCACAGACATAAGATAGAAGGTATTGAGACGGACAACACAAGGTTTTGGTCTTTTTATTTTGATTTGTGGACAGTAAGAAAAATACAAATAATTCTAGACCTTTTTACTTATTTTAAAAAGAAAACAGCTTCTTTCCACATTGATCTGATCACATGTTGCTTTGTTGTTTGTCTTTAACACTCAGATGATCACAGCCGGGTGCGACTCTTGCCGCAAGTTGACAAAGACGGGAAAACGAGGGATTACATCAACGCAAACTATGTAGACGTAAGGAATTCATTTTAAACCCGTTTATCAGTTTCATTTCTAAACTCTATACATACTGAGGCCTCATTTTCACCCCAAGCCTTGTTACTGCAAAACACAAAGACAAAACCGATTTTAATTATAGTATTATTCTCAAAGCCACCTTATGCACATCCTCTGCAGAATTCTGAAACTATTCATGAGACAGTCTGTTGTTAGCAGGGACCAGCATGGCTCTCTATTGTGCTTATCACCAACCCATTAAAATCTAATTTCCATCATGTTGCTGTTTTTTGAAAGGCAGAGGTGACCCGAAAAAACCCCTCTGACTTTCACAGCCTCTCTGCAGAGCTGAAGCACAGGTTACAAAGTTGGTAAAAGCACATTGAGGATCTCTCCAACTCACACTTTTGTCTGCGTCTCACAGTATGAAGGTAACTTCATGCTGTCAGTCATGTGAAGGTTATTTAACTATTAGAGTGAGTGATTGAATGCTGCCTTCTGCTGAGAACTTGACACTTTCTTTCCTGTGCTGGCCTTAAAGCTGTGTGCGCGCTTTGGAGTTTTCTTTTAAACAAACAATAATTTTTTGTTTGTAACCCTGATCGTAAATAAGTTTGGTGTGAATCCTTGAGCTCTAACACATTTGTTGAATGTCTTTCCTTCCTCATAAAACAACACAAAGCCAATTTTATTTTTGTTAAATGTTTCTGTTGAAGGACAGATGCAAGTGATACAATGTACAATTCAAGCAACATTATTCCTCCCATTTTTCTTAACATCCCTCCCCACCTCGCACCCATCCTTACCTTGAAAGTCCACAAAGATATAAGTTCAACACACAATAGCATTCTTACAGAAACAGTCTACAGAGTGAACTTTATCTTCTCAAGTTACAATTCAAATATGTTACAAGTTATCTACACCAGATGGAGGTTGATTGGGGATTAGGAGACTTCAATTCTGCAACAAGCTAATGCAGCTTACTTGGCCAGATCACTTCTGAAAAAGAGATTTTAATCTCAATGAGACTTTTACCTGTTTAAATAACTGATATCTATAGTGATGCTCATGCGACAATTGTAGCCTGTGTGGGACTCGGAGAAGTATATTCTTCCGGAACGCCAAACAGTGTAATATAAGGTGTCGAATTGCAAAAACAGAACATATTGTTCCATCTACAAAGATGAATTTGAGTATTTTAATCTGGCATAGTTTACTAGCAAGAAGCCTTCTTCTTCTCTGCCTTTGCGAGCACATTGCTGCATATCTTGGCATATTTCCTCCACCTGTAGATCAGTGGAATAGTGCGAAACCATTGATAGAGCTGTGCATCACTTCACCCATGTGCATGTGCATCCTTGAGCACATGCAGGAGAGAAACAAAACAGGGATCCATGAAAAGATGCAGATTTCAACCCAGTCACAACTCCATGATTGGGCAATTTATTCTTAACTGTGAGTGCTTCTACACAAGAGTCTCCCATTGCTTTCTGTCCTGTAATCCTGTGATTCACTCACAGTGAATTCATGGTTTCACTAAAAGCAGCTAAATTAAGTAAAATTGGGTCAAATCCATGCCTACACACTGTATTTGTGACACTGTGTGTGTGTGTATTGTCTATGGAGTTTAGTTAAGTATCTAATAAGTTTATCTTTATTTGAGGATACTGTTTTGAACTCAGACTCCAATTGAGCTGTTACTGAATGAAGGCACTGTATACTTCAAAGTTGCATTAAGTGATTTTGACCGGTAGGGGCCAGAAAGACAAGCTGACAGACGCACAGCCCTGACATACTGCTACCACAAAAAGTACTTGTGGTTAGCATGTTACTTAGCATGATTTGGTCTCCACCAACTTCTGAAAAAATATCTGGTACCTCAGCTGCCAGATGTGGAGTTAGAAAGACAGACAGGCAGGGAAATCCAGTATTTTTGGAGCTTGATCCATGCCAGGCACTAAAAGCAAGGATATCTCTGCCTCAATTATGAAAAATCTTTTTAGTAGCCATTGCTCTGTTGGTGGCGATATCGGTCTGTTGGTCAGTCCACCACTTTGATCCAGACTGAAATGTCTTATAGGATTGGCTGCCTGAAGCCTCACAGAGCAGCTAGCATGGCTGTAGACTCTTAACGTGCTTTCAGACAATGAGTTTTTTTAATTGCAAGTTGAACCATCATTAACTGCAAATGCAGCAAAAAATATACAGTCTGAAATTTTTGTCTGAAATTATCTTTAGTCCGGTTTTAATTGTCCCACTTACTGTATGTAAGTGCAATACTACAATGCAGGAGTGTCACTTTCATCTCTGCCTGTTGTTCTTCTTGAGGTCTTTTAGGAGTTTTTCAAACTCGCCTCTGTTTGTTTCGTCAGGGTTTCAAGAAGTCACGGTCGTACATCGCTGCTCAGGGTCCTCTGAGGTCTAGCACCGAGGACTTCTGGAGGATGGTTTGGGAGCAAAACGTCAGCGTCATCATCATGATCACCAACCTGATGGAAAAAGGAAGAGTGAGTGGCCACATCTTGATTACGCAATCTGAACTTTATAACTTTATTTTTTAGTTTGTGGGGTGAAATATTCCTGGACATTTACTGTACTTAACAAATAACCTGAGACAGCATCTAATATTGAGATATTCTGGAGTTAATTTAACTATGTACAGTACATGCTGATTATTGATTACGTTTGCATGTATGTGTATATGTACTGTGTATTCTAATATTAGATAAAGGTAGAGAGCATTCCACATACTCATACATTTACTCATACATAACCCCTACATTTCAGAGTGAAAAAACATGTTCACATCCAATAAATCAAATTGACTTAAATGTAGAATGTAAAGAAATTTAATAAACTGGGTGAAAAAGTTAAAAGTGAAATGCATTTTCCATTTGAATGCAAATTTGTGTAAAGAAAATTGTCATTTGCTTCGTAATTCCTACACATAATACTTGATGTGTTGATGGTTTCCTCAGAGGAAGTGTGACCAGTACTGGCCGACGGAGGTGCAGGAGGAGTACGGCAGCTTCCTGGTGACGGTGAAGAGCACCAGAGTACTCGCTTACTACACCCAGAGGACCTTCACTGTCAGGAACATCCAATCCAAAAAGGTCAGACACATAGCCAATCAATTAAGAGAGTGACTGTAGAAGCTGCCTCATTAAAGACGAAACAAACGGACCACTAGGGGTGGAAAAAAGGATTTTGTTAAAATATTCCAACATCATTTACATGCCCTGTTATTTTCTTGTAGATTCTCTCTCACAAGATATAACCACTAAAGCAGATTAGTTCAATAAGAACCTGATTTGTGAGAGAGAGAGTGGTGCTCTCAACATCTCTGATATTTTGAACTAAGGTAAATGTCTGAGAATTTCTAAAACTCTAAGCTTGTTTACTTTTATAATCTTGTTATAAACTTTAAAACTATTTTTTTAAATCTCCATAGTCATAGTAAAGTTTATTTATAGAGCATCTTGCACCTAAGAAACATATGGAGGCCAGAGCGTGCCAAAGGGATATTTGTTTTATTATAAACAGTCGACTGACAAAGACATTTTAATATTATACTATAGAGAGTCATACTGTGTCTCTAATAATAATCATCCATTTATGTATAGAGTACTTTTGCTTTATAGAGCATCAAAACTAAGTGCTTCACTGAGACATACAGAAAGATAAAATAAATATCAGTGAGTGATATACTTTCTGATAAAAGTGCATTTTTTGATGACTTTGAGACTTTGATGAAGACACTGACTCAGAGGACCTAATTGTTCCCTTTAGTTTTCAGCATGGACTCTGGAAGAGACAGAAGACCACTTCTCGAAGATCTCAAACTACATAATATGATCTTAAAAATTAATCCCAAAACACAACCAGGAAGCAAATGTTCAATTAATTAGCTTTACTGGCATGACTGTGAAACAATATTGCCAAAGTATACAACATAACAACAATAAACCCCATACATTTCATTAAAGAATTAAAGCGTAAAGTAATCAAAGCATATGTGTTAAAAAAAAATATATATATATATTATATAATTAAATAAATGAATAAAACAGTGTGTGTGTGTTTAAAAAAAATAAACTAACTTAAAATAAAAAACAAAACAGTAAGTGTGCATGTATTTGTTGAAAAAGTATTAAAAATAAAATTAAATAAATAAAACAGTGTGTGTGTGTGTGTTGTGCTAAAAGAAATAAAAATATACTAAAAATAAAATAAATAAGCAGTAAGCGTGTGTGTGTGTGTGTGTGTGGGTTAAAAAACAAAACATAAATAAAACTGTAACGAGGCTGATCAAACCACACAGAGCCCTGTGAACCAGCATGCAGTATACGTTTATGACTCGACTTAAGACATTGAGTCCCTGCTGGAAGTTTTCTTTTAATCACTTCCTGTTTGGTCTTGTCCACCTGCAGGGGCTCTCAGAAGGGGCGGAGCAATGAGCGGACAGTGATGCAGTACCACTACACCCAGTGGCCCGACATGGGCGTCCCAGAGTTCGCTCTGCCTCTGCTCAGCTTCGTCCGCAAGTCGTCCAGGGCCAGGACGGACACCACGGGGCCCGCAGTGGTGCACTGCAGGTAAGATCTGATAAAACAAGGTAAGATGATGCTTCGTTTTCAAACTCGTATCTAAAATCCCCGGGTTCATCTCGCTTTTCTTTTTTGTTTTCTTGTTGCTGTGCAGTGCTGGCGTGGGCCGGACGGGCACGTACATCGTCCTGGACAGCATGCTGAAGCAGATGAAAGACGAAAACACAGTCAACATCACAGGCTTCCTCAAACACATCCGCACACAGAGGAACTACTTGGTTCAGACAGAGGTCAGAGGTCACCTCCACACACACATCTATACAGTCAAATGTTACAATTCAGCAGGCTGTAGTTTGAACCCAGTAAGAATTTCTAGGCCAGAACATGGCTAGTTTAAAACAATCTTTTTAGCCACACTAGCACTGTGGCTCTATTGAGGGCAGTGTTGGTCTGTCAGTCTACCAGACTAAAATGTCTATTGGATGGATTGCCAGGAAATTTGGTTCAGACATTAATGTTCCACTGAAGATATTGAAACTGTCTAATACTAAAGTAAAAAGGTAAATATTATACCTGCTAAACATCATCAAGTTGTGAGGTTTGGTTTTCTTTCAAGAAAAAGTGCCATGAGGCAGCTGAACTGTAAACACAGAATAAAATTATTTTTAAGTAATAACAAAGGTCATGTATATATAAAAAAAAATTAAACTTTCAAATAAATTTGGTCCCGTTTAAAACTGGATGCATAAAAGTCTTTTGACTTTCAAATCACCAAACAAAAAAACTTTTTAAGACTACAGGAAGTGAGTTTGGTGCTTGAAATATAGATATTCCTTGGAAAGCTATTCTCTCCAAGTAGTCCTTTGCCATTTTCTCACAAATTATTTCTAATTCAGTCTTCATCTGACTGTCTAACCTGAGCTCTGTCTGTCTCCTCTCTGCAGGAACAGTATGTTTTTATCCATGATGCCTTGGTGGAAGCCATCTTGTCTGGAGACACAGAGGTGGTGGCGGCTCACCTGCACAGGTACGTGGACGAGCTGCTGATCCCGGGGCCCGCTGGGAGGACGCGCCTTGACAAACAGTTCAAGGTGAGCTGCTCATTAAATCACTCTGGATGACATTTTTATGGTTCTTTCCTGCGTTGCTTTTGTTGTTGTGACTTTGTCAAAGCCTGTTGGCATAGCCAGCTTACTGCTGGCTATGCCAACAGGAAATAGTCCACACCCTAAAATGTCCCCAACATCACCTGTAAAAGTCAGAGACAGGGGCATGAACTTATAGGTTCACAGGAACACAGATCCTTCAAACAATTAATATTAAATAAATCTGGAACATAAATTGAAAGAAAATATGAAATTTAAGACTTTATTCTGACCATTACAGGTAAATTGAATTCTGTTGTTATTAGACATTTGTAATTGTTATCAAATATAAAGAATGAACATGAAACAAATGCAGAACTTCATTAATAATGTTAATATGTAGTATTGGGATGATTGCAGGTGCACAGATGCTTAAAATATCTTCACAGAATGATTCAGAGTTGATTCTGCAGTCACTAACAGACGCCTGGTGTATTTTCCACAGCTGGTTTGTCACTCCGGAGTGAAGCAGTGTGACTACTCTGCAGCTCTGCAGGACTGCAACCGCAGCAAGAACAGAAACTGCTCCATGATACCTGGTGAGTCCGACATGTTCAGCTCAGGAGCCGCAGCGTTTCTAGGAAAAAGAATTTGTCAGTTAGGGTGATGTTTAATTTGCCTCTTCAGTTTGCAAACACTGGATGAGGCTAAGGAAGGACAATCCTGCATGAATCTAAAACATATTTTGAGAAATGAACTCTTGTATCTCTGCAGTTGAGAGGTCGCGAGTGCGCCTGTCTACGACGGCCGGGGAAACGTCAGACTACATCAATGCATCATACATCACAGTAAGAACAAACTCATTCTGTTCAGGTTTAATCTTTTGACTCTGCGTTTCCTGACGAGACGCACTAACACCCTGGAGTCGAATCACTATCTCCACACCTGTGTAGCTGTAATCAGTTTAAGGTGTTTGATGGAGAACAGGAGTGAAATGTATCATCCCATTGATCTGATCCATTCATCGTATCGCTGGTATTAAGCTGTGGTTCTGTTCCTGCAGGGTTACCGGCAGAGCAGCGAGTTCATCATAACCCAGAATCCTTTGCCCGGCACCATAAAGGACTTCTGGAGGATGATATGGGACCACAATACCCAGGTCATTGTGTCTTTGCAGGGGACGCTGTCAGGCGGGGTGAGGAACTGTTTTTTTATGTCATGTCATGTTTTTGACAGAATTCGGTGTGATTAATTCTCTTTTGGTTGTGTAAAAATTATTTTCACATGTATGTTAGAATTTGCGATTGTGTTTGTCATCTGGGTTTTTGCAAAGTCTGTACACACAAAATTTAGTAGTTTTAAAACTACATTTTAAAAAGTGCACTTATTATTCTTTCAGAGAGAAAATTGTTCAGATGGATATCAATCTAATGGCTATGTGTTAAATACAGAGCTGGAGTCAGGGAGTGGTGAGCCTGGCTCTGTCCAAAGTTTGAAAAAAATACACCTCTACAACTCAATAAATCACCTGTTGTATCTTGTTTGTTTCATCTGTACACAAGCAGAAAGGTAAAAACCACAGGTTGTGCATGTTGGAAGTACACTATATCCACATTTTTCAACTTTGACTAACTTAGCTGTTTCTCCCTGGTTTCAGTCTTTATGCTAAGCTAGGCTAACTGCATCCTGACTCCAGGTAAAATGTTACATCTAAATAAAATCCACTTGCAACACTCAAACAAGCGATTCATCTAATTTAAAAGGATCTATACTAGACTTCAGATGCTCAGGTTACACAGTAAAAGAAGCTAATTAGGGCTATTTAAATGGTGTGACCACACCAAACCCAAACACATTCCTAAGTAGGAATAACGGGAGTTTTCCCTCATTGTACTGACAAGGCCTGAACACATCACTAACACACAGACATGAGATTAAAATCCATCTGAACATCTTTCTCTCTCAGAAAGAAAGTGAAAATTTCCCAAAATGTTAAATTATTCATTTTAAAGTTTTTGATGTAACTGTCTGCTGACTTACTGTGTTGTTAGATGGAGGAGGAGCAGGAGGAGCTGTGTGTCACATGGCCCCGTAAAGGGCAGCCAATCAGCTATGAGATGTTCACTGTTACTCAGAGGAGTGAGAATCACATCTGTCTGACCAACGAGGACATGTTGGTGGTTCAAGACTACGTAATGGAAGCCACACAGGTTAGCACAACCTGGAACATGACAACCTTATTACACCACAAAAACATATTTCTGGTTTTCTTTATGTAGATAGTTTTGTTTTTATTCGTCCAGGTTTCTGCATTTACCCCTGTACAGTAGAGGTGAAAGTGATTCATTTGTACTGCTCAAAGCATTGACAAGGGTCATTTATAACATTTAACAACAATATCACTTTCCAGAAATAGTGTCTATCTTAATCTGTTTTGTACACAGAAAACAGTGAGAAAGAAATGTTGCCATTAAATGTTTTAAATGTCCTTTTTCAATGCTGAGAGCAGAACAAACTAAATCACACTCATCCGGTAAGGGAAAGTGGGAATATTTTTTGTGATTAATGTATAAAGTAAAGAGTAACTGTAATCAGCAGTGTCAGGTTCATGTATTGGAATAGCTCCACCATTAGACATTATTTGTAACCAACATTTTGGTTGATGATATAAGAAAACAATAGCCAATTTTCCATTAAATGCTGTTAAAGCTATATACTGTAATGCCACTCACACAGCTGGTTTTTAGTACATTAAAGTCTGAGCTGAAATCTGTCCATTAATACCAAAAAGTCTGAGTTTTGTGAATGGGTGGCAATACTGCTTGTAGTGTTGCCATCTAGTCCCAGCTGGTTCAGCTCATACAACCTTACTAGAATTACCAGTTTCCAACTTGTGAAAAGACTACTCATTGCGACATTGCAAAGTACCTAGGAAAGGCAAACAAACATGAATGCATCATGTCAATTGTTGAAGGTTATTCAAGGCAAATTTAATAGATCTAGACCATAGACTGTATATAAAGATAGACGGCGTGTCTCTGCCATCTTACACTGGTGATGTAATCTGGAGCCAGAATGTGTGCCTGATTGTTGTTGAAGCCGCAGTATCGAGGTCCCGCTTGTACACCCCGTCGACTCCTTGCAAGCAGGGTTGAGCAGTCAATGATGTCATGACGTGAAACCCAGATTACTAATCAAAACCAAACTTTTTAGAAAAATTAACATTCAGCGTGATGAACAACCTAAAATGAAAGCAACCATCTTTAGGAAGCTTTAGTGTACTTTGATTTTTTTATTTTATTTGGCCTATGTCCAATTTTGTTTGACCTATTTTGGGGAGCTTTCATGCCTTCAATCTTTATATATAGTCAATGAAAAAGACCTATATTGTGTATTTTAACCCCCACATGACCAACTGCCTTCAGTTATCCTTCAGCACGAACACTTGCACTCTTTGTCTTGAGGGGTCGTGGGACAAAAAGTTAAAAACTCACAGTTTAGAATTATTGTCACAGACGTCTGCTCTCTTTCCTCCGAATCTTGGCAGGACGACTACGTTCTGGAGGTGAAACGCTACCGCGCCCCCCGCTGGCTGAACCCGGATAGTCCCATCAGCAACACCTTTGAGTTCATCAACCTAGTGAAAGAAGAGAGCACTGGAAAGGATGGCCCCACTGTGGTCTACGATGAGTAAGACCGTCACTGACTGGTCAACATTTACCATTGGAATAATAACATTTAAAGGATTTTTCTGGTCTGATATTTTACAGTGAAAATCAGGAGAGGTTTGACCCTTTTGTTTTCCAGTGTGGGTGGAGTCACAGCAGGAACTTTCTGCGCTCTATCATCTCTGACACGCCAGCTGGAGGCCGAAGGTTTGGTTGATGTCTTTCAAGTAGCCAAGCTGACAAACCTCATGAGACCAGGAATCTTCAGCGACATCGTAAGCCCGTTGTCTGTCTCACAATATGCTGATGATAATGTACTGTCTGTCTTGTGTGAGTTACACTTGAGAGAGCATTTATACTGAAAGGACAATTCCAGATTATTTCAAATTGGTGTTATTTTCATACTTTTGTCCATTAATTTAATTGGTAATAACATTTTTTTCACCAAGTTAATAACTGAGATCTGGGGACACGAGCAGTCAGACAAAATTATTTGGAAGAGAAAACAGGAGAATGGTAAAATGATTATAATCTGTCTGTTGAAAGCATTCATCACAGTTTATAGCACCACATCTCTAGTAATGTCACCATATTCAGCTACACATTCAGATCTCAGCTATTAACTTTAGTGCAGTGCTAGTAATATTGATAGAAATAAATGACCCAAGTTGAAAATTTCAAAATTACACTGGGAATCACAGATGCAGTAACATTATAACTAGAGGTGTGCTGGTATACAATTCATCAATCCTGAAATATTAATATTAATGCCTTATTATAGCACTATAATATTTATTGTAACAGTACAGTATATTGCAACTTTTTGGGTAGCTGACTGAGAACGATGTTTGGATGCTAATAGTTAAAATAATTTTTTAAAGCATAGTATTAGCATTAGTTAAGGTAATGATGGTATTACAAATTGTTATTTTCACAAAGGAATAGCATTAAAGTAATGTTTTATTTTACAGATCTGTACTTTTAGAATAACATAAGTTTCCTGAAAAAACTATAAATTTCCCTGAACAAGACACTTAACCACTAGTTGCTCCAGAGGCGTGCGACCTCTGACATGTATAGAAGTTGTAAGTTGTATGTCGCTTTGGGTAAAAGCGTCAGCTAAATGAATAAATGTAAAGGTATAATGTTAACCTGTTTTACAGTGGATTAAACTATTTTGAAATGATGACATACTGACACACCCCTAATTAACAACAATTTATTTATTACCTGTGGTTGATTTAAAGGAGCAGTACCAGTTCCTGTACAAAGCCATGCTGAGTCTTATCGGGACGCAAGAAGACGAGAAAACCCTCCAGTCCTCCGACAATAACGGTACCATCGTGGTGGGAACCGCCAGTACTGCAGAGAGCCTTGAATCCTTGGTGTAACTGCCCCAAAAACACAAAGAACTTTTGTTTAAATATTACAAATGAGCAACAACATTTTGTCCTTCATCTTCAACCACCAACAGCACTTCTCCTGCTACAACTACTAAATATAAATCCTCGTTGTTCAGGACTCTGTGTTGTAGTTTGAGGCTGGCGTGTACCGAATGAGTTTCTTCTTCGCTGGATCTGGACTCCCTGCAGTTTTGTAATGTGTGCCTTTGTATTTTTCATCCTGTACTTATAACTTTGATACAAGCTGTAGACTATAACTGCCCGATGTTTTAATGCTGTACTGCCCTGAGACGTTTCACTAACAAACTTTTCCTAGACCTTTGTATTTATTGGCACTGAGCCAAATGGGGGAAAAAAGGGAAAAACCTGCATCACTCTGCAACCTTTTTACATCAAATGAGATATTTTGTTAGCTTGTCTTTTATAGAGCTCCTGCACTGAACTCCTTTCTGTAAATACCATCGCAACAGTAGCAGCAGTGTGCTATTGAAGTTAATTATAAAATAAGGGCCTGGAATAATAAAAAATAATAATCTAATGTAAATAATATTATAGTACTCAACTCGATGGACCAAATTTCTATTTATACTTTTTAGATTTTTATATTTTACCATTTTAGTGCATTCAAATGTTATGGTTTAATTATAATTGCTTAGTTGGAGAATATTAATGATTTTATATTCTGGATTTTGTAACAGACTAAATGTAATGCATGGGATACTGACATGTTTGTTTTTTAGCTGGACATGAAACACTGATGGTTTATTAGCTAGGGGATTAAATAAGTGGAAGAACACCAAAGAAAGAGCCTGTTTGAGTGTTTTGTTAATGTGTGCAGAACTACATTTAACTGTAGCTGTATTGCAACGAAGAAACACATTTTCACCAACAAAAAGATTCACATTACTAAAGGAAGAGAGTCATAAAGACAGTAGACATCATGTAGTTTGCCCACAATTCTCAGAGCTGTCCCACTGACACATCATGTCCAAACGAACGCACTAGCTGATAGCAAAAAATAGCAGTACGTTGCAGTACAGTGTGTCGCTAACTTAATTAGCTTCATAGGTGTAGATACAGATGGTTTTAAAAAAATACTATTTCTCTTTTTAGCTGCCTTTAACAAACACCATTTTCCATAAGCCCTAGACCTTTCACAGGCATCATGGGTCACTGAGCAAGTCGAGGGGTCAATGTTAGCTCATGTCTGCAGCAGAACAGGGAGGAGCTAATGTTCTATGTTATGTTAAAAATACAAACTAACCAGATGTTAGGCCTTTCCTTAATTCTTTCACTTTTAAGGAGGTGGTAAGATACAAAATTTCACCCCCAAAGCGGGCCCCACTAAATGCGTGACGTACAGTATCTGTGCTCTCCACTGAGGGATGGCAAAAAAAAATTCTGAGCAAAACAGATGACATCAAATTGTCTTTGTGAAGCTCTGTCAGGAAAAGGATCGTCCTCTGGGGAGCAGGAATAGGTTCAGGATAATTGCTCAGGCCTGTTAGATTTTAAATATTTTTTTGTCCTGCAGGGCCTCCCCAAAAATATTAGGAAATGTTACTGGTACTAGTAGATGTTGTACTAATGAAATTTTGATTTCTGGGGTAAAAAGTAAGACGCGACTCCCACTAGGACAACAAAGAAGCAATCAAACCTTAACTGAAATAGTGATTTACATTTAGCGGATGTGTTTATGCACAGACTTACAGCAGCAGAATGAGCCTCAGCAGCCTCGCAGAGGACCAACAGGAAGGAGGACGAAGGTTAGAGGTCGCAACAGCAAGACAAAAGGAGCAAACAACCCCGTGAGCCTGACAGGAGAGAATACAAAACGTGGTCTGATGAAAACAGAGTCCTGTCCGACCTGTGGATTATATATTTTCCCATTATGGAGTCATGCTTTAATCCCTGCAAGGAACTGGTTATTCCAATTGATTTCCCATGCGTTAATCCGGGTTAAGACAAGAAACGCGCCTTTTCAGGACAGAAAATAGGTCAAGTGTCCAGACGTCGTCTTGACTGGCCACCGTATCCACACCTTCATTTGCATTTTTGACTTTTCATAATTACATGCCCAATTATCCCCTGCTTGGTGGCCTAGTTTGCATGGCTGCCTCCAAATTAAGTGGAAGCAAACAGGCTGATTGTCTTTTTTTTTTCCTCTCTTTTTTGGAGGAGCTGAGCTGGAGGCCAAGAAGACGTCTGAACGGGATCAGAAATGGAAAATGCGATATTTTTACATGTTTTGTCATGTTAACACAATGTGACAAAGGCTTTAAACTTTAAACTGTGACTAGATAGAACAGTGGAGGAAGAAATATTCTGTTTTACTTAAGTATAAAACTACATTACAAGTATACTCAATTACAAGGGAAAGTTCTGTATTTAAAATGTATTTATGCAGAAGTACATAAGTATTATTACACAAAATGCACTTTAAATCACAAAAGTAAAGGCATACATGTATACTATCCTGTGCTTTAATCTACAAATGTTTTGCAGAAATACTCAAATACATTCAGCACTATACTTAAGTGTTTCAGTACTTCAGTAAAAGTGCTGTGTTACCTTCCACCATTGGACAAAGCTGACACGTTCTTGACTTTAACTAGAACTTGTTCTCTAATTTTATTGAGGCATGTGTGGTATGTAAATTTCAACACAGGATGACTCTAAAGGCCAGAAAACCTAGACTGTTTTGAAATAATGAATTGTTGACTGATTATTTAACAATTTTTATATTTTGAATAATCATCCAGGTAATTAAAACCAAAATTAATACCTTCCTGAATCTCAATTGTCAACATTTCTTCAAGTTTTATATCACATGAAAACGTATCATCTTCAGATATCTCTGCTGGCACAACCAACAAACTACACTTTCAAGTAGTTTTTGCCCCATTCACCCCAGCAGACTAACCTCGGCAATAATTGAGCAGTTAATCATCTGGAACCGGACAATTCAGTGATGAGTGAAGGTCCTCCAATCTACAGCTTTAAATGTGCTCAGAAAGTTAGTAAATACATGATGCAGGTTTGGTTCAAAGTAAAAAAAAAATAGTTCAAATACCATCCAAAAACACATTTCACTTACCTGTACTGGTATGCAGCTGCACCTATAGTTTTTTTATTATTTGCAGGTTATTTTATTTATATATAAACAAGCTTTTACAAAAGAATGTGTGCTTTGTAATTGTGAATATCATTGACCAAACACTGAAGACAAAACAATATAATAGAAATGAAACTGTGTTCATGTTGGGTGGTTTAGAGGCAGGTAAATCAAACCAATACTCAGATTGATATTCTCTGATATAAAAAATTTATTGGACAAACACTACTGTGTTGATGTGTTGTTTACTTTTTCTCACAAAACGTGTAGTCACTCGAATTTTAAACATATAAATCTACCAAAACATCAAACTAGCTTCTGTTTGAAACCCTCTGGAAGCCCACATATGAACTACGTATCAGGGATACATATATAGATATATTATATCAAATATATATCTCAGGTACATGTAAAATAACTCACTTGGGTATTTTTATTGACCTATTTTAAGGATGTAACAAACCGTTTACAAGGTGACCCCAAAACACAAAATAAATACTGATCAGGTGACAGACAATAAATACGATCAGATATTAACCCAGAATATTTTAAATCTCAAAAAGGTTCAATGATTTCAGTAAAAAGAAATGTTGAAAATATTGCCTGAGAAATGCCATAAATGTGTGGCTTACATTGTGTAAAACAAGACGTGTATTAAACATAATCAGAAATTTACAATTTCTTGTTTTTACCGGTTTTTCCATGAAAATAATCAAACAGAATTGTTACTTGCTGTTGAGGCTGTCAACTTCTAAATAAACCTAGCTAGCTTTCCCTAGAAAAATCTACCAATTAAGCCTCACACTCATTACTGGTTTAGTTTAATTTAAAATTCAAATGTAATCATGGCATTTGAAAAGGGCATTAGATGTAATGATAACAGCTACATACTGTACATAGCATTGGCACTGCAGACAAACTGTAGCTAGACCAGAGATGAGTGCAACGCACAACATCACACACGCATTTAGTTTTTACTGTATATTATTCACTTCTCACCATTATTGCTTAACTTTTTCATGCAGTTCTGTTAAAAAAAACCGAATCTTTTGGACTTTCGCGGCAAAGAACAGACACACATACAGTCATTACAGGCGCTTCTCTTTCAGCCTTCGCTTGCTATATTGTTGTTAGATAAAAAAAAAAAATAAAAAAAATCTGTAGGCTATAATGTTATGTTGTGCATGGATGCCAGCACGTTATAGGCTACGGGATTGTCTTTACACTAGAAGCTGACATTTTTTTTGGGAATCCTGTAGGTCACAGAATTGGGACAGGACAGCAATTTAATTTTTTTTTTTTTTTTTTTTTTACTCTGTCATGGGATTGAGACGGGACAGGATTATTTTTGTGGTAGCAGGATTGGGCAGGAGTGAAAATCCAGTCTTGTGTCTCCCTTTGGTTTACACCTACGTAAGATCCAAACATGATACCAGGCTACCTCCTGATTTGGTCAGGCAGATTCCCTCACATTCAGGCCACACCTTGCATTAAACATGTATTTTTCCTTATGTAGATAACGTGTCCAGATATAAATCGCATTTAAATACCAGGGGTACATGGGGTGTAGCTGCCATCTGAATAATAGATTGCAACTACGCTACTTTCTTCCAGCTGTCAAAGGTTTTAGTCTATAGAAAAACTAGACAAACCTACAGAAGCGAAGTAAACAAGCGTCAAACTGATCATTAGATAACAATTTCATAATTTAACTGAACTGTAACATTTTGAGTTGTTAGTTGTAATGTCAAGGGCATTACAAACCAAATGTTGAGATACTGAGGTAATTAATTTTATACATTTCGTACAAGCGCCACAAGAAACATCACTTCTGATCTAAATGACCAGCTGAATAATCATGAGAAAGCTGCTCTCAGCTTCCTTGGTGTTCACTCTGCACAACACGGTGGACAACTACATTAGAAGATAGTACCTCTTTGAATGGGGAACTATTGATGTTATTTCTGATGTTGGACTTTTGCTCTGGCTGATTTCCATAACATGCATTTAAAGAGATACTGAAGTGGGCTTGTAACTAAGGTGACGTCTTTCTTGTTGCAGTTTATCACAGTTTGAGGGTTAGTGCAGTATTGAAATGGGTTTCTTAGATAGAAGTTACAGATAGAAGTACAGATAACTGTCTGAGGCGATGGGGGAAAAGTTCAAAGTTCAAAGGTTTAGCGTCTTTGGTGATTTCTAACAAATTGACACTTTACAATTAAAGTCAATAAATACAATAAAAACTTTGCACATGATTCATCTGTAGCATCGCTCCAATTGCCCCTTGAACATTACACCTTTGATTAACGCTTCACATTTGGACCCAATTTACAAATCGCATTAACATGCATTTTCCTGTATCTGGATAACTTATCTGGATACAGATCACATTTTAATATCAGGTGTAAATGGGGTCTTTGTTTTTAGTTGGTGAAAACTATTTAGGACTTTTTTTTTGTTGGATCTCAGAATTTTCCATCAAGTCTCCTAGAAATCTGAAATTCCAGCCACTCCTGGTCCTACAGTAGTTTTACCAGACTAAAGAGTCAACGTTTGTGCTTTTTAATGCTTTAAATTTGTAATATCTAAAAATAGTGTTCGATCCGTCTGCCCTTTTCACATCTTCACAGAAGAACTTTTTTCTGAACCGGTCAATCCCACTGAAACACTTTCAGTTTGGCTCAGATAAGCAAATTTAGCCTTTACTCAGGATGCTAACGCTGAACTGTAGATTACTGAATATCATCACAAGCGGCTCTTTTCAGTTTTTTGACCTCAGACGTCGCAAACATTGTTTTAAAGCATAGTAGTCATTAAGTTTTATTTTAACAAAACAAAAACAAAAAACAAAACAGCATTTCGGGATTGAAAACATGGGGACTGACCTTTTCTGCTGTTTCCTGTTTCAAACCCCCACCCAAACTTCTATTTTTCACATATCAATTTGAAAGAATAATTTAACTATTGTATCAGCCTGTGGCAGATGATATTTTAAACAGAAACTATGAGCAGACAGGGGAGTCAGAGTCTGTCAGAAGATCCAGTTAGGATTAAGTTGGTGAGAAGGCAGCTGATAACCATGTGGATTTTAAACATTTTCTATGGCGTTGTTGGATTTACAGTGATTATCTGCTCTCCGTGCAGGAGGCTCAGCTCTACTCCTGCACGGTGCTCTTGGACATGAAGTTAAGTCCTTCCTCCTTCAATCGGACCAGCGCCGGCATGTAGATCTCCTTCGTCATCGGAACCACCAGTCCCTTCGTACTGATTTCACCTGCAGAGACGAAACACGCAGATTTAGGCTTAAACTTCAGCTCAGGCAGATCTAGGCAGACGCTGGTTTCAGTTCATTTTAGTACTTACAGCATGTTTAACAGTTGACAAGCTAATGTCAACTTTACAGCCTAAAATCTGAAAGGTTTTAATCCTGGTTCCACCATGTAAAGCCCTTTGTAACTTTGGCATGAAGAGTGCTGTATAAATAAAGTTTATTATAGTTATTAGAGACAAACTAATGTTATCCTCTTGTCATCTTTATAAACCAAAAATTCAGTTCAACACGTTTAAATTTTAATGAACATCCAAGGTAGTTTTCCTTTATCATACTGAATTTCATTGTATTTTGTAATGTGTCTTTGGTATTCATACTTTCACTGTTTCTTTGTCTCACTTTAATGTTTTTCTTTTATTCAACAAGAGACAGAAACGTCCTCTGACTTCCCGACTGTTGTTACTGACCATCAAGGACCATGCGAGCAGCAATGGCTGCTGGGTATCCCACAGTCTTAGCCATGGCGGAGAAGCCGTTGGGCTCTCCGTACACCACCAGGCTAATGTGTTTGGTCTCCAGCTCGCCAGTTGGGTGTCGTAGCCCGACGTCGTTCCTCATGATGATCATGTCTCGCTCGCCCTTATCTGAACACAGGGTAGAAGGCATTAGTAGTTTATGAACTAGTATTGCATTATGTACTTGTGTTCTTCTAATGTATGGTAATAAAATGAAATTGTGTCTCACCAAAGAAGAGTTTGACTTCCAAATGTTTTGCCAGAGAAGCCAAAACGCTGTCTGCTTGAGGTGCCAATTCATCGCTTAGCATCCCAAACCTAAACACACAGAGAGACAAAAAAAAGAAAAAAATACTTTTTCTCACAATAGAATAACCTTCAAGCCGCCCGTTTTAAAAGCTTTAAAACACAATTGCTCTGCAGTACCGCGTCCCACACATCCTTGGCTAAATCTAAAGAGATGAGCAGTTGCTTTTTGTTGCTGCTTTGCTGGTGAATTGAATAAATGAACAACAAGTCATTCAATTTGAGCTGCGAGCTTGTCGGCTTCTTACTCTTTTAAGGGCACAGATGGAATGTTTCCAACAGTTCACTTTTACCGTCAGAGGAATTTATGTTTCAATGCCAGCGTAGCCCTCTTCCCTTCACCAGCATCGGCAGCAAAACACTGACAGCACAGAGCCTTGGTCTGAAGAGACCCTTGGAAAAGTTGATTTAAATTGAAGAGTGCACGCTACACCACTTCAGTCATCCTCATTATGGAGGGAAGCAAAAAGTGTGCAGGAGAGGAGCAGCCATGGCCTTGTTCCTGGCACCGACACTTGAAGAGCAGCAGACGTCAGCATCTGCCTCACATGCTCAGAGCTGAGCAGCACAGACAAATGGACATCCAAAGAAGCCGTTTAAAGGGGCATTACGCAGGATTTTGACCGTTTGTTAGCACCAAGAGACTAACTGGTCAAGACTTGGTATACTTTAAACAGTTGATTTAAAACATAGAAAACATAGCGGAGTAGAGAGAAATTGTAAATACAGGCAGGAGGCATGAAAGTTTCAAATGAAAGGAGGAAATACTCAAATTGGAATTTTAAAGGGGCTATACGTAGTTTTTCTACTAAAATGAATCCTTTTTTATTGACTGTGTGTGAAGGGGTTGTAATCTGACATTAAAATGATCCACCTGCCGGGTTTGGCCATTAACTCTGAAAGCAAATATTCCTATTTGAAGGCTCCGGGTCGGATTTTCCGCGAAATCCAGTGACTGACACGTGCACGCGCGCTCCCGAGCCTCTCGCTTTGTCTACTGACTTTGCACTCAGCAGCGGCGACACTGCAACTTACGACATGGAGTCTGCAAACACTAAGAAAGAGCTGCTCCCACCACAACACAGACTCCAACACAAACTCCACATAAGGATAAAATACAAAAAAAGTTTTGTCTGCTGAAGCTCGTCGGGCCAAATGTGACTTTCGACGAAAACACGGAACAACATCGGCAGGGCTTTTGAACCATGGAGAAACCTCCACTGCTAACATTACAAAGCATGTAAAATATATCTTGATTTTGTGCTTCAGTTGGCTCAAGTTAGATAGCGTTAGCTCGCCGGTGTGACAGTTTAACTGGTGGCAAAATTAACTGGTGACAGTCCCAGATTTGTCGTAGGCGTGGCTTCAGGATCCACTGACTGCAAACCAGGAAATACGTTCCGATAACTTTGTTTATCTACGTAATGCATTATGTAGATATCTGCTTCTGAATGGAGTTTGCAGGCTACATCTTCAGCTGCACGATGATCCACAGGGGCCTCTCCCACCTGCAGATTAGTTCAAAGCGAGGACTGTGATCATGGAGGTGACTGTGTCGCTGTTCAAAACACTGCAAAACGTCAATAAACCGTCCAAATGTTCATGTTGTCTGTCTGATTTGGACCACGGTCGGTTTTAATGTGTTCATACTTTCATAGGGAAACAGGCTGACTGAGGTGTTTGACGTTCATGGACCGCAGAGCGCCCAGATTAACCTGTGACACAGCTTCTTACCATCGATCACATTTATATTCCGCTATCTTTGCAATTGTTATCAACACTGATGTGCCAGTCCACATTTGTAACATGTATCGTTATTTATCTGACGTCAAGTTGATGTCAGATAAATAAGTTTGTCATACGCAAGTGAAACAGTCTGGATGTTCAGGCTGAGTTACACTGCGTCCTAACACAGCGTGCAGTCAGCTGTGGCCACGGTACATGCTCAAGTTAACTTGTGATACAACAGCTGGATCTACCGTCGCTCATGTCTCATTTTACTCACTCATTTAGCAAACACACGCAGGGGTGGTGTAGGCAATATATGATGTAGCATGGCCTGTGCTCACTAACTGAGTAGGTTGTACGTCTGCACCACACAAAATCAGAATTAATGCACATGTAGGCCATCTGTTACGTTCTTGCTCTGTAAATAGTTGTATTATTTTTCTCTATTCTCTTCAATATTCTTATATAACTTGCATTGTCTATTCTATATTTATATATTTCTACATTTATTTATGTCATCTGTATGTTTGTCTACATGTAGCACCTTGTCACCAAAGCAAATTCCTCAAATGTGTAAAACACTACAAAGCTTCTTGATTTTTTGGATTCTGAACAGAGATTACAGTATTCAAATAAAATATGACAGAATCGTGTTACACATAAATCTGGACCAAATATTTCAGGATTATTGTTTGAGTAAATGATTTTATTTACTCATACAACCTATAAGTAGTAGGATAGGCTAATAGTTTTCCACTGTGTGCCACAGACTGCAGGCAGCCTGATTTACTCAGTCTGAAAGGGGAGAAAAAGCAGATCACTGTCAGACATTTTTTCATGTTCTCATCACACATCCAGAGAAGGATGCACGGGTGGATGGGGTTTGCTGTTGCCCCTTAGCTCATCTGGTTGAGCAAACTCATGAGGCTGAGTTTCCTACTATCAATCTATCTGATCAGTGACTATTAATCGTTATCTTGTCTTCTTTAGTCCCAGTAACGGGTCTCTAGTTCTCTATGTAATACGACCCAGAGCTGCACTGCATAGGAACCCTGTTAACGTGTGTTTTGTGTTGTGACACTACAGCTGGTGTGTAGCCTTTGTTAAGGATTTGATTTTGGTGGGTCTTAATAGTGACAGGTAGGAAATTATACAGCTAGTAATTCTGAAATATGTTGCCCAGCTTTTTATTGTATGGCTACAGTGAATCTCATTTTATTTGCATACTGTAATCTCTGTTGAACCTGTTGAACCTGACTGCACGCTGTGGTCTGGCGCAGTGTAATCAACATCAACAACACAGTACCTGAACAAGACTGTTTCAATTGAGTATGACAAACTGTTCTCACATCAACTCGACGTCAGATAAATAACGATACAAATGTGACTGTCCTAAGTTACTGTTATTTCGCATGACTGTGAAACGAATGTGGACTGGCAAGCCAGGGTTGATAACAACTGCAAAGACAGCGGAATATAAACGTGATCGATGGTACGAAGCTGTGTCACAGGTTGATCTGGGCGCTCTGCTGCAGCTAACAGCGTTTCCACTTAGCGGTCCATGAACGTCAAACAACTCACTCAGCCTGTTTCCCCATGAATGTAAGAACACGTTAAAACCGACCGTGGTCCAAATCAGACAGACAACATGAACATTTGGACGGTTTATTGACGTTTTACATTACTGATACTTAAACTTCAGGCAGCAACTCACTCCCAACCCGGAGGAAGCAGTCCACCGTTTCCTGGCACAGAACCGTGGCCTCAGACAGAAGGTGCTGAAAATTTTCTTAAAAACTTTACCCCTGGAATTTCGCTTTTGCAGGGCACTGGAGTTTCAAGATTCCTAATCCTGTGCAAATTCTGAATAGTTTTATTATTCTCTCACCATTTCAGGGTGTCCATCCCGAAGTCGTCCTTCCCGATACGTTCGTATACGGCTTCTTCAAAGGCATCTTGGGAGATTGAAGAGGACAATCCCATCTGGTTACAGAGGAGCTCTTTCTGTAGAGAGAACAGATTACAGTTTCTCTTTTTAGGTCCTTCACACATACGACTATCACATCCAAACACTTTCAATTGCACATGTTTCTTCTTATGCCTACAATGACCCCTAAGGTTCTTCTTCAGCCCCCACCTCCTTTCTAGCTCCTCTAGCCTATCCCCTAGCACAGAGCCTAGACTGTCTTCTAGCTATTCTTTAGCCCCTTGACTATCATTTCCAGATAAAATATAGTGTTTGAGGGTTTTAACAGACATTTGGCGGGATTTAAAATCACTTTTCCTGCATTGATTTCTAATAAACATCTCTTGAACATGTAGCTCTTTGATGAGAATTTACAGCAGATGTTTGCAGTCTTTTATCCTTTTGATATGAAAGAGAAACAGTGTCAGAAAGCCTTGGCTCGCTGCAGCCTTGATGTTGACAAGCAGCTATTGCCAGTAATAGACTCTTCAGCACACCCACTTCCACAGTAAGACGCCTTAAGTGGAAGAACTGAAAAACAGCTCGTTTCATGAAACTAAATGAAAGCAGGATTATTAAATGAAAGCTGCTCCGAGGCTGCCTTTCGACCGTGTGTTTGGATGTGTTCATCGTCCCTTTTTTTATTTTTATTATTTTTTACACTGAATGGCTCTTCAGTGGAGGTTCTCACCCAAGTGTGGTGCAGGACGGGACAGGGCTCGCTGTTGATCAGACCCAGTTTGACAAACCCACTCATGGCCTTCGTGAAGCCCTGTGGGATAAAACAACAGCTAAACTGAGTCACAATGAACACATTTACATGGACACATGAAACAAAATATACTATGAATTATTTCATGTATTTTTACTGTGCACTTTTGTCTGACTTTTTAAAAAACTGTTCAGCAACAGAAAATGTCTTATTTAGCCTAGCGTAGTTAGTTTGATTTGGATTCACATGGGCACACATTTACACTGAGGATTTTTTTTTTCCTTCTCCGCCTCACTGCTGTCAGAGGGAAGCTCTCCCTGTGTTACATCTTTGTCCTGCACATGATCACATGTAAAGGCCCAGTTAGAGATGTTATATCTATAACAACAACACATCTATGTTACATATCTTTAGCGTTTTCTTTGCATGTTTAAGATAATAGAGATGGAATATGATAATTCCATATCCGGATCCAGTCAATCCGAGGAGTGAATGTGAGTTAGTGTGCATTAATGCAGGGAAACAGGACAGGAGCTTCTTATGACGCACAGATAAGAAACTGTGTATTTGTATTTACTTTAAATAAAATTAAATTGAATTGAAATGAAAAATAAAAATCACAAAAAAGAGCCCCTCCTTTAGTGGTGAGTTTCAAACTTCTTCCAAATAGACGACAAAAAGAAACAAAGAGAAAGCCAAGTTTGCGGTGATGAACTTGGAACAGTAACAAACATGCCTGAGAACACAGCTGTTGCTGAAGAGCTGTTAAAATCAAGCAAAAAAAGAGGGGGTGTTTGCCTGCAACAAACCCAACAAATACTATTTTTTGCCCCCCGATATGGTTACAAAAAGGACTGAATGCAGTACTCGTTGACTGGAGTTTCAATACTACTTGTACTGGGCTATTAAAGGTATTGAGTACTGATACCCAGGCATTAACCTACCTAAAGAAGGCAGGTTTTCTTGTTTACATAAACTTTTTTTTAAAAATCCCGTTTGTGGAATACGACACTATCGTGACAGTAGCAGACATGCTCTGTGAGCTCATATTTTGCATAATGTTTTTGCATTTGAGCTGCCCACAACCTTATTTCTGTCCAGATAATATGCCTGTAAGTACGGTAGTTGTCTGTTCTTCGTTTCAAATCGGAAAAGACACGCAGATGTTTTCTCCAGTAAAATAAATTTCCAACTAACTTTTTAAATAATTAAGTAATTTTCCAAGGAAAAATGCCAAACACTGCTTAGTGTGTGGTGATTTTCTCTGTTTCATATCATTGTAAAGTAAATATTCTAGGTTTTGGACTGTTAGTGGGCTTTGGAAACATGTGATATTATACTATTTTCTGACATTTCATTGGCCAAATGATTAACTTATTATTCAAGAAATTAATATCCAGATTAATCCATAATGAAAATTATTCTTAATTGCAACCCTAAACAACTTCAACTCAAACACTGCCTCTGATTTCTTGCAAAGGAATTGCCTTCAATAAGCAGATTAAATAAGTAAAACTGAAGCTTCTTATAATGAAATAGCCTGCGATGGTCTCCTGAGCTCCTTTTAAATCCTGTGTCGCCGCTGACAGCCAATGCTTTCAGCTTGAAGTGTCTGTGTGCGTGTTGTACCTTGAAGCGCAGTGTTCCTCTGACCAGTGTGTGTGCTGTCTCAATGCCATAAGGCTCAGCATACTTGGTGCTGTCACGGTTTGGAAATCCCTCCAGGTTGAAACCAGGAAGGAAATCCATCGGTATGCTGGAGTCCATCAGAGACCCGCCAGCTGGGACGCTGACCACCTTGACAAGACACGCAGACAGAATCACTTTCTCCTCTTGATTTAAAGTGCTGCAACACCTTTCTTTTTTAGCATATTAATGGACTGTATGGTCCTTTGAGGCCTCTGTACCTGGTTGTCTCTGAGGAAGATGGCAGGGCTGATGGTGTTGAGGAGGACGCCGTATGGACTCCAGCTGAACTTGTAGCGAAGAGGATTGTCTGAACATTCGGGAGCAGGAAGACCGCCGCAGAACGAGCTGTAGGACTCCACCTGAAAGACACGATTATTTATATTGTAAAATGATTTCCTGCCAATCAGCTTGTAGATCAATCAACTATTTTTTTTAGCAACATATTTTTATTTTATTTTTAAACTTCCCTACAGAATCGGGGTTTGTTTTAAAAGGAGGTCTGACAGTCAACATATTCAGAAGACCAAGTCAAGACCAGAGTTTATAGAGACAGAGACCAAGACTTTTAGGGGCTGAGACCAAGTCGAGACCAAGACCAGTTCCCCACATCACATGACACGCAATAAAATGTGGAACGAGATCATAGGTACTTCTCAGATTGGTCTGAAAGATCCACATTTCCATTAAAACACCCAAATACAAACACTAAGAGCTGAAATAAATGTAAGCATCTTTATTCAATACTCCTTTTCCGTGCTTACCATCGCGGGGAGGGGACAGTCAGAGTCCTCAATGTCCGAGACCAAGAGGAGACAAATGCAGTCGAGTCCGAGACGAGAGCCTCAAAAAGTGGTCTTGAGACCAAGACCGTTCAAGTGCTACAACAATACTATATAGTCCACTATTTAGTTAATAACGGGTGATTTCGGACCAAGATATGTAGTGAGCTGGGTTCGATTCCCACTGCGACACATCTACCAATGTGTCCCTGAGCAGGACACTTAACCCCTTGTTGCTCCAGAGGCGTGCGACCTCTGACATATACATCAATTGTTAGTCGCTTTGGATAAAAGCGTCAGCCAAAAGAGTAAATGTAAAGATGAAATGTTCCCGCTTTGGCTGAGGTAGAAAAGTAACGATAAAAAAAAAATGTGACGAAGCGCAGCAGGCGTACATGAAGCAACGTTTGCTGGAGAGCTAAAAACATCCGATCTGTGTGAAGCGATGAGACTTTAACCTTCCTCATACGAAACTAACAGACACCTTTCCATCAGGTTTTCTTTGAACTTTGTCTGGTGCTCTTCTGATTACGTCATCATGTTGTGTCCTCTTCTTCTGCAACTGGAGATTAGCTCCACCTCCTAATATCCACATGAGAGTAGCAGTAGCAGTTATCTTTTGCCGCTTTTTAGAAATTGGGTTCAGTTTGTCATACATTTGGATGAAAACTTGATTATTGATACTGATCAACATACCGTATCTGTATACTGTAATACTGAATCATTTCACCGGCCTTTTTAGGCCAACTTGCGTCTGTCAGGAGTTTGAACAAAATCAAAATGCTTTTTCAGGTTGTGTTGAAGTTTTCTGACTGAGGAAGAACGTCCAAAAAAAACCCACCACATCAGTTCATGTCTGACTGTGTGACGTCTGTTTCTGGACTAAAGCCTGTGTGAAATTCAGCAAAGTGAACATGTGGACTGTCGGTCTGTTAAATGAGTCACTTTGACTGCCAGGAAGCCTCTGCATGCATGTGTTGTTTAAACAATCCTTATCTCTCTCACACACACACACACACACACAGGCAAGAGTGTGTGCTGACTCACAGTGCAGCCGTCGGCTTTGGCCTGGTCGATACACTCCATTGCCAGCATGTGGTCGATACCCGGATCCAGCCCCATCTCATTCACTATGGTGATGCCTGCCTCCTCCGCACTGACACAAACAAAATTTTTTTGTCATGTGTTTTATTTCTGTGTGTAACTGTGTGTTAAATTAACACACTTTGAATAATAAATAGTTTTTGAATATGAATATTAGTCTGGACACAACAGCTGGACACAAGATGTCGACTACATCACAGAAAATTTGCGATGTCACAAAATCATCTTGGAATTATCCGAGATTTAAAGTGAGCACAAAGAAACTTTACTGTTTTATCAAAGTTGTGTACTCACCTGCTCTGCAGCTCCTTCATGGCAGGACTCAGGTAGCTGGCTGTCACCATGTTTACCTTCCTCTTGATGCAGTGTTTGGCGACGAGCGGGTGAAACGAGTACGGCAGCAGGCTGAGGAGCAGAAGGAGGACGTGAGGTCAGGACGGGTGGCTGATTGATTTGATCAATTGATAACTGGCCGCCGAGTCTGAGATGTCCCCTCTTCATCTATCCAATGGAAATGAGAGCCTCAAAGGGCTGCTAGGGAGGCTACAGACTCTCAATATTAGTATTTCAATTAGGTACCAATAAAGAAATAACAGCATTAATTTTTAATCATAAAGGCTTTCTTCAGCTACAAATCGCACAACAATATGTTTAGGCAAACATCAATTTGAATTTGAGGGCTGTTGAATATCAACTTCAGTTGATGGCTTCATGCTTTGCTGAAAACCAGAAGGAGTTTTTTTTATATATATAAACATATTTCATCAATAGGAGAAAGATCTCAGGAGAAGATAATGTGCTAATGTAGCCTAACAATGTAGCTTAAACACTGGAAGCCAATCAGAAGACCGATAATAGCTCGCCTTCTTTTCGGTGTGAGCCCAACTAAATAAATGATCTAAACATTATTGGGTTGATTAAAAGGTGACTTTAGAGAACCTAAAAATAAAAGGACATCTTTCCATTATATTCACTTAAAGAGCAGTTCATTCTAATATATTTTGAAATAATACTAATATTTCAAGCTTACTTTAGGAAAAGCAACGACACAGAGAAATACTTTTTCCACTGATCCATCCAACCACATGTTTAACAGTTTGTCTGCCTGTAAGAAAATACGTTGCTCATGCTGTACCTGATGACCAAGTCATGATCTTTGACCAGAGAGTCGAGGTGTCCCTCCTGGCTGCCGACGTCCAGCGTGATGGGGATGGTGTTGGGATATTTGGCTGCCAGCTCCTCTGCCTGCTTCAGCAGCACAGACGCTGAACACAAACAGAGCAGAAACAGGAAACGGTCAGTGGAAGGTCATATTTGTAAAAGGGTTCTGAAAAAAAGACGGGTTACCTACGATTATCAGTGAGTCAATAAATTATATCTTGTGGTAACAAAAAGGAAACTGGTATCTACTAATGTGTGAAAGCCCACGGTTAGGGATGGCAGGAATTTATGCACTTTAACATTTTAGGCCCTGAAAACATATTTTATTAATTAGCTTTGTACCACAAGTGATGACATGAACACACATTTTTGGCCTGTTTTGTTAAATATATCGTAGCAGTTGCACCGCTGATAGAATTTGAACCCTACCCAACACCGACTCACGTCTCACGACAGTCTGCACATTTTGACCTATTTCTATTTTAGGACTACTTAAAGTTTTATTCTATAGAACTGCATGGTGGGACACAGTTATATTAATATGAAGCTCTTCAAGTCACTAAACACAAATCACTACACCATCAAGGACCAAACTAAAAGCTAACACGCAGAGTGGACCTCTGACCTAAGATTAAGTTCACATTTTTCAAATAACATATCGCTTTTGTGGCGTGAGACCAACTCACCCACTGTGACCTGGGTCCTCTCGTCGCGAGTCAAATACTCAACTACGGGTCCAGAGACGTATCCTGAGCCCAGCAGCAGAACGCGCTTCATCCCAGTCTTCTTCATGATCTGAGCTTTCTCCCTGAGGGACATTAAGACACACTGACTTAGAACGACATCACAAAAACTCAGTGGGTCTCAGTAATTGCGTTTCCATCCAACATACAAATATTAAATCATGAGCTTCACAGATTTAAAATTTGGACAAACATCGTCAGTTTTTAAAAATGGATGCGCCACAAAAGAAAATCATAATTTTAATTAAACTATCAACTTTTTATCAAATTTTCTTTACAATACTGATTTAAACAAAATTTCTTAAAAATTGGATGGGAACCAGTCTAGTCACCCACAAGTGTTAACGTCTTTCAAGCTGATCAAAAATTAAAAGAAATTCCACAACTGAAATTTGAGTCGTTGACACATTACACAGAAATCTACCAAAGCAGGGTTTCCACTCTTAGCTTGAGGACATTTTCAGCGGTGATCAAGTTGGTATGACAAACGCTATAAAAATAAGAAGTTGTCATAACTTTTCTTATAAATTATATTAACCTGCCTGGACATAACTAAATAGCCCCGGCTTCCCATACATTATTATCGAACTCTCTCAATAATTACTAACACACATTTGAAAACCATTGCTCCTAGCTAGAGTGGAATCACAAATGTTAAACAATTGCAGGCAAAACAAGCTAGCAAGCACGTCAACTTCAGCAACTAAACCAAACAAGCTAACCAATTTAAGATTATTTAATCGTTATGAGGGAAGGATATGAAGGATATTATAACCTGCACGTGAACACACACTGAAGTTGGACAAATGACTTCACAACTCTGGAAATGGGACGACGCGAGGAGCACGTGAATGCACTGCGAGCCACTGATTGCAATTCGCAGCCCTCACCACTAGATGTCACTAAATCTTACACACTGAACCTTTTAGTTTTAATCAGAGCCGTGTAAAGAGACCAAGAACATGAAACAACTTTATCTAAATTCATATTACAGCAGTAACCGATGCCACATGTCATACTTTGATAATCATCTGCAGCAAAAGCTGTTGATCAAAACTAATTCTAGTTCTAATTTGTATGTGCTAGCCCTCTATTCAGCTATTGATTTGACCTCACAATGTTCCGCCTGCATAAACAGCTACACTTGCGGGCTAGCTCTAGCCACAGCGTACTTTGCTAGCATTTACTAATACTGTTTTTGCACTTCTTATAAGGTTCATTTCCTTTGCCATTTTATAACACAGGGTTGCATAACGAAATGCGAGACATGGCCATGGTCAGGGTACTCTACATTGGCTCATACCACAGCTAGCTGTGTCGTGAGTCCTTGTGTCTCCGGTGCCCTGAGGGCATAGAACATATTTTCGCAGTCGGACTGCTGGTTCTGTGTCTCTTTCTGTGCTTGGTGTACTGTCTGGGGGGACCTGGTCTGGAGCAGACTATGGCCTTTTGTTGGGGTTGTTGGTGTTGCCAAGGACCTCAAGTGGATGGTATTATTTGGCCGCGGGACAGCCGTCGTGTTTTTAGCTTTTGGGTTTGGGCTAGTTTTAGTTCAGGCCTAGCTTGGAGTACATCTCATGCCTCAGACTTAGCCTTTGGTTTTAAACCAATAGCAAAGCCCATCAGAAGAAAATAAAAATAGCCCAGCAGGTGCTAGTCTTGTTCCTGAGTTTCAAAGGAAGATGAGCAATGCATGGATTCAACCCCCTGACTGGGCAGTGAGGCTGAGCATTGTGAGGGGTAAACCGATTGTGAAGCCCCTTAGAGGGTGGAGCACATTCATAAAACTGGAGTTACACCCAGGTAACTACTATTTTCATAATTTAAGTTGGGGAACACATCTCCTGTGCACCTTATATAGGTGTCCAACCCTATCTCCTCTTCTTTTTCTACATCTTTTTCAGCATGAGAACCACAGGAAGAGAAAGGGAGCCTGAAGACTCACCCATTTGAAAGCTTTTTTTCCTGTTCTTATTTTAAATAAACACTTCTGAGCAAAGGGCACAGACTGCTTGACATGCTATTAACGTTTTTGAGTTTATTAGAGATGGATGTAATGAATTCATTGGGGTAAATGAGAAGTGCGTAATAAGAACACATAAGATACATACAATATTCAGTATGTGTATAAACATTTATAAATAAATGTTCTATTTTGTCCTTTTTTTTGGACATGCTGGCAAAAATGGACAATAAAGTTTTATTAATAATTTAAATATATATTGTATTAGTGTATATATTAATAAGTGTAGGAGTACATAAAAATTGTAAACAGAATCATTTAATTCCATTTATTTTCAATGGATTTCCTAAAACAAGAAACTTCCCATCATCATGCTGCTGCTGTCGCCGGTCCATTGACCTAACGAGCTGTCAGTTGACAATTAATGATAGTCGGTCCCTCCTGTGCTATATAAAAGTGATATACATTACATTAGTCATTAAATCATTAAGATTACATAAGCACTCAATTACTATGGGATAACTGAGACCACCAGGAATTAAAAAAAGGGTGGAAAATGAATCTAATCTGAATTTTGAAACATCCCCTTCCTTCTCCTCCCTTTAAATAAATCAGTAAATCAATGCATTTATTGACTACTAATTACTAAAAATCTCATTCAAATTGCCCGCCAAAAACTTCCTGGAACAACCTAAATTCTTTGTAAAACATGTGAAGATCAAGCATTTTGAACTTTGGTTGACGCAATCTTCTCTTTACACGGCTCTGAATGTGCTACCATCTCACATGACATGGGGTTTTCTTCACACCATGACCGAGAGCTGTCTCTCGTCCATAAAATCCCGTTTTTAACATTATCATTACAACATTATTATTATGATCCTAAACATAACTTTTTGGGAAGCTCTGATAGCCCAGTAAATCATTCTCAACTTCAGTATTATGATTTTATTTCTCATTTTCCGTGCGTCTTCCATAACTGGGAGATCGGTCAACTGTTTTCCAGGTTTTCCAGGACACGTGGAGACCCTGCATAACTGCGTTATTTTAGGATCTGCTTAAGTCTTTATTCAGTTTAAAGTTTATCTCGCCATTTATCTGAATGTACAGCTTTGGATTATAACGATATAAACAGCATGAGAAAGCATTTATGTTCCCTGTGTAAATTCCAAATTTTCAAGGTACTTTATGGACAAGTTGGTGTCCAGTCCATAACCTCAGCAGCAAAAGCAATTATAAGGGAGAAAACCGGTGCAGTAAAGAGTCTCTCAAATACAATTAAAAACTGGCACATCAAAGGAAAAAGAACATGGAGTAATTGTGCATAAAAAAAATCATATCCAAACACAAAACAATTTAAAATTACAATTTTCCTGACATCAACTTGTTTATAATACTATTAAAATACTGCTCTACTTTAGTTCATAGTTACAGTTTTAAACTTTAACTGTTGCTTTAAATGTTTGGTTCAAATGTCATACATAGATACATGCCTTTGTTTTAATAAGTTAGCTAAATATCTGTAGATCTATGCTGTGTAACAATCTAATGTGGACAAAGTCAAAGTGACAGTGAGACTTTTCTGATCAAACTACATCATATAGTATCTGTGTGACTGATGAGGACCTGGGCTGGACCAGGAGGACAGGAACAGAAGGTGTGCTGGGATGGGAAGAGGAGGAGGAGCATGGAGGGAGCCATCCAAACAAATCCAATAAAATAATGAATTCAAAAGTAAAAAATACAATTTTATATTTTTTTATGAAGGTTGTTTTTATAAATGCACTTCAGGGAAAAGCACATGTGAAACAAATGTTTTCTCACATAAAAAATATTGTCCAAAATCACATATGTCTCAGATGACGTTTCATATATAATATTAAATGTGCTGTGTTCAATTTCATATGTAAAACATCTGAAAAGATTTTTTTGGCTATATCTGAATTTCAACATTTAAATTCAAGAATAATTAATATTACATATTGAGATTTTGTTAAACATTTGACTGTTAATAATTTTGATAAGTCAAAAATAATAATGTGACTAGTAAAAAAAATTTGATTTATTATAAATATTATACATTAATACATCAACTGGTATTTATTGATGATACCACTTAAGATGTTAAAATATTAGTTACCTTTGTCAGTATCTTAATTTACTAAATTCCTGTTTTTCTGCACTTATCATTAACAAACCTAATAAAGGAATATGTGTAATATTTTCTGAACAACAGTACAGAACAACTGTAACAACTTAACCTACATAACATACATATTCTTTAAACTGAAAAAATTACAGAAGACATTTAGACCGAGCATTCACCGGCAGTTTCAGTTTTCAGTTTACACAGTCAAGAAACTGGCCGTTTCTCTGTGAACTTTCTCTGAAAGTACTGAGGTTTGGTCACAAACTGTGAGAATGAAAGCCACGTGAGTCCTCTGTAACGAGAAAGCATCGGCTGCCAAGCCTTTTAATTAAACAGAGAGCTCTCCAAACAACTGGATTCAGTTAAAAAGTCTGTGATGTTGCATGCAGGATTATCATAACAACAATAATAACACCATAATGGAGGCATCACTCCGAGTGACCTGTGGCATTAATATCGCACCACCCGCCTCAAATGCCCCCAGGAGTCAGACCCCTGGACTCGTTAGCTTTGGCCTAATTGGATGAGACACCGCACACATGCACAAGTCTCAGCGGGACTGACTGGAGGTCCGACCGGCAGTCCACATGCCGCAGAGCCCCTCGTCTTAATTAAAAAAAAATGGAAAGAGACACGTTCCCTCAGGGGGATTTCTCCCTGAGTTTACATATCTTAAAGAGCCAAACTCAATCAAAAGGATTAAGATTTGCAGGCATGGCTTGTCTGGAAAAATGATACCAAAGATCACTTAAGAAGAAAACTCATCAAGTCTTAGAGGTGGCCTAAATATGAGCGAGCAGGACTCTTCGGTATGGAAAACATTGAGACTCAAGTCTCAAGACGAGGCTGAAATCTCTTAAACCAAGCTGAGCAAATCTGCAATGAGTCTGAATATTAATAAGCTAAAGAAACAAATATTATTACTATACCCATGAGGGTCATGGAGTCAGGATGGATTTCACAAGCTCATTAAATGCTTCAGCATTGACTGAAGCTGCAGATAAGCAGCAAGGGATGTAAAAGAAGCAAACTGTGTAATCAATTTAAAGAACGTAGACAGAGAAATTATTTAAAGCCGATTAAAAAGATACAATTATAATAAAGGGGCAGAACGCTGATGAGGATTTCAAATATTGCAAATAAAAGATAAACATGCAGATTAATAATTATTATTCAGTCAAACAAAGATAGTGAGAGAGGAGAAGATCAATTTCATAGTCATTCATTTTAGTACAGAGTGAGGTCCGAGGGGCATTTAGCCTAGCTGAGCGCAAGAACCGAGAGAACCAGCTAGCCTAGCTCCATCAAAAGTAAAAAAGCAAGAAAATGGTGGAAATAAAATGACTTTCTGGAAGATGACTGTGTCAGACTGACGCGACAGAAGGAGTGACAGAGCTTTTTGTGTTAAGTGAGAGGGAAAGGTGTTTCTACCCCCCCCATACCCAAGGGTCCAGCGTCTGACATTGGCTAGCAGCTGCGGCTTATTAGCACGCTAACCGTGCAAGGTGTTAACGCAGAGGCAGGTTGGCAGAGCAAAAGCCAGAGGGCAGCACTGTGCAGGAAAAAACCACAAGGTGACTGTTAGCTGCTCCAAGCGCGACTTTGCAATGCTAAAAGGAAGAAAAACAGCAAAAACAGGAGACTACAAAGCACAAATATTACTTAGCTTTTAGTAAGCTGCTACTTACTGTAATTATAAAACACAACAGCTTAGCATAGTTAGCACAGTTGCGCTACGTGAGAATAAGAAACAGATATCAAACATTACCTGGCTTGTAATCTTTAGACATTTCATCCATAGATTGGTTGCTTTAACTCATAAATGACAATTTTACAAATAACTGAAATGAGACATGAGCTGAAATACAGAATGATCCCCAATCTAACAATCGACATAAACTTAAATTAAAAACACACACTAAGCATCAAATACAACACTTAACAGACAGCTGTCTGCTGCAGTCTGAAACACGTCTTACCTTCTTTCTCGAAGTTTATCTATGTATTCAAACTTCGGGGTGAGTACTCCGTTTGAGGTGATGACAGCCTTTAGGAACAAAGAAAAGGGTGAAAAACAAAATAAATTAATTTTCAGTGATTTGTAAGAGTAAGATAATTTTAGTCAAACAAGAAATAAAGACTGTAGGTGATGCAGGCTATGGAGATCATGGTCTGAGGCTGTAGTCAGCTTGAATAAGTGTCAGGTACAAAAGATTTAAAGTCTGTGTGCGGAAGCTAAAGATGACTTTGTTTGGAAAACTGGCTTTACATTTGCAGCTTAAAATCAGTTCACTTTTAAATTCTGGGTTAATTTGAATGAATTCAGCAACAATGGTGCTGTGTTTTGTTCATAACTGCAACGGCAAAAAGTTTTGAATTTGCTACCCCTCAGGTTCATCTGGCCTTTTCCTTATCCATGGCAGTGGCAGAGAACGAGGCTCATGGATAACATAACATAAACCTTTGGGATCATTAAATTAACTCGGACAGTAATGTGTTTCATTGTTAACACTGAGGGTATCGTTTTTAACATATTGCCTCCAACTACACTCTCATGCATCTTTCTAAAGGCTGTGAGATAATGGGCTGAAAATGTGCGGCATCATTGCTCAGTTTCTCAAAGAACTAAAACCAACAGCAACACTTTTCTGTAGCAAAGTGAAACATTTCACGACTAGATATATCACATGACTTACGTCTCTGACTTGAGGGCTGAATTCCTCTTCCTCCAGCGGTCGGGTGGCGTCTGAAGGCAGCTGATGATGACAGAACACCACTTTTTTTTTTTTTTAAAGACACTGGCAAAAACATAGGTCCTGTCTGTCAGGTTTTCTATTTACTAAGTTCACCACAGGAAACCTGCTGCAGCGCTCTCCCACAAGAAACTTAACCAGAAGTCAGACAGAAGCAGAAAGCAGCACAGAGCGAGACAGAAACCCAACAACAAATCCAGCTGTTCTAACCTCACCTAAATCCCAGACATCTTACCATCTCCCAGATGTAAGGGAAGAGACGGTCTCCAAAGTACTCTGTTGCTTCGATGGGGAGCTGAGCAGGAAGGTTGTCGATGGAGCACATGAGGATCCCGTTTCCCTCCACGCTGCCGGGACAATTTATATTTGATGTAAAAGCATTCAGGATAAATATCATATTTTTATCAGTTACATGCTGTTTCATCACCACCATAGAAGATGAGTTATGAGCTGTAAAGTATAAGAGCTTATAGTATTCTATTATTAAATGTATTATTATATGAAATAATTATATGAAATAAAGGTGATTTCATGTTTCTATTAAAACAATTTGTGGCAATAAGCTGCAAGCAAAATTAGGATTCTACAAGCTGTTTGGTGCCATTTCGTTTGTGTAAAATAAGTTTTTCTGGATGCATTCAAAAATAATTGTGTGTGCCTACGACAAATAAACTTTGAAATCCTCAAATGCCTGTATGTTTGTGTCAATTGATGCGGGTCAAATGAAGTGCTGTGGCCGATATGTGCTGCACTTTACATTGCATTGGTTTACGTCATACGTAGCAACTATAGTGCTGAAACACCAAAAAAAACTTATCCAATCACAATAACATCAGTCAGAAAATTTTGAATTCAACCCGGAAAGCCTGATTTAAATATGAAAACCCAAGAGCATCCTGCCCAAGACAAGCAGCAAAAACACCCATGTCACAAGCCCAGAATTGAAACAAATGCAACTGTAAAAGCAAAAATAAAACTGCCAGTAGGAATGATATAAAAGACCGTATTCTAACCACATTCTGGAAAACACCTAAAGTGGTATCAGATATTTATTTGTCGAGGAAGAGGGGCTGAAGAAAATATTTTACTCATGAACATTTGTTGAAAAAAATACTTTGCCATAATTGTTTCAGAACTCAGATTTGTTAAGTGAGCCACTGTCCATCAAGTGTTTGTCCTGACTAGCAATGTCCGGATCCGATCACGATCAACGTTGTTTTCAGACTCGATCGGAATTGGACGTTACCTCCCGATCAGGACTCGGATATAAATGTATATATATGTATATATAGATGTGCTTTGCAAACACTGTGGCACTTTTATTTTTGTATTTGTTTACATGCCTGCCGGGTATTTTAAGTTGAGGTGCAATTTTGTTTTTATCTTAGACTTTTTTTTAATATTTCCTGTTGCACTAAAGTCCAAAAGTGAAGAATTTATGTTATTTATTACACGATTGTTCAAGCTACCTCACAGAAATGCTCTGATTGTTAACAGAGTTGTTGAATGTTAAAATAAGGTGAATTAAATAAAAAAATAAGGAACATCCTGGACCTGTTTTTTTCGCTCTTCTTTATTCTTTTTTTTTAAAGTATTATATAAGTATCGGATCAGGACTCGGTATCGGTAAATACTCAAAATCAAATGACTCGGAGTCAAAAAAACCTGGTCGGGACATCCCCAGTTCTGACCATAAAGAGAAGTTTAAAACGACAATTTACCATCTGGTTCCTTCAACTTACACTCAAAACAAAACAATAATTATAATATATGTTATAATGTTATTATATATTATCAGTTACGAATAGTATGACACTTTTTTTATCATGACATTTTCAGCCATATGATGTCACTGAGCAGCTCTATTGGAGCAGTTGGGAGTTAAGGGCCTTGCTCAGGGGCACCTCAATGGTGTTAATGAGGGAGGGGCAAGTGCTGCTTTTCAGTTTTCCCACCCAAACAAATTTTAAAATAGGCCAATCTGAAACTATTAAACGATATATTAAGACTAATACATCCAGATATATCTCAAAAAAATCCACAGCCAGAACAGACAGTTCCTGCAGCAATAATTTAAATTCACAGATACAGATTTTAAATCTGTTCCAGGCAGAGAGAATAATAATAACCTGAAATCTGGAATGTCTGACGACAGCCGCCTACGGGTCAGATAAGTAAAAGTGAAAATCTTTAACAGAAGAAACACTGGGACAGAAATGTGCAGGTGATGTTGGTGAGAAGACAGAAGGTGCCGTACCTGTCGTGGTCTATGTGCTGGTCAGCGTCATACATACAGAAAGGCTTATCAATGGTGGTGCACTCGTTCATGAACTCTATAGAACCGCCAGTGTCGGCAGATATGTCACAGATGGCCAGCAGTCTGCGGAAAGAGAGAGGAGACAGTGTTTTAGGAGGTCAGAGCGACAGGCTAAACTGTCACTCTGTAAACGTGACTGATAACACGACTAAAAAAAAAAAGATAAAGGCGTGACATTCGACCTCTGTGGAGATAAAGCCGGTTACACACTGCACGCCTGTCCATTCACTAGAACAGACATGCAGTCATCAGTCATCGTCAGGTGCATCATTATGTCACATGTACTCACCGTCACTGTGAGGCTGTAATGCTCATTACACACAGAAAAATGCTGAATGGATTAACACTTGCTGTTCTTAACCTGTACGGCCAAAAGTATATGGACAACCTTGTTTTCCTGGGTTGGTCTCAGCCCCTTAAATCTGATACAGCATATCATTATATTTGAGACTGAAGTGTTCTTCTATCTTTGTGTCAACAGTTTGTGGTTGGCCTTTCCCTGTTTCAACATGCCCTCCGTGCAAAAAGCTAGGTGCATGTTGACATTGTTAGTCCATTTGCTTCGGTTAATAGCATTTTAGATGATGTTTACTTGCAGTGACTGAGATGTAGGTCATTTGCAGTAGATATTTAAGTTTTCTGCTCTGCACATACTCCAGTTCAATTCAGGCCGAACTGGTTAGTTCACTCTGAATGACACAAACTGGCCCCAAGATTCTTCTGTCTAAGATTCTTCAACTTGAGTGACATATTTTAATGGTATCTCCACTTGATTCGTCTTCGTGAAGAGAGACAGGAGCACGCAAAAGAGGAGTTGGAGGATAATAACTCTTACTTGTGAGGCAGCACTGGGGATCCCTCTGTGGCTGGACGCGTGATTTTGGGCGGCCTCATTAGCTTCTGGGCGTCCAGTCGTCTGAGGAGTCGGGGAGTGTGGGGGTCCCAGTAAATACCATTGATCAGACAGGTTGTGTAGGGCGCCACCTGAGGATAAGGTGACACAACATTTCTACTGTGATGATGCAGCTGAGAATGGCAGACCGGCCCAGAGGTGGAGAAGCTGGCAGCATATGACAGAAGATCAAAAGCCATCTCTTGGACATCATGTCCTTAAACTCTTTTTCTTAGACTGGTGTTTCTATGAGTTCCACCACAGAGTTCAGTGAAATTTGGTGGAGAGGTGGTTAGTTGGCAGAGGAATTGCTGTAGCTGACTACATTTTGGTCTTCTCGGGTCCATTTAACCATGACCCCACCCAGGATCTGAGTTGGGCCGCTCTAAATATGATCCTCAGTCAACCATGTACTGGTCTAATTATCCTGAGGTTTATTTAAGACCAGGACTTTCACCAGGTTATGGATCTCGTTTCTTTCCTTTTTGTATTAAGTTAAACCTCACGTCAGTCAACATTATACTTTTAAAGGCTTGTGCAGCCTCTGGACTGGGAGGGGTTTCTAGTTTCTTTAGTGGAAGTGTTAGTGGAACCTATTAAATAGATTCTCTAATCCACCAATTCACTATTTTATCCTGCCTTGCTTTGATAGGAAGCAGAGCTGAAATAATTAGCTGATGAGTCAATCCATAGACAGCCGATTCATTGTTTAAATGATTTTAAGCCAAAACACCAAACATTTGCTGGTCAGAGCTTCTCTAACATGAACATTTTCTGATTTTCAGTTCTAAATCATTGTAAATTCAACATGTTGTGGTTTGAAGACGTCACTTTGGACTGAAAAATTGTTCCCAACAAATTACAGACCAAACAATTAATCCAGAAAATAATCAGCAGATTAATCGATAATGTGAAAGACTGTTGGTTGCAATAAAAAAGAACTCAGATTTTTTTTCTTCTCATGTGAATGCTTATTGATCAGGCAGATGTTTGGTAAATTCTCTGTGAGGTCAGCAGTAAGGTACACAGGATCACGGCTGTTTTGAAACACCAACACAACTTTGCCAACCAGCAACTGTTTACTGCTGATGACTGAAATAGAATGTGGTAACAGGAGCAGGTGGGAATTTGGACGGGGAGTGTTTTGTAATAGGGGGTAGTGAAGGGTGGTGGAGGTGGTGTTGGGATAGAAGCAGACTCACGCTGGTCCTGAAGTGCGAGGTGTACAGTTCAGGGTGGATCTCGTACTCCAGGGGGTCATAAATGCCGTCGCTCTTCCTCATCAGGTGGTGATGTCGGCTCAGAACGGTGGCGTACACTTTTGTCATATCTTACAAGAAAACAACAACATACTGTAAATGATAAAGCGTGTACTTATTTTACTTTCACACCAAGACCCAGACCTACAGGGCCACATCCTGCTTTTCAGGTGTGAGCCTCACGCAGGAGCTAGAGACCTGCATCATACGGAGGTGTACATTTCAGGAAGATCACCTCCTGCATTGATTTCTTGCGAGCTGCAGTGGCAGGTTGGAAAACAACACACACGTCTGTAGAAGGGTATGATTCAAGAAACAAAGGCAACTTTCAGTGTTTTCACATTCATTGTCCCAGCGCTGCAGCACCCGTGGCGTTTACATCTTTAACACCACGACAACATAGATAAACGTCCCGCCCCTCACTGCTACGAGCTAACAGAAAGCACCAGTACGTTTTGTTTTATGTTGAGTATGATTAGTTTTACATGATATTAATACAACGCCGAACCATAAAAAAAAAAGAAACGTCATACCTCCTGTTTCAGAGACGTCCTTCAACTCATGCGGTTCAACATATTCAACAGGAAGCTCGTTAAGGATGTCTTGGGCTCCCTGCAAGAAGAAGTGAGGAGCATGATGAACTTACAATCATATACTCCTCACCGCTACGGGGTGTTGGGAGGTGTGCTTTTTTTTGTTTTGAGTTTAACTTTGTTGTACCTTGGAGACGTTGCCGGTACCGGTGAAACAAAACGTCACAGGGCCGATTGATTTGGGCATGAGCCCCATGGAGATCTCATACCCACAATCCCTCACTGCCTGAACGGCCTGGCTGACGTTCCTGTAGTTATGAGCCATCCCGATGTGCTGTGAACAGCAGAGAAGCAGGGAGTGATGGGATAAAAAAAAAAAAAGCACAGGAAGCTGTTCTAACATCAGAAGTTGTTTCTGAATCAAATTTATGAAGCATGTTCTCTCACCATTAAGGGAGTGTGGTGCCCGAGAGCCAGGAAGCGCAGCCCCAATCCGTGCAATATGTTAATCATTCCTATAAAAAGAAATACAGATTGATTCTTATTAAATACTACTTTCACATTAACTATTTACCAAACTAGAAAGGTGCACTCAGTGCAGATCTCCACCATGGACATACCTCAGGTTATATATCTAACGTACTGACCTACCTCCCTGTTAAGATGAGTGACAAGTCAGCAGCCAATGGCGGCATACAACAAACGTTTTTTATTTTTATTGCTAATCACCGCAACCAGGGGTGAGGATGGAACAGTGGCTAAGACACATGCCTTTGGTGCGGTTCAATTCTCCACTGTGACACGTCCACCAATGGGTCCCTAAGCAAGACACTTAACCTCTATAGGGCGTGCGACCTCTGACATGTATAGCAAATGTAAGTCGCTTTGGATAAAAGCGTCAGCTAAATGCATAAATGTAATGTAATGAGAGGTCCATGAACATACAGTGTAAATGTGCACAAAAAATTAGGCCGACGGGTTCGGTAGTAAGCAAGATTTGCAAAAGTATTATCTCTGCCTTTTTGTTGTTTTGTTGTCCAGCGCGAGCTGGTTTGGGAGCATCTGCACACTCATTTGATATAATCCCACCCCGTGTATAAAAGTCTGTCTGTTAGAATCTGGTGGCTCTGCAGCTTGTACAGTAGATGCTACAGAGTCAATGAATCGCTTGCTCTCACCTAATTTCTACAGCGTTTCGTCTTCAGTTCGCAATATGCAAATTAGGTAAGCAGTGCTGATGGACAAACATTGAGCATCACAGCCAAGTCAGGGCAACCAATGCTGGTGTATGGACCCGACTTATTTTTCCTTTGCAGATAAGACTGAAACGGATATCATGTGCATGTGATCCACAGTGTGAGTCAGACCGCCTCACAATATGGTCTGGACGATCCATTTGCGTTGTGATTGTACAGTGTTCTGCTGAATTTACTCTTACATTAACATGATATATTCCTACCCATTATATAGATGAATGTCAGACAAACCGAAATGTTGTAATAAATAAAATATTTTAGCAGTAAGCAAGACACAGGAGCTCTTCTGTTAGTTTCACCTTCCTCAGACGCACATTCAGGTGTGCAGAGATTTTCTCTAAAGCACAACACAGCAATGATGAAAGTCCAGACGACTCACACATCAGATAGAAATGTTTAACGAGAGGACAGTCTTTACCATTACATTAGTTTCACAACATTGCCAAAAAAATGACTGACCAGCAAACTGTACATTTATTTATTTTTTTGAGGAAGTTTTCATACCTGCAACGCCCGCCCACTGACCAAATGCTACGATCCGGAAGCCGTTAGCATCGACCATCTTCTCGTAGTCGATCAGACGAACCTCCTGAGAAGACAAAATTAATTTCATTGTAGTTTTAGAGGAGCTTTGATGAAGAATAGGCAAATATACAGTGACACGACAAGGAAGACAGAAGAGTGTCTACAAATCTGAGTCATCACATTTAGCAGCATCAGCTCCAGTACAGCACACAAAACTGTTCTCCTACGTCACCGTATGGACAGCTGACCATTTGCACACAGTTTATTTTACATCAGCATTATCCCAGCATTAATAAAGGCCAATACACTGAAAACAGTCGGCAGACAGCCTTCCGCTGAATCTGTAACTTTTGGGCTGGGGTTTGCGTTGAGCTTCCTCCAGTAAGCTGGTTTCTCCTGAGGAGAGCGTCAGAAACAGAAACATGTATCCTCTAGAGGTCTAAATAAGTTTGTTTCAAATCACTAAATATTCAACTGGTTGTTAAATTAAGACATTTCGTGCAGTGAAAAAAACTCTGCTCAAACAACAAAAATGTCAAGAGGCAGAGTGGTTTTGGGCTGCATGAATAAGCTTGACTTTAAATTTGCTGCAATTTCTTTGTGACTGTAGGAACAGATGTTTGTCCCATTTGTATGGTATCAGTTCCATCGGTGTAGTGAATATGTAGTACATCTAAAAAGGAAGCAAATTACAGTGTGCTCACATAATTGCTAATCACATTTGTTATATAGACAAAATGTCAGACAGTAATACAATAGCTCCAGTGACGAGACTGGACAGTAAAATTCAGCAAATAAATCCGACACAAGATTTTATATTACTTATTTTTGGAAATATGGGATTGGTGAAAGGCTTCACAATTGCCTGAAGAAGTCAGTTTCTTCTTTCCTAATTGCAAAAATCATCCACTTGCAACATTAGTGAACAGTGACCTTTATATTATACATGTACTGTAATGTAAACAGGATAACTGTAGGATTGTTTTTTAGCAATCTCCTACCTTCTTCAGCAGGTCCTCCAGAAGCCCCATGTTGGCCTCCTGAGCCTTGATGGTGTGGGAGAAAAAAGCGTACGTCTTCCGGGGAATGACCTTCTCCTCTTGGAACGGCCTCTTCACCCCAATTATCAGAGACGCCTCGGAAATGTCCTCCTGAACGACGGCTCCCGCCTTTATGTAGTACTGAAAACAATGCCCGGACCGAATTAGACAGCTGACAGAAGCACGCACATTTCTTACGGGATCATTTTCTTTTTGTGAAGAGTAGTAATTAACACATAAAATGAAGTTGACGTGAGACAAAACTTGATTTTTATGTATCACCAGGAGGAAATTTGCACGTTACACAGCACAAGAGACAGGCTAGGAAGTAAGAAAACAGATATAGAACCATGTAAATTATTAAAAGTTATAATCATAATAATTATAATAAAGTAGAAATTTATTATATCTGCACCTGTAACTTAGTGGGACCTTCCTGGCTAAATGAATAAACAATAATGGTATGTAATGCCTGTATTTGATACTACTAATAATATTACCACTACTTCCATAATAATAGTAAAAACACATACATATGAGGGCTGGACAAAAAACAATAATAATTATCGCGATATGTTTTTTTTTACCTCAGATTTGTGAAGTGATCCACTGTTTGGTCTCAAGTGTTGACCACAAAGAAGAGTTTAAACCACAATTAACCATCAGGTTCCTTTAACTTTCACTCAGGAGCAAAAATTAGCCTTTAAACTCGAAAAAATAAAAATTTGATATTTATCGTGATAATTATCGATATCGATAGACATGAAACTTTTTATCGTGATAACATTTTTGGCCATATCGTCCAGCCCTAATACATAGCAGCCTACAAACATATAAAAAATTAAATAAATAAAAATAAAATATAAATAGGATGAAATTAGTGGAAATGTGTTTCTGTTCACCATCAAAGACTGATCGGTGCCTCACCTTCTCGTGGATGGCTCTACGGTTGGATGGTTGGACGAGGACTTTGACGCCGGCGTTGGTGAGCTCTTTGACGTGACGCGGGGCCAGGGGTGCCCTTCTCTCCCAGGGGTTGACGTCCTCGCGCCGGATGGCCATGACAGCCCTGTGGTGCTCATAACGCCGCTGGCCTGCGAGGCAGCTCTGCGTCCTCTTACCTTGGTGTCTGAGGAGTCTGAACATGACTTCACCTCCCCTGCTCGGGACAAAGAGATGGAGCCACGGACCGCGCCACATTTATCAGGCTTGCGACACTCAGCAAGGAAGTTAAACAAACCGTTATGTACTTCCATGGAAGAGGGCAAAACATATTGCGAAATACATTAAGTGTGTTTGTACATTTGACCCTGTGACAAAACAGCATGGGAGTACAATTTTGCATTCAAGGAAAAAAAGTATGATTCAGAGGTCAAGTTCAGTTTCCTGATGGGAGAGAGCTGCTGAGAAGCAGGAGGCTTTGACAGACCAGGACCTTGTGTCAGAAAGCATGTTTAGTGAAAACTAAGAGTTTGTTAAGCCTGAGATAAGATAAACTCTGAGTTTTCCTTTCCAGTAAGACAGACCCTGTGAACCTAACCTGCTTACCGGCAGGTTTTCTTAAACTCTCCTGCCCTCCTGTGCAGCCTAAAGCAGCTGTCTGACACACCGTTTCATTTCCTCATTTATACAGTTGATATAAAAGCACATATGGAAGGCATTCATTTGCAGAATAAGCAGTAATAGGTCCACCAATACTGGGTTGCACAAGCATACACTAGAGTGTAAAGTTCATTTGTAACAATATCAGCTACTAATGTGGTCTTTTCAATGACAATTTTTTCCCCAAAGGAGACAATTGTTGCACCACGGTTACATGGGATAATCTAACTACTACACTAAACAATATTATAAATGCTTTTGCCCCCTTGCTGTGTGATGGAACTGCACATTTTTGACACAAATTTTGACACATTTGTGAACAATCTTTGAGAGAACACAGAGAAAGTCTTAGATCTTTGAGCTCAGCTCATGATGAATGGGGGCAGAAACTAAAGTGCTGCGTTTATATTTTTGTTCAGTACAGTTTAGATGTAAAGTCATAACTAAAGCAAGTGGCCAAACAACGATCAAAGTTGATTGTCTGATAGTTCCATCGTCATTGTTACCGTGCGCGTTAGCTTTCCGGCTGGCGTGACTTGGCTTTGTAGCACACCATAGTAAAAATATCTTATCAATAAATTAGGTCTCTACTGGATTATTGTGTTGTGAAATGATTAGTATTTAATGATGATGGATTTAATTTGGTGTGGGAGACCAGGATTCATTTCCCACTGTGACACGTCCACCAGTGTGTCCCTGAGCAAGACACTTAACCCCTGTTTGCGCCGCTCTGGATCAAAGCGTTGGCTAAATGAATAAATGTATTTTCACTGATATGATATTTCAATGTCAAACTGGCTTACAACTCATGCCAGCAAAGAACCTACTGTGCACAGTAGCCACAATGATGGAACTCTTTCTCTGATAGATGATTGGCCACTTGATTTTATGTCTAAAGTAGTTAGATTTTGCCCCGTGTAATCGTGATGCAGCTAATTTTCATAGCCTATTTAGTTACAAACTAACTTTTAGTCACCAAGCCTCTAGTGTTGACTTTACACTCCAACTTAGGAGAGCTTACACACAGCTGGCGCAACCGAGTGCAGGTGGACCGATTATTTCTAATCTCTGCAAAAGACCAAACTTTTATAGCACAACATCACGTTCATAGCTTAGCACCATACCACTGACATCACAAATTTCGCCATTTCTTAAAAATCCTTAATCATTAATATGATCAGCTAAAAACAAGCAAGGCAGTGACTCACCAACTAAAGTTAGATTCAGGAGTTCTGCTTTATTTTCCACCTCCTGTACACTCACAGTTCAGTTTTTTGGTTAAAATGACTAATCTGAGCTATCCCAATTGGCTATTCAGGAGGAAATGTCAAAAGGTGAGACTAAAGTGCTTGTAACTGTAGGTTTGACCCTCAGTTCAGGAGGTTTTGACAGACCAGAAAAACGCAGATGAGACAGAAATGCAGCGATACTACAACACACTTGTTCAACTGCTGAGTGCACAAAAGACAACGTAGTGTTTTAGACAACATGAACATTAATGAAAAGCTCAGATGCTATAATCATTAACACTGTACTGATTTAGGCTGAGGGCCAGACCACTGAATTATCTGTTTATGTTGCCAAATGAGGGTTTAACAGTGTTTAAACAAACATAATTAGTCCCTTTCCCCCTGCTGGAAATGAAAGGAATAGTTCAACATTTTGGGAAATATGCTTTTTCCAATTCAGGTAGATAGAGGAGACAAACAATGGCAGTCTCGTCTGTTCGTAACTTAGTAGAAAGACGGCTCACCATTTGGCACACAATATCCTGTTTGTTTAATCCATAAAAACACCACAAGGTAAATAGGTAAATTTTGGTACTGCCTACACAAACAACCTGTCATGTGCTAATTAGTGAGCTGTAGAAGCAGGCCTACTGTTGTAGGCTGATTTTGTTACAGCTGGACTGTGTGTTGTAAGTTGAATTATTCCAATTTTGTTTTTAGCACCTTGGACTTTGAGAAAAAGGCATTTCATTCCATTTGTATACTTAAGTTATATGGATGAATGACAATAAACAAACTTGACCTGAAACAGGTGTTATGCTAAGCTAAGCTGGCAGTACATAGCCTATTAAGCATACAGACACAAGAGTGGTGTTAATCTTCTCATCTGACTCTTGGCAAGAAAGCAAATTAGTGTATTTCCCAAATTAAAAATAAAACTACTCTTTTAAGCATCTCCTTTAAGCACCTTGCGACCTCTCAGATGTATCTTACAAGCCCTTGGAGGGTCCCAATCCTCAGGTTGGGAACCCTCTGTATTTGAAATATTCCAAGAAAACTTTGAATCACTACATCAGATAACTTCTATGATGTGAATATTTTTAACCAGACATACTACCACATGTCCTTTTTAGACGTACTGTAGTACAAGTAAGTACAACAACTAACTGTAAATTAGAGCAATTATAAATAAAGTCAGTATTGAATCCTGCAGACGCAGGTTTAAAATCTGCTAAAATGTTAATGGAGTTCGGCGTTTCATTTACTCTCGTAGTTTATTTAACCTACAACTGCAACCACATGGGTCAGTTCCGGGTTCTGGTCAACACTAAGTCACTCGCATCATTACACACATATTAATTAAGTTATCTGTACGCTGATCGATTCTCGGGTGCACGTGAAGCAACTAACCTTGAAATGTGGCGACGATTCACTGACAACGCCAGAGAGTCTCGCAGAGGTGAGACGAGCTGCAACTTCACAGACAAAAAACTGTGGTTCACACACCTACAAAGTAAAGTAATGTGTTTCCTGTTTGAATTTCAAAGTAAAACTCCAGCGCCCAGTGAATTGCTGACACATCTTGCCTTTTCGCAAGGCACTATTAAGGTGACAGAAGTTTTACTTTGATTTGAGAATTTGTAATCATGAACTTTTTTACTGCTTCTTTTAGTTTGTAATTTTACCTTTTTTTGTTTTTTTTACTATGCTACAAAAAAATCTGTGTTATCTCACAGCCCCCCCTCATAACTGAATTCAATTTCAGAATTTTAGGATAATATTAACCTCAAATCTCAATCATCTTCCTTTTGGTAGAAACTATTTTTTAAAACTTATGTGTAGGCTAAATTGCCTAAATACTTATTATTACTAACTATTAATTATTGCAGAAAAAGTCTGGATCAGGTCTACACTTTGAGAGGAATGTCAAACACTGCAGAAAAAAGTACTATAGGCAGACATGGCAAAAAAAACATGAATTTTCTTTACACACACACACACACACACACACACACACACACACACACACACACCAAGATGTTTTAATTTTAAATTGTTTATTTAATTTGTTCTACTTTTTTGGGGTGGGGTGTCGTTAACATAGACTGTAGGCCTATACAAAAAAGGTCCTTGCATGTCTGGAGATTCATTCTTTATTCTTTATTCATTCTTATCTTGTCTTTTAATCTGAAGGTATTATCAGCAGCTTCCGGTGTCATGCTGAGCTTGCTTCCTGTGGGTATCCTTTAGCTTTTTCCCAGGAATGTCGATTTCTCCGTATAGGTTCCAAGAAAACGGTGACTTTGTTTCTGTGTCCAGCGCGCTCTGCATGGGCGGCGTCGGTGCTGTACGAACGTGCGTGTAATGAGCAATATTGCAATTAAGCACACACTCGCGTCTGGATTTGTTTTTACTCAAGAGAAAGGAAGTGGAGCTTGTTTAATTTGAACGGACGTGAACGTGACCGCCCGTAAGAGCTGCCGCACCTGTAACGAAAAACCAAAAACGAGCGCACCTCTACCAGCGTAAATGCATAGCAGCGGGCGGTGCTGTTCTGTAGATCTACATTAGAGCATGTGCCATCCCTGCGGTCGTATCAGGCGGTGCAGAGCTTTTGTAAAGCTGTACTGTACTCGAGTGTCTCAACCAATCAGCTTCCAGAGCTGAGGAGCGGCCTCCTGCTCAGCCTGTCGCACTGTGATGATCAAAGCATCCGTCTAAAAGCGGAAAGACCTGTGGATTGAACTGTCGCCACAGTGTTGTTTAGATTCACTGTATATAACCTGAATTTAGCCTACCTGATTTATTTAAGTGTCATTTTGACCACATGGTACATCCATAAATCAAAACTTATAAGCACAAACTTTCCTGAGCTAATTACAAAGGCTGGACCCTGAATTTGTCGTGTTTCTCCTAAAATTATCTCCTAATCTTATATTAATTAGTATAGGCCAACTACTGCTAACAATAATACTTATTTTCTTTGCTTTGGTTGCTGAAAAAAACTAAAAAACTAAAAAAAAACTAAACTAAAGTTCTTACAGAATAAAAAGAAAGGCTGACCAAACATATTGTAAGCCTACTTGTCATTTGTATTCTCATTGAACATGGAAAGTAAATCATTTAAAAATGCACAAGACATGGGTCACTTAAAAAGTCATAGGTGATTTTAAAAGTCAAAATACTAAAATAATTTAGCACATGCTTAAAACTGACTTAAACATACTTCAGACTTTGACAACATTTTGTTTCAGAAAGTAACATTTTACTTAGTTTGGTATAATTTAAAATAAAAAAAAGTAAAACAAATGTTCTTGTCATACTTTTATTTTAGTATGTCACATTTACTTTGAGTACTTTTTTATTTACTTATCATTCCAAGCTTTTTTATTTTTCCCCTTTTCCTGACAGAAATGTGCAGTGTAGCCTTCAACCTGACTGTACTTTCTCTTTGCTTGTTTGGCTAACCATAAATTTGCTGGTATTGTATGTACTTTTGCACCTGTTCTGTGTTCTTAAAGGAATTTTTATAAATAACTCTCGACTTGACATGATGAATCTTTTTGGTTGAAAGCAAACTCTTAAAATGCAGATCCCCAGCATGATTAAATAAATGAATGAATGAAAAAAGAAATGTATTTATTTATATTTTTACTTTTGTCTAATATTCAGTCAACATATCTTGTTTATTATTCGTTTTGGAATATTTTAAAAATCCTTTGAAGAGGAGGTCACACACAGTTGATTTTATTTATTATTATTTTTCCTTATGCGTCAAGCAGGAGGCTCGGAAAAGAAAAAAAAAATAACCTTCACCTTGACAAGAAACTTTTTATAACAGCAGTACAATTTCAAATAAATATCATAAAACACTTCTTTTTACAATAATCCTGAGATTGAAATCAAAAATAACAACAGACTGACTGGTGGGGAAAAGCCTCAGAGCTTGCCTTCCTTCGTCAGTCGGGACCAGAGATGTAGAGGTGAAGCTATCAGTACAGAGCCGTCCATAAGGACAGTGGTTTTTGATATGAGGTTAAATTTGTCACTGTCTGCTTTAATTTGAGACTGTTCACATCTAAATTCCATTAATAGTGTAGGAATTAGTCATTTTTATATATAGTTATTACAACTTGGCTCTTATTTTTGTAGTTTTGACCATTATTTCTATAAATAATAACATTGTGCTCACCAACGTGGTGACGGCACCAAAAAGATGTCTGCTGTATAAAGAAATACGAGCAGTCTGACAACCAGACAGGAAACCAACTGTTTATCCAGATCATATTATTTTGAGGTAAAACGGAAAGTGAATGCACCTGAAATGTTGGTAATAATCCCTGATTGCAGAGGGAAACACTGTGCACACAACTACGGTAAGCACAGTAGTTGCACAGTACGGTAAGCACAGTAGTATAAGCACTCCAAAAATATTCATTTTTGGAGGTTTATTTCCAACCTGTCTGATCGTCTGACCTATTTTTAGTGATGTCATTGTGTTGCCAGAACGTGGTGAGTAAAATCTTATCATTATTGTTAGAGATAATAGACAAGATAACAAAAAAGTGTTGTATTAAAGCCTACAAATCCTACACTTTTGCCCCAAACGCTCTTGAGACAGTACAGAGCCAACACATTTTTGACCATTTTCGACCACCTGTTATCATGTGACCAAAGTCATGTTATGACAACTGAGCAAAATCCATTTGTTGAAAACTTTGAGATACAGTTGAAAACTCCCGAAAAGGGCTGGTAAGTGGAGCCAGAATTAAGATTATTTTGTCAAACTACTGTCCACCCCAAGGTCAAGAATGAATCTTCATACTTTCAAGACATTTGAAGGATTTAATCACGTTCTGAAGAGTTTTTCTTCTTGCTGCCATGCTGCTGGGAATAGTTGTCCAAAACATGTTAAAGTACAAGTCAGGTGTAGCTCGATATTTTTCTTTTCGTCAGCAAATGATCATGAAAAGACAAAAACCTAAACCGACTGAGTCCGTCTCTCAATACTTTCTGACGTCTTATCAGTGGCTCTCAGCCTCAAGCCCGTGGATTCCTACTGAAGACGTTAATCTTTAACAACACCTCACAAAAGACCTAAAACAGCTGCTCACTGTAGTTTTTATCAAACGGGAGTAAAATGCGCTTTTGTTGCGTGAATATACATTTGGCATTGTAGCCCTGACTGAGTGGCACGTATTTGACCACTGTGGTGGGTGCCCCTTGTTTTGTAGTGCTCCTGGCTGATGTAACAACAGCCATTTTGTCGTTTTAACCTTCCTTGGATAACTATGAACTGGATGGCTGAGAATCTTCACATGTAATGGGGCTTTTTGGCAAAGAGTAAGACAATATATCAGGCTTTGATACGCATGTAATACTTGTTAGTATACATTCAGTGTTGCTTTTGTCTTTTCAGGGGATTTCATGACAGTAAAAAATATATCACCAGACTTGTGCTTTAAAATGTTGGTATAAATCCTGTTTGTAACACTGAACATGAGTTGTTTCACCTCTGCCACATCTCTGGTCTCAGAGTTCATCAATCTCACATCCTGAGATGCAATTGAAAGATAATGAAAACTAATAATTACTGATGACTAAAATATAATAATTAGCCATCATTATAATATAGTTGACTAATAATCAGAGGACAGAAAAAGTTACAGTTCAGTTTGTCCTCTGCGAAGTGTCCTCAGTCCAACACGAGCTGAGAGCGACAGAAGCGTTGCGGCCAGTCGGGAGGTTTTCTCCGGTCGGTTTCCTGGCTGGTTTCCTGGCTGAGCGCGTCCAACTCGTTCTCACTCCCAGCACAGCAAATATGGTAGCTTGGTCAATGGCCACTGCTTAAACTGTGGTGCTGTGGGTACCCCTGTAGCGTCATTTCAGGTTTTGATGTGATGTTGTAGCCAGGTGACGTTGTATAAAGAGTGTCTGTGCAGGGAGGAGGCCGGGTCGGTCTTTCAGCAAGGATTTCTGCTGTTCGTGCACGTTGCATATTTGTTATTACTAACTTGACCACGGAGCTCTGCACTTGCAACACTGACGCAAGAGGGGCAGGTAGAGCATCGTAGGTTGAAGCGTAGGGCCACTGTCCAAGTTGCCCTGTTTGACAAGTTGGCAGTGAGAACATGTTGTCGTGCCATATCAGGTTTGAGCGGCCGCTGTGGGGCCTGGAGAGGTCAGGAAGTGTCCTGATGGCTTTTGCAGGCTCAAGTTCAACTTGGAAGGGTCAAGTTTGGGGTCAACAGGCCTGAGAGGCGACTGGAGGAGTCAAGGATGTGGGTTTCATCTGTACAAATGAAATGTCTACTGACCAAAACATACAGTAACCGCTTCAAAAACATTTTACTTGAGCTGGAATGACCCCAAACTTAAGTAAACAGGGATCAAAGTTCAATTTAATGTGATAAAATACTGTTGGATTTCATAAGTTTAATATAAAAGGGTGTTTTCTTTAAGCAGAGCCATGAATACTGAGGTCTTTGGTGGTATTGGATTGATGACTGGGATGTGATAGGGGTCATTAGAAATTTCAGAAGGGACTGCCCCTAAATGACACGACCTGTGTCAGTCATATAAATCCTGCCGGTCACAATGTGAAAGGGGAATTAATTCTAGACACAAAAATTTGTTAGCCTGTGAAAATAGTTGTATAACGATTGTGCTCGGAGACTACAAATTTAGTACTGAACATGACTGTGTTCAATACTAAATTATGACTTACTATTTTGTAGGACGCAGCTATTTTTTGGCACTCAAACCACAACAGGGACTAAAAGTCCGGGCATCCTGTCTGCTACTGCTTTGATTTTCACCATTCTTTTTATGGCCTCAAAAGAGTCAAAGTTATTCGGTCCACCAAACTATCAGACTCAGCCTTTAAATCTCCGCATCAAGGTTTTGGAGAAATTCATGGCCGCACAGGAAATAAGTGGCCAAGTGAATCTGAAGGTTAAGTTATTTTAAGTCATTGGAGATTCCAAGTTACACATTTTTTGGTAACACAGAAATTGTCAATATTGGGGTGCCTTGTTTCTAATTTATATAAAAAAAAAAATCATACACAGGACTCAGTAAATCTGGCATATAAGGACTTAGTTTGAGCTCTGATGGCGGAGGTCACAATGACCTGATGTTTTTTTTTTTTTTTTGGTGTGTCAGGATGAAGCGTACAGAGTCATTGTTCAGGCCTGAGGGGGCGACTGTGGGCTGACCATGTCGTGCAGCTTCCTGATGTGTTTCTTCAGATCAAAGTTCCTGCAGAAGCCTTTGCCGCAGGTGGGGCAGGTGAAGGGCTTCTTGTCGTTGTGCGTGTGCATGTGGAAAGTGAGGTTGTACACCTGGTGGAACGCCTTGCTGCAGATCGAACACTTGAACTGCTTCTCTCCGCTGTGAGTCAGCTTGTGGTTCTTGTAGTTTCCTGCATGAAATCAGAGGATGAGACGTCAGATCAGGACAAGAAAACCCAACACACTCTGACACAGATTTATAGAAAAATAAGGAATAATAGTCCACATGTGTATTGAATCAGTGGCTCCCAACATTTTGGCCCACTGACCCTTTAAATCAAAGCTGTGTCATAAGTAGATATCCATCTATATCCATGAGCTGCAAGCAGTTCAAACAGAATGGGATGTTTTGGAGAAACTCTTCTTCATTTGTTTTTGCCCTGGGTTTCGCCTGTCAGGTTAAATAAGGCTGTCCTCTGATTGGTAAAAGTCCATTCAGTGTCCTCTCACTGTGAAGGTTGTTTGGAGTTATATGAATACATGAATACCTGCAGACACTAATCAGGGCTGAAAAGCCTACTCCATCTACATCTGCATGTTGTTTAGGTAAAAATAATAATCTATAAACTTTAATGATGATAGTCTTCCAAAAAGACACTGGGCAAGATGGAGCTTGTTTTAGTAAAGACCTAAATACAAGGTATTCTGTCTGTAATCAACAGGTCTCTATTAATAAATAGTATAATTAATAGTATTTGTATATTTTTGTGAAACCACAATTATTATACAACCCCATTTTGATGACCAATTTCATCATGTTTTATTTGCTGATTCAGGACTGATTCAAATGTACATACATATGAACTACTGTTAAAATCATGGATGTGAAAAATCACCCAACGGAGATCTCAATGTCTTCAGTGGAAGTTACGGCCCTGATGTAAAACCTTTTTGAATTTAGTGAAGTAATTTAATGGTACAAATGATTAATTTGAGGTAACAAAAGTACTACCGAGCAAACAAATTAGTATCTTGAGGAAAATGATTTGTGATTTGAAGACATTTTGCCTGAAAAGATAAATAATATTTATATTATATAGGCCTATTTAAAAAGTGCATTTACAGCATTGCCCTAAAGTACAATTTTGGGGTACTTCGTTTGAGTTCCTCCATTTTACACTACTTTATACAGTTCCAATTCATAACATGTGAACAGCAACTATTGTCCTTTTATTCCACTGCATTATGTTTGCAGTTTTCCTTATTTTGCATATTCATAAAAATATAATGAGCTAATAAATGTTAATGCTTAATAGATCAAGCAACCACACAGTATAAACTAATTTACCAGCTGCAACATTTAAGTAATGTGAAGCCTACACATAGCTGCATCAGTAATTATAATAATAATATATAATATATAATAACAATATAATTATTATAATATGTATTATTCTGAAATGAGCAGTTCTGCATAATCTGCACTTTTACATATACATATTTTACATATTTTAAGTGCATTTTAATGCATGTTAAATAAAATATTCATGCATGACTCTCACTCACAATCGAACATTTCTACACTGCAGTATTACAACTTTTACTGTTTGTCTGTTATATATGAATATTTGAGCAATATGTGGTTAAATATTCTACTGTATGTGCCTTTTTAGTATCTCCTGCAGCGCTTTTATGTTTGTGATTTGTATTTATTGTATCTATACACAAAGAATCCATCACAACGTTTCCCCACAGCATCATTACCTGCTGTGTCTGTCATGTTCCCATTGGTTAACTTGTGACTGCTGTTTTTGTTTGTCAGTACAGTCTCTCCAATGTTGTTATTCTTTCTGTTTCCGATTTTTTTTTTTCTGATGCTCTGACAGTTTCAGACGTTTTGGCCTGTTTGGATCTCTGTAAATTGACTGAAAACAATCCCAGAGCGGACTGGCAGCTGACAGATGCTGCTATGGCATTCAGCCTGATCTGAGCCAGTGATTGTGAATGTCATTAAACTACTTTGGTGGTCACATTATTCTGTCTTCCCCTGGTATAAGTTATTATATTATAGTAAAAGCACACTGATTCCTGCTACTTTTAAAACTGCTTCTAGAAATATTGTGATTAAATGTGAAAATGAGAGCAGCACATAGTGAAAAGTGTGTTTTCTCTGTATTTTATATTTTAGGAATATAAATTATTGCAGTAAATTACTATTACTTTACCACATATATGTGTGTTCCTTATAAAAACCTTGTTTTATAACCAATCTCATTAACTTTCAGTCCATATTGTCAACTTCAGAAAACTTCTCAGAAAATTAAAAACAGCACTTCTAATAGGTCATTTGTTTGAGCGCCGTTCTCTTTTCACCAAACGGTGATACTGTGATGTTCATTTTCCTTGATTTCCTCACCTTTCTGATGAAATCCTTTCCCGCAAAACTCGCACACGAACGGTTTGTATCCCGCGTGGATGCGCGTGTGCGTGTTGAGAGTGGAGCTGCGGTTAAAGGCTTTCCCGCACTGGTTACACTTGTGCGGTTTTTCCTGGGGAAAATAAAAGCGGAAGACAAATATTATTACGGTGGAAACCTGCACATCCGACAGACGTGAGAATATTAACAGAGATTTCTTAAGGAATTTTACAGTCATGCATCACAAGACGATCGACAGTAAATGTTATAGGGAATCTTCTTTTTCATAAAAAGAAACATCAGCCTGGGAACCTGGTGGGAAAACTTCTGTGGTGGAGTGTCACAGTGATGCCACAGGAGGAGCTCAAACACAACAAACATGCTGAGCAGAGGCTCGAGGCTCACACTGTGTTTCCAACAATCTTTCCAAACGCGCTCAATAGCTTTCATCATCAATCACATGTATTCACACAAAAAAAGAAGCGAGTTCAGTCCGACTTTAAGGCGTCCATAAATCACCATCTTAGAGCTTTATAATAAAGGGATATGTTTTTATAAAATGGATTTGGTTTTCGTTTGTGTCAACAGTGATAATGACACAAAAAAATGCATCTTTAACTCTGACTTATAGCGGGCTCCTTCTCGATTTAATTCATTAGGCTATATCTCCGACCACAACAAATAGGGCCTATAAAAAACCCCATCTGATTGGAAATCACTTTCAAATGGATTGACATGCGTTTTAATGCAGGAAGTGTTAGATAATATCACGGTTATTATGTGTTCTGTTGAAAATATGTTAATTAACAGGCCTTTAATAATGATGTTTTAGATTTATTTATTTTTAAAACAGGGTTTTATTTTTTTTATTTTATGAATGAATTTTCGTACAAAAGGATAAATAACACCTAAATCAATCAATCAATCAATCAATCAATTTTATTTTACCCACACACATAAATTCAAGTAAATGGTCAATAATGAAGAGAATAAAAATAAATGGATTAATTAAATTAAAAGTTTCTCGTAAATAAAGTCAGTTTATCAGTTTGGAGTTGAACTAATACCCTTTATGTAATAATCTTCGGTCCTACCTGAGTGTGGATGATTTTGTGTCGGCACAGTGTGCTCGCCTGTCGGAATCCTTTCCCGCAAACTTTACACACAAACGGCCGCGCGCCGGTGTGCACGGGCATGTGGCGGGTCAGGTTGTAGTGCGCGTTAAACACCTAAAAGAGAGTAATTAACAATAATGAATAATAATAATAATAAAATTAAAAGCACAAAACACCCTTCATAAATACTTCTTTATGTACCAACCACTTCCCCTAAAATAACATTACATTCACATCTACTCACCGGTGGATGCCAAATCACCCCCCTCCTCCTCCTCTTCGCCACCTTTATGTCCCAGTTTAAGAGTTTATTAAGTGGCTCATGGTCTTTTACATTAATGCCAAAGAAATAAAAAAGAAGAAATCGGATGCTCTTTAATTATCAGATTGAGTCTAATTAAAGGCAATCTGCCAGGGGTCGAATAATGGTCTTTGAATAAATGTATGGCAGATATGAAACACAATAATAATAATGTGAACCCGCACAGCACATAAGATAAAATTTCCGGGCCGCGTTGTTCTTGAAAAGTATTTGTTGTTTTTAATGATCAATTAATCTTGATTTCGTAGATAAACGAGCAACGTTTGGGCCTAGTTCATCTTCGGTTGGCGGCTGCCCTCGCGGTCTTCACGGGCGTTTTTAACGTTAAATATTTCCGTTAAAGCGAACCGCTTTCTTTAGTTCAAAAAGTGAATCTAACAGCAGCTGGGACACCGTCTTGTGATGAAGCGCGAGTAAAAAAAGGCATAAAACGTTCTTATTTAAATCAAAAACAGCTAATTTTGAGGGGGAAAATCTACAGACAGATACTGAAAAAGGGAGGAGAAAATCCAACCAAACACTTCTGAGATTTTAATTTCCTGAAAGAAAAAAGGAAGATAGGCTTACTGAAATTATCGAACTTTGTTCCATGTTTAGATATAAGCCTATATGTTTTTTAAAAAATGTTAAAAAAGATTAATTTATTCTTAAAACAGAATGAGACGTTGTTTGTAATCTTGTAGATGGTAAGTTATAATTTGTAGTTCCTTTATAACACACACATCATGTTAAGGTAAGTTTCTGAAATCTGACCATTCAGCGAATTTTCGTCTAAATGAAAGCTCGCCTATGATTTTAATTTGTTGTAATTTGATTCTAGAGTTTAATGACCCTACAACTAATAATCTATCACCCTAATCAAAGCTGACAATCGTTTATTTCTCTCTCTTTTTAATATCTAGCCTACAATCCCCAAAGACAGTTTGAATAATAGGTAGCCTATTATTTTTATTCCATAGCCTTCAGAGGAAAATAAGAAATTCTAAAAATAACGTGAAATTGAAGTCTCTGCTTTGTTTAATTAAGAAATTGATTGCCGTGCAGGTTTGGGGGACTTGCTGTGATTTGTTTACGTTTCCCCCTGTGGTTAGAGATGAAATCAAATAAATCATCCGTGAAGGACTCACCTTCCCGCAGACCTCGCAGGTGAAAACTTTGGGCTTGCTGCCGGGACAGGAGCCGTTCAGCCGGGCCGCCCCAGCGGCAGAGCCCTTAAAGATCTTGTCGGTGAGGATCTGGTCCCGCTCCTTCATGTAGTGCTGGATCTGGCTTTGAGACAGCTCCTTAAATGCCTGCACGCCGGACACCGGGTACCGTTCCCCGGCCTGCTGCAGGCCCGGCTTGTTTTTTTCCGCCATGAAGGCTTTATGCCGGGCGGTGAGCAGGTACGAGGCCATCGGGTGCAGGTTGACCAGACCGGCCGGTGGGGGACACGCACCGCTTTCCCCACTGCAGTTCAGGTAACACACGGTGCCCATGGTGGGGAAGGAGGACTGGTTCACCACCCGGGGTCTGAAGAGTTTGTACTGGCCGGCGGTTTGGCTCACAGCGGAGTCCTCTTGTTGGTTCTTGTAGTTTAACCCAACACCCATAAAGTCTGCAGGAGCGGCGAGAGAAGACGCGTCAAAGTGGCCCGGATCCAGCCCGATGTTGAGCCGGTGGCCCGGTTCGTACCCGAGTGGCACTAGCGGGATCATACAATGCAGCGAGGACGGACAGACGTCGGGTTTCCCCACGGGAGCGGTCTGGAACCAGCTGGGGAGCTGTATCGACTTGGGCTCGGGCGTCCTGGCCATAATCCGGTCGATGGAGAAAGCGAGAGGCTTGCTGCTGTTACCGCCGGAGGTGAGCATGTCGGAACCCGCGGACTGGCTCCCAGAAGCCGGGGGGGAGCCGAGGATCCCCGCTGGGCGGCGGAGAGGACCGTCCATCACCTCCGCATCAACTGCGCCGCGACAACAACAACAACAAGAAGCTGCTGGAGCGAAGCCGGGGGTCGGTGTTGCTCCTCACCGGCCCGCAGGAAAGGGCATCATCTGCTGGGGAACCCCCCCTCAAAATCACCGGCCCCGTTCCCCCAGCTTATTGACGACAATCAGGGCGGCCGCGGCTCGCTCGATAACGGCGTGCGGAGAGTCGAGACCTCGCCGATCGTTACCGTCCAGGAAGGGGAGCGGAAAAGTAGATAATTTGCTCAATTCTCCTCCGTCGATTCTGTGCACTTGTCGCCGCTGGAAGAGGAGGAGGAGGAGAGGAGGAGGTTGTCCCTTACTTGGCAGGACTCCTGCTCAACTGGAAGGTATTTGGTAAATCCCAGGTCCCCTTGTGGCTTCGCGTGACATCATTTTTTTTTTTTTTTATTGCAACACGCTAGACGCGCAGCGGCCGCGGGGTCAGGAGCTGTCAGAGTTTTAGATCAGATTTGGAGCAGCTTTGACTCCTGAAACCCAGACCTTTTACGCACGGCTCAGAGAAGACACAGAGCTGTCATGTGGGTGAACATGAGACAGAAAAAGGATCGAGATGTTGAACAAATGAAGAAAATGGACTTCAAGTCATTGATCTCCGCCTGGGTGGGCTTTTGGTCTTTGAATCAAACTTTTACTCAAGCGCTTTATTTCTTTTCTTTTACGCACTAGATTTTTAGATGCCAAAATTCAGCCGCTGCAGAAACGACTCTTCTAGATGGTAACTAACCTGTGCGCTCTCCTGTAATCAGTTCCTGTATTTTTTTTCTGATGCAAACGGCTCTTTTATGCACAGAGAAACTGTAAAAAAAAAAATAAATCAGCGTGTAGAAACGCAAATTCCAGAGGATGAATCAGTGAGAGTACAAACCCACAATACCTTCACCCTGTCAGGAATGAAAGCAGAGAGTGAGTGGGTTTGATGCTGAATTTTCAAAGATAAAGTAAAGAAATGAAAGTGAGGAGCAACACACAACAGAAAACAGTGTTTACTAGTAAAGAAGTAATAATAAGGTATTTGTTTGCGTTGGTGGGCTGATGTTCTTTTAATAGCCTATATTACGCAACAAAGATTTTAAAATGTCAATGGTTTAATTTGTTTTCTTTCAGGTAAAGAACGATGTTTTAAAAACTGCTACAAATAAAGATTATTATTACCAGTAAAGCATTTGACGGTCAGACAGTGACTTAAAATTATTCTACTTTAAATAATGAATAGGCGCTGTGAGAGAAGTTAAAACCAAAGTAAGCTGTAAAGAGAAAAAGGTTTCATCTAAAAATGAAAATCTGAGCATTCACGAAACCTTTAAAAATGAAGTATTGATTATCAAATGCAGATAAAACGACTTTTTAAAATGGCAGAAAAAAATCTAATATGTAGGTCTCGCGTAGTTATTATAATATTCATTATAAGCCAATAGAAGCCCACACAAACTGAAACCCGAAGCTACTAAGAAACAGTTTATAAAAACTGAACATTAAGCTGAAATGAATTTATGTTAAATTCTTAATAGTATAGGAATGTGAGATTTGTAGACGTGGCTTGAGGGATGTTGGTATTAGTGGGACATATCAGGCCACAAACAACATGTTTCCATGATTAAGTCGCACTACTATCCTACTGCTGTGCATTTTTAATGTGTGATAATTGTGGTGTCATTGTATATTTGTTTGGAGAAGCCAAAGACAAACTTCCACTAAGGTGGACAATAAAGTCTAATAATAATAATAATAATAATAATAAAATATCCACAATATTATGTCATAATTACAAATAGCATTTATATATAGGCCGCAGTTAATGTTTTGTAACACACCTACAGCGTCCCCTCCAGATAGAAGTGTTGCAGCTGCCTTTTTATTTTTTAGCCTACTGTATTCTGTTATTTTTTGTTAATTGCTTGTCTTTATTTCCTCATGATTCATTTTATCGTTTTATTCGTATCCATTGTTTTGATTTTGCAGCATTATATTTGTCACTGCACCCTGTATTTGAAAAAAAAAAGCAGCATTTAACTATTGAACAACTGTCTTATAAGACACTATAATGTAGTTATAAGCAGATATAAGCATGTATTAATATATTAACAAATAACTCCTGTGGACCCTCTTATAGGTTGACGTTGCTGATAAACTCTAAAGTTTTACTAATAATAAATTATATTAGATTTTACAACAAAGAGCAAATAGGTAGTGTATAAAGGTGAAAGAATAGAATGAACCAATATGAAGTATGTACAGTACAAAGGGAAGTGACTGTACAATACAGAATGACTGATAAAGACAGAACTACACCAGATGCACAGCAAGTGCAGCTTTGTCATGTCAGTGATATGTGAACAGAAAATAATAAAATCAGTGTGATGCTGTGTGCAGTGAAAATAAGAAGCAAGTCATGTGTTCTGTTTAAGCAAGTATACTCAAATAAATATGTAAATATGCAAAGTAGAAAGTATTACTATTAGTTGTAGTAACAATAGTATATGCCCTGTTTCTTTGTCTACAGGCTACATACATTATTTAAAGTTCATTATTTAAACAGCTTTGTGTCAGTGATATTTATTTCCTGACTGATCTGATTTTATTGCGTTTTAGGGCATATTATTCGTTTATGTATTAATATACGTCTAAAACCCCACTCATATATTGGTGGATCTTTTTTTTTTTATTGACTTCTGAAATGGAAAAATTTCACAGCAGACTGACCATCTACTCAGGAGACAGTGGTTCAGTCTTGCTGTTTATAATATCAAGATGAAAAAAGAGAATAATCTGTTTAATAGTAACAACTTTTACTTTGAAATCACTTCATACTGTAAATATGAATTTTATACTCATTCTCACTCATTTTTTATTTTTGCTGTAAGTTATGCACATATTAAATAATAATCGTTATTACATAATAACAGTATTTATAATGTATCCTCTGTCTTGTGCTTTGTGTCTGTGTCAGCAGGAGGACTCCGACTCGTTTTTTGTTGTAGGAAAAAGGTTTGATGCTCATTTTAATGAGGAGAGAAAATAAACTGAAGCTGATGGACGACAGCCAGCAGACAGTTTCCAAGGAACAGAAGCCCTTACAAACCTCCATCAACCTACAAGATTAAGGCGAAAGAAAGGGAGAATAAATAGTTTAAAGGACAAGCACAACAGAAAGTAATCTTTTCGACCAAAAGATCAAGCCCTGAATATTGTGATTTAAATGAGAAAAATCTTAAACCTCCGGTTGAATTTAAGAATTTAAGTGGCCAGACATCCAAGCTTGCAAACTGAAAAGTCAAATTGAGTAAATAAAGTCATGTTGGAATTATTAGAGTCTACTGATTACCAAACAGGGTACTCATATTTCCTTAAACCTGTCATTTCTACATAAGGTGGGTGGGATAGTAAGCTCTTTAGGAACATCTAACTCCCCAAACAGAAAAAGCGTTTATATATTTTAAAGATTCCCTATGAAATCAGAACTGTTACGTCCAGTCGCTGATTTGGTGGCTGAAGCCAAAAACACTTTTGACAAGCCTGACGTGGAGTAGAAATTGTGAAAATAAAAACCCACAAGGTGAAAACACAGGTGCTTTAAAAACACTTTTTAATAGTGACACTTAGATAAGACACCTGAACAAAACAGGTGCACAGTGAGACAATATAAATATACATCTTCATATAGATTTTTGTCCTTTAGTTTTTGTCCTTTGAACTGCACTGACACAAACTGGATTGGACAGTTAAAACAAACGGCAGGTTGTTGCACACAGTCGATCGGAGGGCCTACACTGAATTTACAGGTAAAACTTTTTTTTTTTCTCAACAACAACACACAAACAGACGGTTAGCCAATGAATGAACAGCAGTGACGAGGCGCTTCGTCCACTCACAGCTAAAGCCATCAATCAGATTAAAAACAGATGCGCGTTCTCCTAGGACGTTCCTGTTGAAAAAAAGTCCAGAGTTTTCCAGTTCATTGGCACGTTTCTAAGACTTTGATCGATGTTGGATATGATGCACATCAGGCAGTACGACCGTATCACTCTACAGCTCAACATTATTCTTCACAACAGTAAATATCACAATGAACAGAGATGACAGCAGATCTACAACTACATCAACATGTAGTCGGTATTCCGAACAATTACTGCCCAATCTGACTCTTTGTTTGTCTAATGTCTTTTTGTATGGACCTGCGTAGATTTGCTTCCCTTTTCAAAGAACATAGAAACCTGTTTCAGGGCTATTTCATTTTGTGGTGGGCAACCAGAGTAGAAGTATTTCATTTTTGCATCTTTTACCACCTGAGGTCACTGGTTTTTGTTTAACAGTGGGGAGATTTTGAGTTACAGAAGGTTCGGATTCAGAAACTGCAGCAGCGCAGCAACCTCTCATTGGCTTGGAGTTGTAAGAGTTCTACTACAAATATGAGACACCAGAAAAACATCAAACATTAAGCTCTTAAGAACCTTTTGCAGATTCTGCAAAATCCTGGATTACATTCTATGATGAAGCATCTGAGCATTAAAGGCTAATGTTTAACTGTTACTTTTACTATATATGTGCATTGCAAATGCAGTATGGTAATAAAGGAAAGAACACTGGAAAGTTTGGTAATGGTTAAGGTCAAGTTCAAAAACATAAAAGATGGGTCTATTTCCATTTCAAAGATATCGGATTGATGGAAACAAACCCCAAGGTTAGACAAACTTACTTTGAATGGGAAATGAAGGTGGACAGTAACATTTTTTTCGAGCATTTTAAACATCAACCATAGTGAGAAGACCCACTTCCTGCTTCAACTTTGACCTGCTGTACTTAACCTTGTCTGTAATGAAGTTTTATTACAAACATTTCACGTGCACTCACTTTCAGTTTGGATTTGATAATCTGGCTAAATTGTTGGTTTATTTTTCAACCTGACTGATCTTCTGACTGCTCATGTTTCTGGACCTGACTTCTTTTTAGAGATGTCAACGTGATCCCAGATCTCAGATGTCAGCTTGGTGAGTACAGTGTTAATATTGCTGATAATTGATGTATAAAGCTAAGAAGACCCAAACTGTAATAACACCATAATTATCCTTTAAGGTCTGTGTAAGTTTAAGAGACTAAAACACTTTTTAGGTAAAGATCATGGTGGTGGTTAACTGGAGATAATAGTTGAACTTGCTACATACCCATTTACCACCCTAACCTTACTTTCTGCCTCAATACATAAAGACAGATTAGCGAAGAAACTTCGGCATTAAACGTAAATTGTGTGACGTGGGTCTGTTCATTCTGAATGTAAGGGGAACATATGGGCACAAGGCGGATGGCTATAATTTCAGCTATGGCGTCAAATAATGACGATATTGGTCAGGCGATTGGGCTGTCCAACATGCACGCTCAAAGCAAGCTTATTTAAAAACTATCGAGCATATAATGAACTGACATTCATGGCCCTGATTTTTTTTTTTTTTTTTTCCCTCTACCACAAACAAGGTCAACTTTTCATTTACACAAGAAATATCTAAACCTAATGGGCACATTTCCATGAAGTTTCCTGGGCACATTCTTCTTGCAGGGCCACACTCAGGACAACGACATGGTGAAGCTCAAAGAACAGCTTATTCATCAGTCGCATATTGTCGTGGTCCTTGTTTCGTCCTTCGACCTGCCTTCTAACACTGCCCTCTAAAATGAGTCATAATAGTGTTTTCTGATCCGACACCTTCAAGGTTATGCTGAGATTAAATTAAAGCTGCTAGGTTAAGGCTAGAGAAAGAGTGTGGTCATGGTTAACAGGAAGAAACATCAGATTGTTCTTCAATGTTCATTTTGAAAAGTTAAAGATGTGAACAGCTGTCTGCTGTGTCATAGTCAGACGCTTTGTTGACCCAATCATTCATCCCAAGTTTTTGTGTGCTACAACAGTGTCACGCTACTTCTGCTTTTGCTTGCCAATATTTGCAAAACCACAAGAGGTCGTGTGTCAAGACAACGTAAACATAGGCTGACATAAATGTTTAAACAAACAACTAATGTTGTTGTTTTACTGGTGAGAACTATTAACGATATTTCAGCATCTAGTGGATGCTAGCAGGACTTTTGACTTTTACTTTGATTCAAACATTCAATAAAAGAGGTTCGTAAACAAAACAAAAACTATAATAGTATAAAGCATTCAAAGATGTCAAACGTGTTAACAGAACGGTCAAATAGAACCTTACAATTCCAAGCTTTCTTTCAAATAAAACAAATGTTGTTCAGCTGAGTTTGCTGCTGTTGCTGCCAAGAAAATGACGTTAATGGCGGCGAGGTTGGTCGGACTCTGGGGGGTTCAGAGCTGTTTTGAACAATAAGCTACAACAAAACAGGCAGGAGCAGCACTGACAGCGATCGCAGAGCTCTACTATACAAAGTGACATCAATTAGAGTATGGCTGCACGTCGAAAAGGGCGGGGCTTCCTGTCCTGCAGGTGAGAGAGGGAGGACGAGGTTTGTGTCAGCACCGTGCCCTTCAGATGCCTCGCCTCACCTTGACTTCCTGTTTGTCGTACATTCTCACTCGTGTACATTTCAACACGCATGTACAGTAGTGTCCAGGATAATGAGCATGTGACAGGTTTGGTAAAAGGTGGGGTCAGGTGGGGAAGGGGTCACTACCTGAGCGTTTGCTCTTACCTGATCAGGACCTTCACTCATGATGAATGATATGTAACCTCTACTGCACATGTGCAACGGTGCACTCTGCATGCATAACATCACAGGAGGAGAAGAAGAGCAACAGAGTGTGACATTGTTTAATCCTAAAATATTAAAGTTCAATGTTTTTTCCCCAAAAGATTTTCAATGAGAAAATATTGTTTGGGCCCTAAAACTTTAAAAGGTTTCACCTTTTCATCTACGACATAAATCACACGGTAGGGAAGCTGGAAAGTACTGAAAAACAGACGACAGCATTGCTCGTTTTGGTATTTTCATGGAATTTGTTGACAATACAAATTATAGAACAAAGCCAACCTTGTCCTTTAATTCGTTAAGAATATCTTGTTGAACAAACTGTATGTGATCCCCCCCCCTTTTTTTAAAATAAAGTAAATGCAAAAATCTCTGAGTGGAGTTATCTTCATGGTTGGCCAAGAAAGCTACATAACTGCTGGACTACACTAAATATATTATTTCTATTATTATTATTGTAATAAGTGACAATATCAATAATGACAAAATGTGCAATATATATATATATATATATATATATATCACACCTTTGTTCATCATCACCTCTTTCTGTAGAAACAGCTGTCTGAATTAATATATTGCCTATTAGCTAGCAAGATAATGTTAGCTATTAAGGAAACGTTAGCAAGCATACATAATTTTTAATTCACAGTAACAGTGTATTGACTCATTTTAACGAAACAACTGGACTTGTGCCCATCTTTATAACATTTTTCACCCTCTTTTAAAACAAATATACATTTTCTTTCTTGAATGCCTGAATGAAGTAGTTTTCAACAGAATGCATTAACAATGACTCGCTAGCTAACATTAGCACATCCTTGGCTTGCTGTTTTTGCCCCTTTCTTATGATAGGATAATTTTACTGACTGTAGTTTCAGTTGTAATCTCAGTTTTTGTATTTATTGAGAAAAAATAAGCAGAGTTCAGTAAAGAAAATGCATTGACAACTTGTTCTGTTGTTGCTAGCTAACATTAGCACATCTTGGCTTGCTGTTTTTGCCCCTTTCTTATCATAAGATAGATTTACTGACTGTAGTTTCAGTTGTAATCTGAGTTTTTGTATTTATAGAGACAAAAAAAGAAGCGTTCAGTAAAGAAAATGCATTGACAACTTGTTCTGTTGTTGATAACAGCAAAGCTATTTTGCCCAGGTAGGTATCCATTTCTGTTCATTATGATTCAATTATATTAGTCAACTGTTGTTCCAGCTTATATTTAGTTTATATTTTGCAATCACTGAGTCAAGAACATGTATAGATTTTGTCCAGCAGCGACCTATTTCTTGTCATTTTCAGCCATCTTATTATAAAATATTATTTGTTGACTACTTTCAGCTTTAGCCTCAGTTTATAAGGAGAACTGCTCAATGAAGAGCTCAGTGGAGGACACATATCATTAACTGCGACAGAACGTCCTGATCTGTTAGAGAGGATGAAAATCAGTAGTAACAGGGTGTGTATAGGTATGATAAGTGTGTGTTTAATCGTCGTCCTCATCGCTGTCTCTCATGCTGATACCCTGCAGCCCGTCGCCCGCCTTCACTGTTGCTGTGGCTTCCTCCACTGTCAGCCGGTTATAGATGGTCTCGTAGCTCTTGTTGTTCAGTGTGCCGTCCAGGACGCCCTGCAGCCTGAAGTCACGGTAGGTCTTCTGTAGAGGTGGGAGGGTGGAGGGGTGGAGACAGGTAAAAGGAGAAGGGAGGGAAAAACACGGAGCATCTTAGGAATGCAGTTAGCGGGAGGAGGCGTCTGCCGTTTGGACAAAAGCGCCAAGATTGAGGCTCAAGGACAAGTCTTTTATATGTCGGACTGGGAAGGCAGACTGAGGCATCTGAGGGGTTTTTACATTCAGTCAGGAGCCATTATAATTGATGTCTTGTTGCTTTCCAGTTAAACTTGCACGTGTCTGTACATTAGCAACCCATGAAAAGACAAAAGCAGCGAGCGGTGAGCAGCAGCGCACAGTTGAGCAGTTTTGTCTTTCATGTCTTGCCGCCTCCTCACAGCGCTGCTGCTTTCAAGGACACTTAAGTATGGTTTGATTAATCTTTACTTTTTCTTCAATGTCAGTTATGAATGTTTTAACATGAATGCACCACAATTTTAGAGATTAAAAAAAAAAAATCACTTTAGTCCGTCTCAGGCTCATTCAGTGCCACTCTTTTCAAACAGCAAAGAAAAAGACAGTTTCTATTTGGTAGGTAAAAGTTACCCGTCACCCAGAATGACAGAAGTAGTGCTTATTTAGAAATGTACATCTGAACAAGAAACAGAGTATCTCTCTCTTTTATGTTTGCTCACCTTCACAATCTTGATCAGTGTTTTCAGCTGGTACATGTGAAGCTGCAGGTCCAGTCTGTCTGTCAGCCAAACACACACCGCCTTCGTGGAGCCGGTGTACCATTGCTGTAAGAAACAAAGGCAAACAAAAAAAGATAGCCAAACTTTCCCAAAACCAACTGTTTGACTGCTTGTGTTTCTTGACGCATTGGACTTCTTCTTAGGGAAGTCAATCGTGTTCTCATATCTCGGCTTTTAATTTGGTGAGCACAATAATAACTGAACAAATGGCCCAAAATACGTTTATTGAAAGAAGGAAACCATTTACTGAGACCTTAAACTCTTTCAGAAAAACTGCTGAGTTTGCATTTATAGCGAGAAGTTGTTTATCTATACACTTCAACTCACCTTAGAGGAACTGCAGCCTGTCATTCCTAAGCTTAGGTTTCGACACTCCGCTGTGGTAGCTCCTGATTGGAATTTACCACGAGACGAATAACTGGTGATTATATGTTTTTCTCAGAGAAACAAGTAAGCTAAAATATTGAACAAAGTTAGGATTTTAAAACTTACAGTTTAAAATGTAGCAGCATTCAACGTGTTATTTTCTTAAATCCTCTACAGTCAACTGTGAGTTATGTCAGTTACATTAGTTGTATTGTCACTAAATAGCTCCACAGGTAGCATAAGGGTCCCCTGCTGGCGTGACTCCCACTAGCTTTGCAGTAGGAAGCAATGCAGAACCTCCATAGGCAAACTGCCAATTTAAGGTAACTGGCAACTATTTGTTTATTTAGTTTTTATGAGCTTTTGGTTTTAACCCTATATGCATTTCAATAAGTGATATTATTTATCATTATGTTGTGTAGCCTTGACTTAAATGGGGTCTTTAATTTGGACTTTTTTTCAATGAAAGTCTTAAGAACTTGTAATGTCAAACAACAAAACTTACACTTCACTGTTTTAACTTTTATAGGTCAAGTGTTTATATTGTCCTGTCAAGTGTTGCTCGGACCACCTAGATACCTTCAAAACTTGCTTTGATGGCGAGCTACCCATGAATCCTCTAAACCTGGATCTTTTTTTCTCCTTCTCACTTAGAAGCATTGTACAGTTTAGACAACTAAAAGAAGTGAAAAGGCCTATTTTGAAATTTAGTTATTTTTTTGTTAAATTAAAGCAATACAATATCTTATTTAAAACGTACTTGAGGATCTTTAGCTGTGGTGTTCTTTACAGCTTTAATTTAGCTAGTGCCACTTGCAACATAAGGCTCTGTATAACATATTTTCTAGTGTGGAGGACGTGACCTCAGGCCGCCAGAGCACATTCTTTACACACCAAATAAAAAGGCAAAACATGTCCGTGATCATTCAACAGTCATGCAAATATTTGATTCAGTGTATTGTGGAAGCGACCCATGCCCTCCCGCATAGTGGCTCCTTGTAATTACGTCAAATTATAATAATGCCGTTTGTATGCTAATACAAATGAGGATTCAAATTTAATCACAGGTCCTGATTATATTCCTCTTCCGTCCAGAGAATTGTTGCTCCTTGCACACGGTAGACAAAATGGCTACTTCTCTGGAGAGTTGATGTGCATCGACACTGGGAAAAAGGACAGTGGAGTATCCTGACATTTTGATGCGCCTCAAGATGCCAACCGGTGGTTTGCACATTGACTGAGCTGCTTCGCCTTGCATTGTTCGTGCATAATTTATCTAGCAAGCCTATGTGAGCGGAGAGCGGCTGTGCGTGTTTCAGCTCAAAGTTTTAATTCACTTCGTCTTATGTGACATGTATTATTCTGACTGACGAGGACTCAGGAGGACCGTTTTACCCATAGTGTCGTTTTTTCTCATCATCCTCCATCATTTCCTCCTCCTCTCACTTTCCACATTAAATATATTTATGCTGGAATTTGAGTTGTGTGCTAATAAGCTCACTGACAATCGCCTCATGCTCTGAGTTAACAGATACTCGAGGATGTTGAAATTACTGGATGATATTTGCTGCCCTTGTGATGATTTCTTCTGATTTCCTTCTTTCTCCTCCTCCTGAAACACTGTTATTTGAGTCTCTGGGAGGTGAGTTCCCTCAGAGCGGCTAATCAGCTGTCTGACGGTTGCCTAGCGAGCAGCCTTAACTGTCGTGTAAATTGAGTACGAAGACGTTCCTTAATTGAGCTGATTAGAGGACGAGAGTGAAAACAGATGGAGAGAATATGTGGGGGAAGGAGGGTGGGCTGCACAGCACTGCGTTAGTCCTGTCGGAAGCAAAATCGACATGATGAAAGGAGGGAGGTTCCCTGATGGTGTCACAGTAATGATGTAATTTAAACATTTGACACATATTCTCGTGCATATTCTCGAAAATGTTCAAATAATTTTAAACTCTCCTGTTCTAAAAATCTTATTTTCTAAAAAAAAAATGAATAAAAGTGAGATAAGATTATTTATACTTTTCATTTTTCCTTCATTTGTGTTTCATGTATTTTGTCATTCAATCTTATTGTGGCCCGAGGTTTCGTCTTTGAGCTCCCAAAATTTGGTTTTCTCAAAAGGAGACCAGGAGAATGAAATTATTTGTGTTTTCTTCACATCTATACATTCTCTTAATGTAATGTGAATGTAAACAAAACCACAACAAGACAAAGTGGCACAATCCTAAACATTTCATCTTGTTTAAAAAAAAAAAGAAGTAATTCTTAAAGGCTGAATCTGAGATTAAATGACTTCTTGTTACAAGATGCCCATTGCTTTTCTTTTTTTCTTTTAAAGCATGCAGGTTTGTCCTTGTCAGCTGCTTCATCAAGGTGATTTAGCTCCTAATGTGAAGAGGATGGAGCTGTGTATGTGTGTGTGGGCATGTATTACACTCCTTATCCACACAAAGACGTTCCCCGGTGAGTACTTGTAGACAAATAGACGGACAGGCACATGTGAGCATGCACACGCGGAACAAAAATGATGAACGTGTTTGCAGCTGATGCCTCACATCTTAGCTCGCTTTAACACACTCTTTCTTCTTCTTTATATCTGTTGGTGTCGACAAACCTTCTGTTCAAAGAAAAGGCGCCTTAAATGAATTTGACTCTGACTCGCTCAGACGCACGTAAATAAGACAATTGTATACCCATAATGCTCCTGGCAGGAGGCCTGATGCTGCTGTATGAACACAGGGTTTACTTTCTGTGTTACACACAAACAGTATGTTTGTGTGTAACACAGTATGTTTGTGTGCGATACATGTTGAAGGGCTGAGCGGACACACTTTGAGGCCCAGCCATCACCTCCTCCTTGGCGCATGACTGGGCGCTTCTGAGCTCCATTAGACTCACTTTCCTCACCGCCCCCCCCCCACACACACACATACTCGTTTAACACACACACACACACGCACAAACACACACAGATCGGCACAGCGCAGCTCGAGCCTCAGCCAATACGCCGTACCCTCAGAGGAGGCGGCGGGTGGCAGAAATCCATCGCTCGGCTTCGTGCTGCTAATGTGTACGAAGGTCTGAGCTGCCATGTCTGCAGCGTTGACTCACGGTGGCGAGCTGAGGCGTGTTTGGCAACTCAGCGCTAAAATATTCTTATAAATCTGAATCCTGGAGGGGGGTAGTCGATGAAGAAAACGGAGAGCGTGGGATGGGTGGATGGATGGATAGGTGGAGGTGTTTGCATCTCCTGCAGAGCGACAGCCGACAGCTTTCTGTCTTTCCTAAGTGATAAACAGGTCAACAGAAGCAGTCGGTGTTTTCAGCCTCAAAGCGACCTGCTGCTGCTCTGAAACTGGAGAATCAAACCTCATACCAACAGTATAAACACCTGACTGTGAGCTCAATTTGTAAAGATTTTTATTAGCTGAGTGTGCTTTCATATAGGCATTTACTGTGTATCTTAAGAAAAGATTAGATACAATAAAACCATATAGTCCAATTTCCATATTAAGTGTGTTTCCAACCATTTTCAATTTAAGCAGACGTTTTTATGATTATTGTATGTGTGTAACACTTTCTCATCTTCTCCTTCAGTCGCTTTCTGCAGGTATTTCTGCCTCCATAACTAGAGTCTGGATCTGTGGTTGCACGCCAATATTTAGAACATCAAATTCACTATATAAAAAATAACATCACCGCTGGTAGAGAGGGGAGCGGCTGGTTTGTCTCAGCCAGCAAATTAGTTTACAAAAATGTGCCAAATTATGAGGCACTTGACAAACTAAGCTGAACAGTTAGAGTACAGACAGCTTTCGTTTAAGCTAGTTTGTAGCAATTCGCTATCAGCTGAAGTAGAGCTCTGTGTGTGTGTATAACACAGTTAACATAAATATCTCTTGAAGTTATCTTCACTTCACAAAAAGCACGCTTCTAAAGATTTCTTAAGCAGGTCATGGCTTATGTGTCCTGTCAAATTCCTACATTCTTGTTATGCATTTTTCATTTTTCAAGGCTCACTGTGTCCACCTTTCCATAGATTGAGCTTAATAATATGTTTTAGACTTTTACTGTACTTTAATCTTTCCTTTCCATTTGTTATTTCAGACATGGTTTGCATTTTCTTTATCTCCTTCTTGCTTTTGCTGCCTCAGCAGCCAGCTGCAACCCAGGTGAGGCAGCAGAAGCACCAAAAACGTGTCAAGTAGCGTCATCTGTACAACCTCGTCTGACTGCCTACTCTTCGCCACACTGCCTCAGGAGCCTCGCCAGAAGCTTGCAAAAAGGCCATTATCAATAGTGACTTTCATATGCAGGGATATGTGACTCATTGCTGTTGTTCAAGGAGATGATCTTCAGGTCAATTAGAGAACTGAAAGCTTCCGCTGAAGAGAGAAAACATGGCGGCAGATGAAAACATCCGATCTGTGTGGCCTGGTAAGGAGACCTACTTCAAATTAATACATGAAACAAACATAGACGCTACAGTCGTATGCAAAAGTTTAGACACCCCTGACAATTTTCATGATATTCATTTATAAATAATTGAGTATTTGGATCAGCAATTTCATTTTGAGCTATCAAATAACTGAAAGACAGTAATATTTCAGTAGTGGAATGAGGTTAATTGGATGAACCAAAAATGTTCAATATGGATCAAAACGAAGTAGACAGGTGCATAAATTTGGACACCCCAACAGAAATATCAAATCAATATTTAGTTGAGCCTCCTTTAGCAGAAATAACGGCCTCTAGACGCTTCCTATAGCCTGTAATGAGAGTCTGGATTCTGGATGAAGGTATTTTGGACCATTCCTCAATGCAAACATCAAACAGTTATGTTTGATGGTTGCCGAACATGGACAGCCCGCTTCAAATCTCCCTACAGATTTTCAATGATATTGAGGTCTGGGGACTGGGATGGCCATTCCACTTGTTCCTCTGCATAAATGCCAGAGTAGATTTTGAGCAGTGTTTTGAGTCGTTGTCTTGTTAAAATATCCAGCTCCAGTGTAATTTCAACTTTGTGACTGATTCCTCTACATTATTCTCATGTATCTGCTGATATTGAGCGGAATCCATGCGACCCTCAACTTTAACAAGACTCCCAGTGGCACTGGCCACACAGCCCCACAGCATGATGGACCCTCCACCAAATTTTACGGTGGATAGCAAGTGTTTGTCTTCGAACGCTGTGTTCTTTTGACGCCATGCATAACGTATAGGCGTGTTTGGCAACTCAGCGCTAAATCTCTCTAATCTCTGCCATAGCTTTTTGTAGCCTTCCACTAAACCATGATGTTGAACAATCTTTGTTTTCAGGTCGTTTGAGAGTTGTTTTGAGGCCCCCATGTTGCCACTCTTCAGAGGAGAGTCGTAGAGAACAACAACTTGAAATTGGCCACCTTAAATACCTTTTCTCATGATTGGATGCACCTGTCTGTGAAGTTCAAGGCTTAATGAGCTCACCAAACTAATTGTGTGTTCCAATTAATCAGTGCCAAGCAGTTACAGGTATTCAAATCAACAAAATGACAAGGATGCCCAAATTTATGCACCTGTCTATTTTCATTTTGATGCATATTGCACATTTTCTGTTCATCCAATAAACCTCATTTCACTTCTGAAATATTACTGTATTTTTCAGTTATTTGCCTGCTCAAAATGAAATCGCTGATCCAAACACCCAATTATTATAAATGAAAATCATGGAAATTATCAGTGGTGTCTAAACTTTTACATATTTTTTTTATCATATTCTTTTAGTCACTTTCAGGTTTAACAAGTTTTTTCATCTCACTGTGTCCATTTCATCTACAATGATTTTTAATACCCTACAGGAGAATTAGCTTGATAGAAATGACAAGACTTAACTACAAAAATAAGACTCAAGTTGCAATAAACTGAAAACCAGCACTCACATCAAACACCTTCTCGACGTATAGCTCGTCGTTGACGCGGTCTCGCAGGATGTCCTGGTTCTGCCGTACGAAGGTTATGTAGGTGTCGGCCAGATCCATCCCTGGTTTCTGCAGGAGAGAGGACACGGACACAGGCCTGATATATATAATATGATAAATATACCAGATATGAAGGACGATGTCAGACAGTCACAGCAAGCAGTTTGTTGAGCCTGGTGTTGAAAATGAGAACATGGCTGGAATTCATGGTGCACATTTCACTTCATCCATGCTGTTCATAAACTAATGTTCCACTACAGCAGGAAGCCAATCAGCAGAGAGCCTGCTGGCTGCACATGAAAACCTCTGCACACATACAGAACTTTTTAGTTCTGTATAGTGAGATGAAACAGAACCCCAAATAATAAAGTCAAGAGGAAAAAAAACAACAACAATGCATAGAAAGCTGAAGTCCTTCCGTTAGCTTGGTCCTCTGTTCCACTAGCTTCTGCAACTGTACAGTCTCTCACTCTCAGGGTTCATTTGCCATTCAAATTGACGTTTTCTTCCTTTATACAGGGAGCCTACTGTAAAACTATTTTTGTAAATGTCTAATGTTAGCATAGTGAAGAGCTGTTTGTCCTCCTGCTGCCGACAGGACAGCGACGACACGACAGATGTTTTATGCTTCATTACACAGGGCTAAAGTCTCAACTCTAAACTAATGAGACCATTAACTCTTTAAATGTAATATGCAATAAAGAAAAAGGAAAACTTCAGACATAAAGTTGCTCAGTCTGCGACACGACCAGAAAACACGCAAGTAATTTTGTTTCTGCTGAGAGTTTTACTGTCATAAGTATTTGAAGGTCAATAAAGCAGATGCTCTGTGTGTTTTTGTAAAGTCTGCACAGTTTGGTATGTTTCACACACAGTATTGATCAAATTCTAAAGAGAACAAAACATGACTTCAGGGTCTTACTGTGGCTCTGCTGAACTGCGATAACAATTCTAACTCATTTTGTTTTGTCTTATTTACTTCTGCAGTTCAAGTCCAGTTCAAGCTCAGTTTATGACCAATCCTTGTTCTAATTTTCATGTCAGCTGAAAAGAACCGTTTCTCTACCAAGAATTTAAATTTTTAAGATGTCTGGTGTGTGTCTCAGTGGGGAATGTTTTTTTTTTCTGAATCATTCCTCAAACTACAAATGAATATGAAAATGATTTTGTTCCTACAATTTACTCAACTGTTGTCTTGAATTCACATTGCATCCCTTTAAATTCCATAATTAATTCCCCCACATGAGTATCACCTTCACTGCACCAGTCTCCTGCATACTATGGACAATTTGGATTTACTAAAGTCTGATTTTGTTGCTGGAATGAGATATGTAGATATACATCCTTTAGGTTTTAGCAACACAGTGTTGAGTTAATGTTGCCATCTGTTAAACATTTAATGGTAGAAAGGATTGCTATGCAAAATGCTTGAATTGGAATAAAAAGAGGCAAGTGATCGGAAACAGGATGTCTGAAAGATTCCCAAAGTGTGCGTTGTTATCCACACTTGTACGGTTCATTACGTCTTCCCGCTCTCTATAACGGACTCTAGTAGCGCTGTAAATTACAGGTTGCAAATGAAAAAATTATGAAAACAAAATATGAATATTAAGCTCAGAATCAATAACGTGAGACACCTACCAGACTGTGTACATGTTTCATGTGTGTTTTCATTAAGGATAGCACTGGTTTCACTCCAGCAACACAGGGAATGTGTGTTCAGCAACACCTGCAGCTTCCTGGGTGAAAATGATAAAAATAATAATCTACTGTGTAGGGAGTAACAAGAGGCTGCTGGAGCTGTTACACCGGAGGAAACAATAACTGCTGTGGAAGCAGCGGTCTGTTCGGCGTGGAGAGGCCAGAGGCAAGAGAAGTGGGTAAAACACTGTTCATTCACACTCCCTGTTGTCAGGGGAGATTACAACTGTAATGCTTATTGTAATTGCTTTGACATCTTTCACGCCCGTTTTCTCTGAGCCGGCATGCGTCCGCCCCGAGGGGGTTGTTGTTCTGCTACAGCGCTGCTGAGCATGGCACGTCAGGTCCCCCGTGGAAAAACAAGGATATGGAGCCTCAAGAAACCCAGAAACCTTTTGGCTTCACTTAAAGGCAAAAGGTAGGTTAGAGATTTAGGATTGTAACCTTTTGCTTATCAAATGCAACACAGAAGAAACACAAAATGTCACATGGTAAAAAAAATAAAAAAAATAAAAAAAGGATCTTGACAGTGAATGCCATCACCTAATGTCAGCTCCGTCACAAACAGCATGATACACAGAGCAACTATTAGAGCAATCGCGCAGGGCAATGTTGTCGTCAATGGTAATGAGTAAAAATTACTACAGTATTCCCCTTCGCCCACCACTCCGCCATCCGCCCCGGACCGCCGCTATCCATTTAAAACATAGTCGGACTTGCCTCTAGCAAGATTGCCCGGCAACATTGCTCAAAAAGTTGCCCAGTGTATCGTCAGCCTAAATTTGGGTTTGTGATTTGACAAGCAAAGATGCAGCTGTAGGAAAGCGTACCAGCTGCGTAGTTCACAGACAGCTGCTGATACCTTTTCACCACGACAGATGTGACATCTTGTGATGGAGATGACTGATGCACAGTCTGTGCTTCTTATACCTTATCTTTGTTACATAGGTGCAAATAAATACAACTGAAATGTTCTCTAAGCATAAAGCTCACATTTTACTTTTCACTTTCCCATAGTCCTGAATGTCTGCCTGACATAAATATTGTCATTTGCCAATGTCTGCAACAGTCCATGCAGTTGGTGCATACTTCCATCTGTGAAAACGTCCACCCACACAGACACCCAATGTAGCAGAGCTGAAATAATGACTTGAGTCACCAGTTAATTGACAGGCAGAAAATTCATCAGCAACAATTTAGATGATCAATTAATGTAAAACTTTGAACAAATGGCTTGTATTTGCCAAAATCACTGAATTGACCCTGCCTTTATTTGGGACAAGCGTCCATATGGGACAGGCCTTTGATTCCTCTGAAACTGAAATAGGCTACTATGAAACATATTATTTATTTCAAACAGAATATTACTTGTATAAAAATGATCCAATAATATCAAATACGTCATTCATTTGATCTAACTCCAACAGACGGCTTATGCGCTTTTATTTTGAAGGCAGCAACCTAACGAAAACAACAACAGGGTGCAGGATGAGAGAAGTTAGCAGACAGAGAGCGTTGGACTTCACATGACAGGATTCTTAACTTGGATTGATTTTTTTGAAAAGCTGTTTTGATTGTTTTAATCGGTGGACACTTACAGAGTAATGGAATATAAATAATCAAGGAACGGACACATTCAGACCTAAGGAGCGCTTCAAAGGTTTGTTTCCTTTCATCTCTTGTACCAGGCAGGTCACTCCGGTAAATCTCGAAGAATTAGACTTTGGGGTTTGTTTCTGTTAAATGAACTGAACAACTGAATTGTGGAGAATCTAACTGATCTAACGATGTGCAGCATGTTCATACTGACATACTGATCATATTTTTAAACATGAAAACCAGACAAAGCGTTGAATGGGGACCTACGTATATTTTTCAAGATATGAACCACTCTGTGGTTGCAGCTTCTCCAATGTGAGGCTTTCCTGCTTTCCTGTTTCCGCACTCACAGTAACATAACAGAAAATAGTGTAACCTCTCGATAGTAAGTCAAATGTTTTCTGATAAAAACAGTCACAGCAGCTGTTTCAGAGGCCTCGAACGGCGAGTGACAGACTGAGATCAGTCAGAGATGCTGTGATTCACACAGACCACTGGACAGATAGCAGGGGTTAAGGGGGGGTCACATGGCTCCAAGGGGATATGGTTTGTGTGTAGGAAGAGTAGGGGTGGTATGAGTGTTATGTTCAACCAGAGAGAGGAGGTTCAGGCCCAGTGATTGACAGGCCTGTCAGTCTCACCATTATACTCTGGAGTGAGTGGAGAGATGAGAGTCTGGCAGATCGGGGATCATTGTTGAATGACGATTAAAAAGGTTGACTGAACGAACCACTGTGTGTCTTACTGGGTGTGTTATAGCACTTGTCTCTGATCTGTTCCAGCAGACACGTCCAGGTCATGTCAACGTTTTTACAGCTACATTTCAAAACTGTATAAGCATGTCAGAAGACTTCCATCTAGACTCAAAAAACAGAAATGACGTCTGTAGTGGGATGTTGATCTCACATCAAGATCGTCAACGTCATTATTGATGATGACGAGTGACGAGTCTGGATAATCTGAGAGACTGGTGTTATTTTGTTGACAAGGAGACTTGAGTCTATTCCTCTGGATACCTATCTGCAAATTCAGGAGTGCCTTGAATCAAACAATCCACCACTGGAACAAGCCCATGTGAGCTACTGGCCACAACTCCAATCAAGGCTTTACAATGACGGTATTGTGATTGTTGTTATTGAGCAGGCTACACATGCACGTAAGAGGATTGCTACACCGGGGATGTCATCGTCCATCCTGATGTTTCATTGTAGACATCGTCCAATGGAAATTTTGTAGACATCGCTCAACCTTACAATAGAGGCTTTAAACATGCCCCACTGATTCAGTTCCCTGATTTTATCGACATGTTTCCAAGATTGCAGACGAAATTCCACTGAGACCTAGTAGGACCTGGATTTACTCGATTTATCCACCAGCCTCCCCATCGACCATATTCAACTCATCACCAGCTGGTGGTCAGTCAACTTAGCTGAAGGTGTAATACAAATTCGGGCATCAAAATCAATTATCTTTGGTCTAAAATGTTCTGGAACCAGGTAAATGTGCGAACACTTTCCAGACTGAATATGTTGTTGGATGGATAGTCAATGACTTGTGCTGAAGGTGATGTACCACTTTGTAGTGAGGACAGGCATTTTCACCCAATCATGCCCCTCCAGACTTCGCCATAATTAATTATATGAGAGTGGGAGTCCCCCATTGACTCCTCCAGGACCCCACCCGAGAGTCCAAGAAGACTGAATACTCAGTACTGCTGTTTGCCACATTTACATGGATTAGCATTAATGGTATATTTTCATTTTCAGGGGAAAACTATCACAGTAGAGGCTACGGATTATCTTCTTTCAATAAGTTTGGTTCCAAAACTGGAACCGTGTACAGGGGTTGGGCCAGTTACAGAATATCTAGAGCTCCTTTTGATCAGCACGCAGAGACCCCTGCATCAGGTAACCTGCTTCGGTATTTGGTGGGCCCACATGGCATGTTGCTGTGCTGTAATATATGCTGGTTTATGAGACATATATTGTTGAGGGTGCATAGTCAGAGGTTGGATTACCTGCCTTGGACTATCATTTTTGACCTCTTTGTATTCAAGCTACCAAGACATAAAACTAGATGCCTGCTATTTGTTTGGCTAACCCTAACTCTAACTTGAGAAGGAGGAAATCCAACTTAAACTGTAAGTCCTTTTGTTCTGAGGCTGCTTTTAATGCTTTGGGCCACATAGTTCCAATAAAGGGGGAATCGTAATGCTTCCAACTTTGTGGCAAATTTTGTGCTCGGACCTCAGCGCCTTGAGGTGGACGAGATCTTACCAACCAATATTAGCAATAGCCCTGGCTAGCACCACGGTGCCTCAGAGGTTAGAAGAGTATCCTCACACACGCGCTGTCCTGACTCGAACCGGCGACCTCAGGTGCGGGAGGCGATGAAGAGAATAAATGTAGACGCTGTACTGTATATGATTGTGTATGTGACAATAAACTTGACTTGATTCACTAAAGCTCTTGTGGCTGAATGGGAGCAAATCCCTGCCGCCAGGTTCCAAAAGGTTGCCAGGTGGAGAGAATGAAACAAGAAGAGTGGAGGCTGTTAGAACAGCACACTCTTGAATCACATGTTCATCACATAAGGGGTTAATGTTCAGGTGTCATTATACTTTCGTCATACAGTGTACTGAAGACAAGTGGAGTGAGGCTGGACGGCCCAAAATAGGGTAAGCAAGAGCAACTTTAAAAAATATATCTGCACAAGTGTGTGTGTGTGTGTGTCAATTGCAACATATTACTGCCCTTGTTGTAACTTGAGACATCAATTTTCCCCTTTCCATCCCCTCAAGGCATAGACTCAATCATTTACCTCTCTTTATCTCGTTCTGACGAGGTGACAAAGCAGCATGACAGATCAGACACGCCGGCACAGTTCCAGCCACTGAGATTAAGACTTTAACACAAGAGAAAAGAAAGACAAGAAAACACATACAAGCAGCTCAGTGCTCTTGTCACGCTCTGCCCTCTGTCTGTTTTGTCTCCTTCACCGTTTCTTCACTTGTAGCCAAACACCAGTAATCCCCTCCGCGCCGGGATAATGGCCGCCTGGTTGCTCGTCAACATTTCACAACAAAAAAAAAATGAGTGTAAAATTAAACGATGTTCCTGTTCGGATACAGACAGGGAGGGGTAGCGGATGGGGGGGGCGTTGATAATAAGCGGTTAGTGGGGGAGGAGAAAGAAGGGGAAGAGGGAAGTGAAATGCCAGATAATTACACACTGCTACCGGTCTTGTTTTCTGCCCTATATTCATTTCATTTATACCAGGTGCATGTTGTGTGTGTACAAATTTGTGCATTTGCATGTCAGTTTAAAATGACTGTGTTTGTGATGCTAAAACACAGAGGAGAAAATATCAATTCTCTGTTCATCCACCGTCAATGTTTGTTAACTGTTGATGCACCAATAAAGACTTGGTAAACTTCTGCTGCAACCAATGATGGATGGATGCAGTCCAAAGTGATTGTTCATATTGGTTCTTTTTGTCTAACTGACAGTCTACTTAGACACTAGAATTTATAATCATATCAAATTAAGAAAAGCAGCAGATTGTCATGTTTGAGAAACAGGGACCGGATAATGTTTGGTATATTTGGCCGATTGATTTAGTGATTATGAAAATGTTCATTTGTTAATTTACTGTTTATCAATTCATGGATGAATAATAATTAATCATTTTAAATCTGCAAAAATATTCTGTATGCAGGATTTTACCTATTATAATATTCTTTAAAAAAGTCCCCAGACAGACTTAAACCCGGGACATTGTGATTACACGGGCAACGTCTTCAACCCTCAGACCTCCAAAACTGAACCAAAAAGTCATTTAATACATTTTAAAATATGTCTGGGTGCTTTGGGCTCCAGAAACATTTGGAGCGGCACTGAAGTACTGTTCAAGATGGTGAAGAGCCAGTGATGATGATCACTGTCTCACTGTTTGTGTTCCTGCTTTGCTAGTGTGCATATGTTTGATATGAGCATATGTGGTTGTCTGTCACTGGTATCTTGGCCGCACATGCGAGAACACGTCAGACCTGCTGAACATGTGTGAGCCAGTTTGAGAAACAAACTGAATGACTCTAACCCTTTTACTTTACAGTATCAGTACTGTAATATTACAACACTTCCCCTGTACTGAAAGTCTAAATTAGGTAAATAAACACAAAGTAATACAGTAAATAAAGTAATACAGTAACATTAATATTTGATTCAGGATTGTCTGGAATAAATTAAAATAGGCACACTGGAACTCTTCTAGGGAGTTACTATTCAATTCAATTCAAGGTGCAATAAACAATAGTGTGAAAACTATACACCTGCACACCATATGAGGGCTACAAAATTTTATTAAAATGATATGAGAATTGCCATTAAACACATTAGATATTCAGTATAATGAATGTAATTTTTAGTAAAACTACAGAAATATAAATGTTAAATATAAAGAAAAAGAATCTGATTAAAAACATATTCTATCAGTGTGAATCTGACCTGGTAGAAAACCATGGTCAAGTCATAATAGTGATAACAGCTAGGCTTACATACTAGGATACTTAATCATCATTATATTAAAAAAGTGGCAGTTAGTTGATAAAAGTTATAATATAAATCAGTGGTTCTCAGAATGGGGTCAGGGGACCCCCAGGGGTCCTTGAGGGGCCTGCAGGGTGTCCCCCAGCAAAAAGGGGAATCGTTTATTTTCACTATACATTCCATATATAAGTGACACAATGAAAAAATGTATGACTATTTCGGTCAGGGTTGCATACACTTTCCGTAACAAAACATACAAAAAAATCCTGTCAGTTGGGAGACCCTGGGTCAAATTCTTATCAAATGGGGGTTTCGTGGTCTAATTTGTGTCAGTTTAGGGGTCCTTGACAAGAATAAGTTTGAGATCCACTGATCTAAATGGAAGTGTTCGCAGCTCAGGCTCCACTGTAGAGATAATATTTCATTAGCTAATGTTGTAGTTTTACAGGCAGACATGCTGCTCCCTTTAATGCACCAAAGATCGGAGTCAGATAATGATGTGCACATTAATGTTCATTTGTTTATCGACGCACAGACTCACTCTGTTGGTCTTTATCAAAACCAAAATAACATACTGTACATAAATATCAGAACAGTAGAATATGTTGATGGCTGTCCATCACTGAGGGTGCGTACATCAGCCAGTGATGCATGTTTACCAAAAGTTTCATTTTGTAGTTTAGCGGACTCACTGATTAAATATACATGCTTATAAAATCAAAAAATATCAAAATATATAAAAGAGAATGAATAATGAAGAGCTTGCATCGAGACTCATACAACTTGGAAAAGGGAGGTTGCAGTGCAGGACTTTTTATGGCTTTAAGAGGGTCATGCTCTGGATTTAACCTTAGTACTAAGTATCCAAAGTAAAATGAATTGTTTATCAAACTTAAGTTTCCTTTCACAGTGAGGTAAAAACATCAATTAATGTTTTTACATCTGTTGAAGATGGAAAAGCAAGTGAGAAAGACAGAAAGGCTTGTCCAGGTAGAGTAACGTCAAACTGTAACAAGCTCCTAAAAAGTTGAGAGCAAACAGATAAATCGGATAAATGTACCAATTTAATAAAAAGTATTTCAGTAGAAAGTCTCCACAATGTAAACCCTTGAGGGAGAAAGCTTTATGTTTTCATGATAATATGTGGGGGGCGGAGCCGTCCAGCAAGGCGGCTCTTTATCACACCTGGAAAAGAGGCTTACCTGCATCAGGTTCCCTCCACACAAAAGACCAAAAGGCCAAGGTAGCGGTTACATTATAATTTCATGGGAGGTGGCAGTTGAGGAGGATGTCTGGTTGGGAACCAGAGAGCATGATGGGATACGTGAGATGTACCATGGCGGGGCAGAGGATTAAGAGGTTAGGTAAGGTTGATGTGCTGCTCTTTCTCTCAGCTGTTTGATGACTCAGTGTAGGATGTATTCACGTCTGTGTTTCGGGCATGTTTTTTTCAAATGCAACATGCATAATAATAAAAAATATAAACCTAGAGGTATCTCAGTCTAAATAAAGCTGCATGACTTAAAAATAAAGTGCAACAAGGTTTCAACATAAAGCACATCTTCATCAGCATGTCGTTTTACTCTAAAAAGTATAACCACACCTCATCACTCCAAATCCCAACTCAATGGGCTTCAATTACTAATATGTGAGCAGAAATGAGATAAGCTAATGGCCACGCCCCCATTTCTCCATATTAGGAAATATGTTTGCCTTGGTAGTATATCACGGAGAAACAGGTAACATTATATTAAACACTCTAGGCCATGCAAATAAAATCAATGAAAACCAAAACTGTTTCACTTTTACAGAGATTTAATACATTTGCCCATTTTTGCCTAAAACTGACTGTTTTAAATATTGTTGTCTATTAAATCCTTTTTTAATAAATGCTATGTGTTTATTTTAAAGGTGGGTGTTTCTTTGACAGCCGTGCCTTGAGAATTTGTGTGTACGCATGTTTTAAGGCAGTTCTAATTTTGTCTGCAGAGTACAAACAAATTCAGGTAAGAAATATTGATGAATTACGGATTTTTGTGTAAAATGTTTGTACGCGCGGTTTGTGAATAATACCCATTGTCATGACAGTTGTGGCACCGGTCTGAACTCTAACTTGGCTGGTGCATGAAGAATTCCATTATCCTCAAACTGTATTATATCAAAGTCCAAAAAGAAAAAGTTAAAGGGGCAAATTTAACGAATCATGGAATGAATAGTGTTAATATACAATCATATCATTCCATAACCCTAGACAAAGCCTCCAAAATTAGATGACAAAATACCCCTTTAGAATGACGCATAGAAGCATTTTCGACCTACTGGCAGGACAACACTGTCAGTTTGATGATCTGACAATGCTATGGTTGTTTAGTTAGGTTCAGGGAAATATACTAATGTGAATTAAAATTACCACTTGGTTAAGGTTAGGGGCCAACATGGTCATGGTTAAAAGGGAATGTCGGTTGGAAATTAAAAACGAACGGTCTCCAGTGTTACACTGTGTCTACACGGGGGGTGTAGCGTGAGCATCCACGCTAGCTGTTAGAGCAGCAGCAGTGTCAGTGCACAGTATTGCATTTAGGTCAGCCTGTGTTCTGCCATTTAGAGCCCAATCCAAAATGTACAGATCATGAAAAAAATAGAATATAAGTATACTAAGCATACAAATACCCATACACATGCACGGTGTGAGTCATTATGCGCCCTGTGTAGACAGCTGCACTGATTAAAACAGGAGCATATTTGTCAGACACATGGGAGCCTCCCGTGAAGACACGTTAAAGTCTGATGTTTTATTGAAGAAACACTGTAGTTGTTACACAAAAGTGTCTTCCAAAGAAATAGTACGGCACAAAAACTCTCAAAAAACACAGAACTGTAATTTTCACATTTTGGTTTTTCTACGAAGTAAACAACCATGATATGACATGTTAATTAGTGAGCTTATGTGGTGCTGGTAGGACCTTTGGACAGAGTCAGGCGAGCTCTTTGCCCCATTTCTAGTCTATGCTAAAATAGATTTGAGATTACTCGCTGCTTCTCAGTACTATAGATTCATATTTAGCGGACAGACACGAGTGGTATTAATCTTCTCATCTAACTTGAGAACAAAACTAAACTAAAACAGAAAGCTAGTTGCAGGTTTGTGACAGGAAAAGAAATCTGGTCTCCTGCATTCGGATGCCTTCCTCCACTGTACAAAAAGAAACGCTACTTACTGCATTGCTACTTAACTTTGGCACTAAATGTCTATTGTAAGGAGCAATATGGACGCAATCTGTAAGGATGCTGTAAAACGGAGATGTGGTTAGCCCACCTCTGAGTCTGATAGGCTGAGACATCTGTCGAATTACAATAGAAACTAGAAGAGTGCATTGAGCAGAGGGCAGATCTACACTAGATGTGTTTGGGATAATGATGACGTACGCATGAATTATCCACCCGCTCCAATAAATAATTTTGCCTTGATTTAGAGACCTGCACCTACATCACTCACTCCACCACTACCTGTCCCATCTGTCTATATTGTCTCTTAAATTGTGTCGAGCAGTACAATCTCTCCACGTGATTTCTTTATTGTGTGTCGTACTGATGTATCAGTGTGTTCTTTAACTGCTATCTGTGCATCACTGGACACTGGGGGCAGGTGGGTGGGAAACAGGGAGTGCAGGGCAGGCTGTGTTCAGCGTGTATGCATGAGAGTAGTGGAATGAAAGGGAGACCATTTGAAGCTGACATTATCAAGGTGTAACCAGTGTAGACAGGCTATGACTTAGCAATGTAAAATGTCAATTTAAAAGAGAAAATGCCAACAAAAGAATCCACCAACACTAACGTGACAAGCAACAAACAAGAAGCAAGATTCCACGCTGAAGTATTTGTTGATTGCCAATAGCCAGTTCAGAGGAGTGTGGAGTCAGCAATCAATGGCAGACTAAAGCAGAGCAGTCAATAAAATAGTTTTTTCAAAAATTGAGAATTACTGCAACCATGAGTGGTCCTTGAGCAGTCATAAATTTGCACAAAAAAATCTAACAGGCTGATGGGTCTAGTAGTATGTGAGATTAACTGTGGACACGTGCACATGTACACGCACACGCCAACAAGATAATAGTTAAGCAAACAGCAAAATTAGTAATAATTGCTATTTGCCACCATTGGAAAAAGTGAAATTATCTACTGAGAGCATCCATGTATTGCAATATGAACTTATTTTTTCATTCAACATGAAATGTATTTTTATATTATGGTCAAAAACATTTAATTGCAGTCTAACTACTTCTAGTAAGACAGGAAAAATAATTCATTTTCCTTTTTATTGTATTAATTTAAATTTTTCAATTCTCCTCCGCATTGTTTTTGCTCTGTTTGGATTGAAGCCTGAGATTAAAATATCTCTAATCCCAGTGGATACTTTTAGAAACTGCCAGAATTCATATCAAAGAGAAGGAAAATGTAAAAACATGCAAAAACCCAAATCACAGAGGGATTGTACTTCGTTAATTTTGAGCTGTTAATCACTTTTGAAAATGAGGGGTCGCCTTATCTTTGTGAGATCTAATTCCGGAGATTAAACCTCTCTCTCTTTCACACCTTGAACGCCGCCAACCATTAATGCCTCATCACCTCACACTTTAACTCCTGTGTCGTCTCCTCATCCCGCTCGATCGCCGCAGCCTCTGATCTTTGCCACGCCGCCGCCGTTCATTAACCACTCGACACCCAAACGCCACCGCCCACAAACAGACACTTCAGCAAAACACATCTCCAAGGGCAAGAGTGGAATTTATTAGGCTTGTTGTGTGATCTTTGGCTGTGAAGCTGCAGATGGAATAAAAATCCTCTTTATCTTTCGCACATGTTTAGAACCGTACGATGACAAACTTAAAAAAAAACAACAAACACATGACTGAGGCTGAATGCAAAGGCCGGCCGCTTTGCATTTCCAGGCTGCCGCTTTATTTTCCACCCGATGCTTTGACTGTCTGAAAGCGGATGGAAACACAAACATGGAAACCAACTGTGACGAACAGGGTGAATAATAAAACAGCAGGCGGATCGACAAACTCACAGGGACTTCCACATATTTGGCAGCTGCTTTCACCTTTCAGGAGGGAGGCAGGAGGAGGAGGAGGAGGGGGGAGGAAGAGAAGAAGAAGAAGAAGAATGACACTGAAGTCCAGCTGGGAAGATCTGGTTTCCAGCAAATAACAGGTTGCCTCTGTGAGCAGTGAAAGAAACAGCTCGCTGCTCTCTGTTTCGACGAACAAAAACATGGCTACTCACTGTGAAAGAGAGGATTGAAGAGAAGAATGTCCCTTCGTCGTATCTCGAGAGCTTGGAGAGGACAGAGTCTAAAACAGCGGCAAACTGCAGACAGAGGGGGGAGACACAATGACAATTTACTGCATTCATCTGTAGTTTTTAGAAACTTTTCATCCTTTTCACAAAGACATTCTTTTCTGTAAAAAGAGTTCTTATTTTCTTTAAAAATCTTCTTTCTTTTTCCAAAATAAGTACATTATCTTGAGTCTTGTGCTGTGAGCCGTCATTCGATCTTGTTTGGCGATACAGTTCATGAACATTCTTGAAACAACCTTATTTCTATGAGAAACAGGTTGAAATACACTCTGACACTGACACATGAATTTCACCTCTTTTATGAAAGTACATTGTGCGTTTCTTAAAGGGAAAAGTCACAAATCCATCCTGTCACTGTCTAGGAGTAAGTCGTGGATTAAAAAAAGCAAAAAAGAATAAATCTCAAAAATCTATAAAGCAAATATATAGTGTGTGTATGTGTATACACACACACACACACACACACACACACACACACACACACGTATATGTAAAATAATATAAATGTAAAAGAAATGAGAAAATAAAAAACAATCCTGAGAGCAAGAAGTCAGTGGGAGGATTTGATTGGAGGATAAAAAGAGATTTACCTTCGAGACAAGGGAGGAAATCATTTCTTTGAACGCCTCGTCAATCAGAACATCGATTTTGGAGTGGTACTGTTGCTGTGGGGGTGGGTGGGTGGAGGGGGCGACAAAGAGCAGTATTTTATTATTTTCAGAAAACTGACAGGACACAAAGACTAAATATGACTCCTTGCTTCCCCGATACAGAACAGCAGCATTGTCTGTGCTGTAAAAGACAGAAAGAAAAACCTACAACACTCGATATGAACACGGAGCTCTCACTCACTCAGTCAGACACGCACACACACACACACACACACACACCCACACCCACACACCCCTTCCGAAATGGCGAGGCGTGAAAAACCTTCCCATCCGTGTAACGCTGCTGAGTTAAGCAGCTAATAGGACCATTATGCGGCTGACATTCCCGTCCGCGCTGGAAAAGCGAAGGAATCTGAAGGATACTTTTTGTGCGTCTCCCTACAATTAGAGCAGCCTTGTATTTCTCTAAAGCACCGGTCCAGCTGCGAGGACCAAAGGCTCACACAAGATTCAATTAATCCGCCATTTCATGTCTCGTTTGGCCCCCCCTAAAACATATTCATGGCACCTTTTCCCTTGAAGGAAAGAGAGAAAAAAAAGGCTGGGGCTGAGGGCTGAATGGCAGCAGCAGCAGGGGAGTTCATCTCTTGGCGACAATGCCCTTTCACTGGCCGTCTAAAGAACACCCAAATTAAAAATTTCAATCAACAAAGCGCACAGATCACTGACAAATTGCGGGTCTGGGGAGGTCACCGCCGCCAGCCCTAATTTTGTTTTTTTTTTTTCCTCCACAAGTCCGCAAAATGGCAGTTCTCTTTCAGTGCTCTGAATCTTTTCGACAAATCTTGAGCTTTTCTTTTTTTGCTTCTTACCTCAATTAACATTGCTGCTTTTCCCTTCTTTATTTCTACAAAGGCAGCCACAAAAGCAGAGAGGAGGAGAAGAAATTATTTGGTCTTTGCCATGTGCGTAGCAAAAACTGAAAAGAACAATTATTGCTTTTAAAAACATTTATCTGCTCATGGAGCTGCAGTCGCGGCTGCTACTTCAGCTCTGTGAAATGTTTTAGATTCTGAACCGGGTCACCTTTTCAACATGAAGTCTCCGACACTATTTAAATGACCTCTTTAAATGAGGGGGATATAAAAATAGTATTAATTAATTCAGCAGAGTTTTTCATCTGGATTAAATTCTCAAGTGCAGATTTTTCATAGGCTTTCTGCTTGCTTGCTCCCCATATATGCACACAATAAAAATTGACACCGTTTTCCCTAAAATGGCAAAAGGGAATAGTGGCAACAGAATTTGTCGCTGAGCCATCAGATATGGCCATGTGCTCTGCCAGTGTCCGACGCACTTAAAGACTTGTGGCAGAAACCACATCAAAGTTTTGGCTCAAGTTCAGACTGATGCCTCTTCAAGACATTTCAGACTGCAGGTCAGGGGTCAGAGGTCAGGAAGCCTCATTCACAGCGGCTACTGACATGTGAACATGAATGTGCATCAACTGAACCATCTTCATGGGAAATCAAGAGTGTCTGCTGAAGCTTTAAGACCACACAGAAAGATATCTGGTGATTTTAAACATTTCAAATTGTTTAGTCTGGGGTGGGTCTCGAAAAACTGACCAATTATCAACCATTATTTAATAAAGGCATTTCTAAAGCTCTAATGAGCGAGAGCATTTAAATGTGTGTGGCTGACTTCATCTTTTCTCAATAACATATATGATGTCATTGGTCTAATGCTGGAAAATGATCATCACTGTGGGCTGCTCTTGTGTGCTATTGCTTTGTGAGCCTATGCCTAAATGTCTTAAGTTCAGTGGCTTTGCAGCGACCAGTCTGCAAACTGGTACATGCAGTGTTGGCTGCTGGTTCGCAAAGATATTATCACCCCTCTCTGTCTCCCCATATTTTGTGTCAGCATCTCCACTTTCAACTTTCTAGTATCCATAAAATGCAACATTTTTCTAAACAAATACAAAAGGAATATTTAATAACAAAACAAAAGCAAGTTCCCAAAAAACTATGTTACACAGAAATCAAGAATAACATCCCAGATATTATCTCTAAATATGAAATATAACATCTGCTCTACTTACTCTTTGACAACAACTACCAACAACATATTAAAGGAGCTGTATATAGTTTACTATATCACTTTTTTATTGCCTGTGTGTGAAGGACAGGTAAACTAACATTACTGCAAAGCATGTGAAATATATTGTAATTTAGTGCTTTAGATGGCTCAAGTTAGATAACGTTAGCTTGCCGAGCAGCTGCTAACGTTATCCGGTGCACAGTAGCACAGTTGTATGGCTTTCCACATTACGGCCACCAGCTAACCTGAGCCATATTACTAACCTGTGTACCAATGGTATTATGTCATAGTGTTGATTTTAGCCTGCAAAAAATTGCATAATAGTAAAAAGCAAATCTGGAGCGATTTGTTTAAACTAGCCTATATTGCTGCAGGCAGGGGCAGCCAGCTAATGTTAGCACAGATCTGCTGCTTCATAATCACTTTAGATTTATAGTAGTTTTACTGTTACTCAGGTGCACAGCTTTCCCACAGTCGCTTATGTGACCAACATAATATACAATAATGCAACATAACAGCGCAGGACAACAACACAGTGGAAAAGCCATTCACCACATTAACGTCACTGGCTGTGTGTGGTCTAACTGTTATGAAGTGTGGCAACAATTAGTCAGCTTTGCATTATCATGCAATCAGCATGGATTACTTCTACCTCAAGCTTGAAATATTACTGTGACGTTGCAGTGGGTGTTTAGCTGAGTTTCTAGGATGTTGTGTGAAGCTATGTCCCTGTGATTTCGTCTTTGGGCGTTTGGGCATGTGTACGAGCACAAACCTGGTTCCAATCTGAAAAACTCACTGCTAGTGGCGGATAAAAACAACATGTATAGCCCCTTTAACAGCCGGATTGTAATTTGTGCTCATGAATCCACTACAGCCTCCAACAATTCATAACCCAGAAGAAGAAAAGAAGCAAAGAAGAAGTAGTTCATAAGGTCTGATAATGTTCTTAACTGCCCAAAGGCCCTTTCAAATAATCTGAACACAAAACCCAGAACTAAACATCTATAAGGTTTTCACCTGATGCTGATGATACAATGCTTTACGTAAGTAGTGCTCACTCATAGTACGTTTTTTATTTTCTCTGCTTTATCTACTGTACATCTAGATCATCTGGATCAGGTGTGCTCAGCAAAACAAGAGCTATTCAGGTGTGGGCAAAGTAAAGAAAGTTGAAAAACTATACTGGAGCTCTCCAGAGTAGACACTACTGTCATTAAAAAAGGCTAAAAGTTAACATGAAAAGGTTTGAAGGAAACTAAAACCACCTCCTGTGTAATATTGTCTCACTCTCTAACACACTAAAGGCTCCTAATGTGTGATTAATTGATGAATGGAGATATTTTACCTACATGAAGTGTGTTTGTTATGTTTTCAAAACAAGTAAACATATTTTTAGGTGTAGCTTGTGTGGAAAATTGTGAGAGGGAAAAAGGCGGGAAGGACTTACCCATTGTTTGTCAATCTGGGTTTCAAACAATGATGTGGAGAACACATGGGCACAAGGGACAGGGGAGAACATAAGACAAGAGGACAGACAGTCAGCTAGTCAAAATTTAAAACACATCAGTGACATTAAAAACAGTTTTAAATGTTTTTATTGAAATGTTAAAGAAAAACCTGTACCAGGGTTATGAGAAATACAACTCAACACTTAATCTTTTTTTATATATCCACAGAAGTAACCATGAAATAACTTTAATAAAATTTTCCCCTTGTTTAAGTTTTTCTGTAGTTTTTACAACTTTCTATATCAGTTTCCATTATAGTTTTGACCTTGAATCAAATGTTTCATCTTAAGTCATGTTGTCCAACAGACAGACACAGACATATTTTTTATGACATTGAATAAGAAAGAATAATTGTCAGAATTTGCAACACTATCAAACCAAACACTGTTACGGTATTCAGTCTCTGCGGGTCCTGATTTATCTCCCACTGTCGGCTGTAAAAACCGGTTGTAAAAGCTTTTCTCCTTTTGAAAACTCCCGAGAAGAATTTGGACAAAACCACGTCTTCAATCAAACACACTGAACATTTTATCATCAAGGTTATTCAAATGGAGTTTTTGGGTCTGAATGAACTTCAGCTTGGCAAACTGAATTAAACATTTAATGCGACACAATGTCAAATAGAGATTTGTTTTGTTTGGAAACCCAGAAGGACTTGGATGAAATCAGTTTGTTCCTCTCAACTGGAGGGATACAAAATGCTCAAAACGTACTTCAAGATGTTAAATCTGTTAATATATCACTCACCGCACTTCATTCTCTACAATCATTATCTTTGTTGTATCATGTAAATAACTGAGCTATGTATGTTCTGGATGCTGTAAACTTCTGACCTTATGTTGTCTCCTTGTGATGCATCTAAATATGACTCTTACATAGGTGAAAAGAAATTGGGGGAGACATTAAAGGATAAGTCCCCATTATGTTGGAATGTTGAGTAGCAACAGTATATAAATTGGTTAGCATTAGCTCAGCCTCAACCATTTGCATTTCTGTTGTATTTGAATTTGACTGTCAACTAGTCGATTACTCAACTAATAATTTCAGCACTATAGTAAAAGTACTTAGTAAGTAAGATTTTTATATGATGGGGCAGCACTTGATTGGTTAAGTGGAAAATCTACCATCAGAGCATTAAAGGTACATTTTGATTAACTGTGTCTGTTGTACTGTGACGCCCACCCTCTTTATTCCCTTTCTTTATTCTAATGCTCTTTTGCACTCTGTCTTTTCTTGTCTTGCTTGTATGTCTGAAATTGTAACATCTTCAAAATGTTAAATCAAATCTAACACTAGAACCAGTCAGTATGTGGCTGCTGTTTATGTGTAAAAAACTGTTGTAGCGTGTGTCTCTCTCTGCAGGCAGGTATTCAGTGCGTGTCAGCAGGAATAAATGGACGGACGTTGTTTGCGAGCTGGCAGCGGCGGCTTGGCGAAAGCTGGAGACGAGAGGAAGCTGAAGGTTAAGAGAACAGCGAGCTTAGCTCTCTGTCAAGACTGCCGGCGGCCAAGGGTTTCGCTCTCAGCGACGCCAAGGCTGTCGCCTCACACAGGCTTCACGGTCATCCATTTAACTGCTCATGTCGAGCGCTTGGTCGTTTCAAGTGAACACAAATACACCTGAACTCCCAGTCTGAGGGATGTTTGCAGGGAAAGAGCCATGTTTTAGTGGCTGATCTGACAGTTTGACTCGACCTGTTCAGTGTGAGGCTGAAAATAAAAGACGACTGAGGGTTTTAGAAGCTGACACACTTTCACTCTGTGAGGAATGAGTCTCTGATGGTGAGATGTGAGGTGCAAACTGAGAAATACAAACATCCATCCAGCTTAAGTGATTTAGTCTGATATACAGCCAAGACTCATTTCTCTACAAACAAGAAAAATACTCTGCCAATGCGGAGATGATTTCTCTTCTTCCAAGTTGCGTGTCTCCGATTGTTTCATTATTTGTAGTGTTTTAAAATTAGACAGGAAGATGACAGGATCAGGACCTGACCGCAACATTTTCAGAAAATCTGTTTCCTTGGGATCGCAATTAAAGGGATTTAAAGTCCTAAAGGAAAACATGTGCCTGGGGGATAGAAAAAAGACACATTCAGTGTCCTGATCATGTGTACATTGGTGTTTTCATTACATTTCCAGAACCAAACCAGAACTGAAACAAATCTAGTTGATTGTCAAGACTTGATTAAGCTATAGGAATACTTCACAGTCAACATCAGAACCATTACCAGGGACACCTACACTGTTGCATAGGGGGCATTAAGCTAACTTGTAAACGGGTAACTTCAGTATTTTATAACCGGGACCCTATTTTCCTGTGTGTTTGTGTATAAGTGACGAATGGGAACAACATTTTTTGAAATTGGTTCAGTATTGACCGAGTGTGCTGCAGTTGGCAGCTGTGAAACAGGGCTGCAACAGGGAAATTGTACACCGCCAAGGTACGTCCACTGAAGTGCAGGCACAGACTGTTATTAGAAGTGTCTGACAACAACAATTTGGGTCCATTTACCATTTACTAGTATCAAGACCAGTGACATGATAATAATATTTAATTTGTGATGGAATTGTGTAATTTGATTTGACATTTTTATAAATTATTTTTAAAATCCCATACTGGCAGTTTTAATAATAAGAGTCACCCAGTGACGCTACATACAAACATAATACCAGAAAAAATAAGTGAGGCCAAAAGGAAAGCAAGCCAGAAAATACCTTGTTTGTTTGCTTGTTTTAAGAAAAGATTTTAGGATTCAATAACAGTTTAAATAAACGGTTGGACTGGAGACTTTCTGCAGGGACTGTCAGATCCAATTTCGAAATATCCAGCTGGAGATGCTAAAATGTAAACGCTGTGATGTCACATCACCAAGGTCAGGCAGTGTGATGAGTCATGTGACTGTTGCCTTACCTCCTGACCGGTGTCCAGCACACAGAGTTTGGAGCACTGTTTTTTGGCATCCATCAGCACGTTGAACATGGTGCAGACAGACAGCGGCACCCGGAAGTCCGTTGACTTACTTGCTTTCTGCATTTTGGAATCAAATGCTGATTTTGTTCTGTGGGACAAAACACAGAAAGGTTTTTATGACTGTTGACGCCCAAAAAGAAACTGAATGTCTTTAAAACTGTGACAGCATTGATTTTATCTCACGCAAAAAATTGTGGTATTAAAAAAAGAGGAACACAATAATTGCAAGTATCTATTACTATTTCAAGAACTCATACACTATCATAACAAGCTGAACAGAAGGTTTGTTTTTAGAGTTTGGTGAGCTTTGAGGTTTTAAGGTTAGAAATATATTTGCTCAGATTTGTCCTTGAGCTTGTTGAGTTCATACACTGGCTGTTAGAAGTGCTAACTCAGAATCTAATTACTGATGAAATAATTGCGTGTATTTGCTGGGAGGTATTCTATCGTCATAGTATTAAAAAAAAGGTATTCATGTGTGTGCGTGGTACAAAAATAAAGAGAAAGCATGAGAAGGATCTAGACCAATGTGAACCCAGAGGTCCTGATCCGGCGGTGGCGACCTCTCAGGCTGACCTCTTGACGCAGGCCTCCATCATGTCGCTTGCCATCAGTTTGAGTCTCTGCTCCAGATGTTTGGCAAACTCAGGCTCCGGCCAATGGAGGTCCAGCACGAACATCTGCAGAGCATCCAGCTTCCAGAACAAATCCTCTGAGGTGGCAGAGCCGTTACTGGAGGGAGGATGGATAGGGTTATTAACTGAATGTCACAAATACACCAACAGCACACACTTTTACATGGACCTGATGTGATCTTACAAGGATCATCTATGATGCTCATTTGTTCTACTGAACTGGTAATTTGCAGCAACTGAGAGGATCTAAACTCTTTTTCAAAGAGGACCACACTGATGGTGCAAGTCATGAAATGTTCTGCTGGCCATTTTCCAAACCATCCATCAGTTTCTTGATTGATTTTGTTCCTTCTTATCAGGTTGTAGTGCACTTCTGCAAACTACTTTCTTCCTGTTTTGGTCCTTGACTTTCTCAGGAAGGTACACATTCTTTTTGCTCTGATTCATGTTTTACAGCACGAATCAAGCAATGAATAAAATTACTTTAAACAACTTTTCGGTAATATTTGTATTGTTTAATGTGTTTGAGCTTCATAGTTTCATAGTTTATTTGTCAAAGAGGACTTGGAATATTACTGCATATATTGCTTCCTTTTGCAGGGTTGCTTAAATTAAATAGCTGAGGCAGTTCCAGAAATCGAAAGCCTTAAAACCTGTGGCAGAGAAATTAATCAATCACAGCCAAGACTGTTTTGGTGTCTTAAGCGAGTGACCTTTGGATTGTAATACAGCCGTGAGCGGGGACCATTTTAGTGCGTTCAAGAGCACTCCAACACCTGAGGCTGCCCAGTTTACCCCTGTTGAAAAGTAATATTTAAAAGTGCCTTTTTTACTCTGTGGGTCTGTAATTTCCAACTGATTTACTTGAAAGTTTCCTGATAGAACTATGTAAACTGTTACTAGGGAACTGCAAACCCATACAGTTAAGTCTTAACAAAGATTTTCAATGTCATTTTTTATAATTTCATTCCATGTTTTTAATGTTTGCTTTGTAGGCTTTATTTTCTGGCATCAGGGGTCATGAACATTTTCAGCAGCTGAACATCAAGTCCAGGATATCAAGCTATTAATTAACGCTTCACCTGAGTAAAAGGAACAAAGGAAGAAAGTAAATCAAAAAAATTAATGGGCCAATTGAAAAAAAATGATCAGCAGAAAGGCAGAATATTCCTGCTTTGTATTTCATGTGAACAAACATGTAGATTCACTTGTATGGTCATTCACTGGTGTTTTGTACAACCACATCATATGTGCTCAGTATCCTGTCCTGAGAAAAATAAAGACTCGTAGAAGACGAGTGTATTTAGGTTTTAGTGTTTATCTTCAACAGGTTTTGGTAGTTTTGGTGCAGAGTTGTGTGGCTTCAGTGACTGAACACAGAACCAGGCTGAAACAGAGACAGATGGACGTCTCCCCGCCTTCTCCCCTGCGCACAGGTTACACAGCAACACATGGCAACGCTCGCCGCCACCGACATCCAAGTGTACAGCGCCTGGCTGGAATGACAGCCATGGGAGGATGAAGGAGGGAAGGGAGGGTGACGGGGGGGTTAAAAAAAGCACCACTCACTCTCTCACTTTTCTCACTTCGCCTTTAAAAGACTGTTACCTTAACAAGTGGCGCACAGGAATAAACGCTTTGGGCTGAGTCTGCGGTGCAATTAAACACTCGGTGGCTATCCCCCTCATGTCTAATTAGTGGTGCTCTTCTCTGAGCGCGCTCTGCCCTGCTCCCCGGGGAACGGGACGATCCCACTCGCCCGTCTGTGCTTGCTAATGAAGTGCCAGCTTTTTTTTCCTCTCTTTTTCATTGGATTGAGGAGGGCCAAGTGAAGTGAGGTAGAGGAACAGTGCGGTCTGCGTTGTGGGAAAGGCTGGGGGAGTCGGCATGAGGAGCCTTTTTAAGAAACACACCCTCGACCAGCCTCCTGGTCGAGCGTCGGTGGCCCCAACATGGCTGCCAGTTCTGCTGCAGACTCGCTCCAAAACAGACTGATGGACAGATGGAAACATATAGAAATGTTTCTATAACTGGACTTAGCAGGTGAATTCAGATCAAACCTCCGATCTCTCACTGATGTCACATCTGAATCAACAGTACAACTGCGACTAACCATTATTTTCAACATTGATTATTCTCAATTTTAAACGTTAACCTCTATCTCTACAAAATGTCTGAAAACAGTGATAATGTCCATCATACATTCCAAAGTCCAAGGTGTCTTCAAATGTCTTGTTATGTCCAACCAACAGTCCAAAACCCAAAGTTTACAATGATATAAAACAGAGAAAAGCAGCAAATCCTCACATTTGAAAAGCCTGAACCAGAGATGAATGAGATTTTTGCTTGAATTAAACTGTGAGACATGTCTTTTCTTAAGTATTGCTTGTATTGCATATTTCCCACTGGAAGTGGGACAAAAGCAGTTCATTTCAAAAGAATCAGAATGATCAGAGGATTCACCCCCCCTGTGGGGGTGAAGAAAATCCACACACACTTTTTCGAATCACGTTCAACTTTGGTGAACTTTGACATATAGCTGTTGCTGAAAAGCAAGTTGCCTTGACAGTACTGACCTTTGAGGAAACCGAGAGCTGGAGAGTTTAAAATCAAGAAAGCTATTGTAGCTTATTAGCTTTGTGTCACCATCTTGTTTTATTTACCCCCCCCTCTGTCGGAGTATAAACTGCTCCAGAACAGACTTGGTTTACAAGAGTCAATGGAGCAAATACACCTTTTGAATAAACTGTGTGGACTTGTCGCATTAGCACCTATTCTCTAGCAGAGTGTGTCTTTTTCCTCTCTTCAACAACCCTTTATTGAATGACATGGTTTACAATTCAGAGAACAAAATCACAGGAGTACAGACAAGTACCCCCCCCAAGTACAGAGAAAATAGAAAGAAGCTTGGAGAGGTACTGTGACCGACTACAAATAGCACTTCAATGCATGGGTGTTTTTTTCCAACATTCCTGCACACCTCCGGTCTTTAGCGACCTGGTGTTTATATAATGCAGATTAAGTCAGATTTTTAACTCATATTGCTTGTGAACTTTTAATAACTTAATAATAACAATACCAAACAAACAATATTTGTCATTTATGACATTTTAACAATCACATATAAATGTTCAGCATTAATATTTCTCGGTGTAGCCAGTTACATTTCATGTTTATCCTGCACTGTCTTACACATAGGCTACTGCATCTAACTCACTGACTGGCACTCACCAAACCCAAATTAGTCAGCACGGTAATCTTGCTTGTGGTCACTGTAACGTGCGTGAAAAGATGGATGTGGCATCGCTAGTGTTTTTTGTAAGAGTTCCCTATTCCTTGGCCTCTAGCTATGGCCACAACCCCTGAAGGCCAAAGATTTACAGTCCCATTTATTGACCCATTCAGAGCTCGAGATGCTTCATCTTCTGATCTACTGCCATCAAAACCCTCCAATATCAAAGAGACTGCTGCTCTGCATTAAATCTTATAATCAGCATCGTGTTACAGTGTTAGTAAACTAAAATTAACAAATGTTTTCATTATCGTGTCTGTGTTTATTCATATTAACAGTGAGGCAGCATCATGAGGCCAAACAGCCTCATAATCAACACAACATTACATGCTATCACTTGCATCCAGCAAGTCTAACACTAATGTTACGGCATGGGGATTAAACATTTTCCATTTGGCCAAAACTGGCAAATTCACACTGATTTGATCCCTTAATCAAAAAATTTTGAATTTCTGTTCATTGAAAAAAAGGCTAATAGTTTCAGCATTCTTTTAAAATACAGATGTCCAAACTATTCAGACTATAGAAGTTTACTTAGTTTATTCTGTTGTAAATGCTGTAGAATAGATTTTAAGCCTTCTGAATTGCTGCTTTCCTGTGAGCTACACCCAGCCTGAGTTTCTCAGGTGTCTGCTGTCAGGGCTCTCAGCACCTTGTACACGGTGCTCATGCTCTACCAGGTGAACTAACAGGTAGCCCTATATTTTGTCATGTTTTGATACAGCTAGACAACTTGGAGGGGAAAAGGAGCAGGTGGATTTTATCGGCGAAAGCTTTCACACAAGTGAAAACAGTTCATCTATCCACTTACAAGATGTCAGGCAGATTTATTCCTTGCAAGCTGTAAATGAAAATTGAGGCGTTGTGTTATTATGACACTGATACTCTTTACAACGTGACATGCACACTGCACAGCACAATGACTCGCGTCACACAGCGAGCAATACAAAAATTTTCAACCAGTCTCTGAGGAACGATCACATGCATGTGGTGCCCTGCTGGAGCCACAGTGTAAAGGAAACAATTTGAAACCACAAACCTCCCTCTGATGCCGAACCTAGCTCAATCAGACGAGAATAATACAAAATGTATGTGCATGCTCTTCAGTTGTTCACTGTCAAAGACCAGGACTTAACGGGATTATTGTGGCTTATACATAAAGTACTGTTACAATATAATGTTAAAACTTGAGCTTCAAGCAGGGGGAGTAAAAAAGCAAAAAGAATCAGAGGAGTTCTGACCAGAAAAGTTTCTTGATATAGTAATTCATTTTAGTGATGTAAACTCTTTCACAAACATGCAGACAGACAAACAGAAGCAGAGCTGCGACGTGACTGCTGAGCATTCAGGACAGACAGAGGACAGTCTTGGCAAGAGCTCTTTACCCATACCTGGCCCCCAAAAACCACAAGACCTGACCTGGGGCCTCATTTACAAAGGTGCGTACGTACAAAACAGGGCTGGAAACATGCGTAGGCCATTTCTCAAGCAAAGGTTGTGATCTATGAAATGCAAACTTGACGGGAGATTGTGCGGTCCTGCACTCAATCCCTGAACTATGCCTACGCACATAAACGGAGAAATGAGAAACAGCGACCCGTAGGGCAGAAGGATGAAACGGTTTGAAATGAATAGGCCTATTTTTGTGTAAAATAAACTGAATTATTACCTCTGAGTATTATAGGCTTAAAGCCTATCTGAATAAACAAACACCCGTTTGATTGATTTTCTCTGAAGTGCGCAAAATAAGATCATTTGCAGCACGCAAAAAGATCCAGATTTAGGATAACAAACACAAACAGAGATGTTTCTGCAAAAGAATCAATCAAATATGTTGGACAGTTAAATCAGGAATCATATTCATTAATACGCTACTTGCATGCAGTGCTATTTATTAAGGTGATTAAGGTAATAAGGTGAACAGGAGGACAAATTACATTTAAATTGACGCCGTTTTCAATGCATCAGTTGAGCAAATAGGAGAGCAGAGTTTGATTTAGCCTGTTGTTATCACATGTTCGTTGCCTTATCGAGCTGAACGCTGTGCGCCAGCGTGTGGGTGTGATGCGCTGCTTGTAAAAACAGGTTACTGAAAAATGTAACACTATTTTATTAAGTAAATCTTTCGGATTTTGTCATTAAGCGTACAACAAGTCATGTTTCTTTTAAGTCATCGGCAGCCTCGTTGAGTGGACTGTTTGTGTATCCAAAATAAATGTTTTAACACAGGTGGAATGTATTTGGTTTAGTCTCTTTTCAAATGGGGGAATCCAAATTAGTACCTGGGTCATCCTGTCTTGCGTGTGTGTGTGTGTGTTGCCCCTTTCGTGCAGATCGGTCATATGGGGGTGGAGCTCCGGTTCCCCCTTTCCTCCGGTGCACAAGCAATGCGTGAAAGTGCGTTTTTTTACCCACCAAACAACACGCTTCAGCTTCACCAAAAGGAACGTCAGTGTCACAGTTAAATTTCATTTTGTAGTTTTTGTGTGTTTGAGGGGCCGGACATGGAGCTCCCTCACATATGCCACATTTTAAGTTGACTGTCATGTATAACGGGAATATTGCTCCGTACGCACGGTTTTATAAGTCTGAATATTTTTGGCTTTTGGGTGCACGTACACTTTTAGTGAGGATTCTACGAACAGTTTTTATAAATGAGGCCCCTGAACTGATCCATTTCTCCTACAAACGTATGGTCATTTTAAAAGGTTGACTGGACCCTGCAGAACCTTAAAAGTAAAAATAAGCAACAAAAGATGGATGTGTAATCCTGTTTTTAACAATTTTAGCACACGGCTGCAACATCCCAAAATGTGAAAAACATGAAGGGGTCTGAATACTTTCTGAGTGCACTGCACCATGCTAATGTGTGAAATGTTATTTAGTATTTTAACATGAAAACTGTAAAAATGCTAAAGTGCTCTTCTGGCATACAGCTCATAATACAGCTGAGACTGATGAAAGTTGTGTCGATCTGACCCGTAATTGCCCTGAAATGGCTACTGTACAGAGGATAAATCCTTTACCGCTCACTACGAGCAAGGATCTAATAACAGAAAGGCTGTTTGTTCATTTTTTTATCCATTCAACAGATTAGTTTTCTAGTGTGTAATGAACAGAAGAGCCTCGCTGGTATGACTGTGGACTTTTAGTCTTGTTGCAAATGCTGTATGTTTCCTTTTATATAAAAACCTGAACAGAACATAACAGACCAAAGAGCTCTTCGCTGACTTATTGATGGATTTCATCTTTGATTCAGGTGAGATGTTTACAAATTCTCAAACATCTACCCCTTATACCTACGTGTTCTCACACAGCGGTCCCATCCAGGCGGGCGCAGAGAAGCTGGGCATCTGTGGCAGCGTGAGAGGAAGGCTGGGGACTTTGGGAAGAGGAACGCTCGCAAGATTGTTAGTTAACGACCTGCTGGGCCAGAGTCAGCGGCGAGGTTGATCGAGGACGGAAAAGGAAAATGTTAAAAGAATAAAAGACACAGAGAAAGAGAAGAAATAGCATAGTAACAGTGGCCGTTCTTCCCCACAGCAAACACAAAGAAGGATAGTAACATGTAATTGCAGCCACTTATTCTGCCTGCAGTAATTGATTAATAGCAAACACCAATAAAAGACAGAAAAGTCACTGCTTACTTCCATTCATTCGGTTTCTTTCAGTTCAGGTGCTCTTTTAAAAAAAAAAAAACAGTACAGCTCTCAATACATTGTTGGTGACTGCAGCGTGTCCTTGCTGTTTGTGCTGTATATTCAGCTCTGCCTCCTTTTGTTCCTCTGCTGTCATATGCAGTGTGTGGTTTCTTCCGTTCAGGGCCATAACAGAATTGTATCAGATAGAGACTAGTTCAGAAATACGGTGTTGAAAAGAATATATCTTTGTACACATAGATACTTATTACCAGAAGTAATTCACTATTTTACTAGAAATTGTAGCTCAAATGCCTATAAAGATAAAATTTGTTTCGCCATTGCGATGCATTGCATCACATACATTTCTGACCTTGATGAGGATCTGTGTGATTAAAATGATCCTAGTGTCATCAAAATGGGGAGAAAAAGATTGGGTGCCACATTCTCAGATTATTTTTTAATAATTGTTGTTTGAAATGGTTAATTACTTTTATTCTACTGGTTTAATCTGTCTATTTTAGCCCATTTGTATCTTTTATTTAATTAAAATCTTTAAAATCCTATTTGTAGGTATTTTTATATTGACCTGTGTGTTTCTTTTACATCTTCTTTAGACATCTCTTTGTTTTATGTAAAGCACTTTGTAATGCATTTTTGGTAAAAGGTGCTCCACGCAAACTTGCCTCAAAGAAAAACAGGGTGTCCCCATGTTTCATACATGTATTAGCAATCATCCTGACAAACTGTGTCTGACATTAAATGACCCATCACTTCCAGCAGGAGTTAGATAACACAACACAAACGGGCGGTGTATTCAAAGCATCAGCTCGAACTGATGATACACTCTCCAGAAAAGCAGGAACTTTAATACATTCACCCCAGATAGGCACATCCCAGCTACCTCACCATGAGTAACACATCTGTATGTATTACAGATCCAGTGAGTGCTAAGGGTGTCAAATGGCATGTGTTAATGACAATGCTCTGCAACAATGTGTGTTGCACTTATGGTGTGTTCAGAGTGAATTTGTCATGCAAATTTGACAGCTGTAGTGTTTACACGGTCTGTGTTTGTGCATCCCAGACAGTCAATTTAATGTGTGTGTGTGTGAACATTTTCCCAGAAACCCCAGTTTTTATCGTCTCCCTACATTTATGAATCATAAACGAGAGAAAACTGTTTCCTCAAATTAAAAATGATCCATCCATTAATCTGTACCTCAATCCAGTGCCTTTGCTTCATACGGCGCTGCACTGCTTCTAAAAATTAAGTTTGTGCTCAGTCTGATGTGACCACCGCCGCAGGTAAACACATTTGTAAATTTGAGTAAAAAGAGCCAGATACATTTAGAATAAACCCATACATCAATCAAAGTACAAAAGCACTCTTTTATCATCTTTGCATCTATAATGTTAAGTGAAATGAATATAAAAAACATAGTCGCACGAAGATAAGAACAGAGGCAAAAACACACAGATCTGTTCCAGGCCGTTCAAAATGAGGGGAAGACAATTTAAGAGATTTTACTTCACAAATGTACAAACAATAACCCGATATTTAAATGACCAGACTGATCCCAACCACATGTTGAAATATAGAAGTTTAAAAAAACTTCAATTTAAATGATCAGAATAAAAAAGAAGTTTTGAGAGGACAGAGAAACTACTGGACTTCTCCCAGATAAAGAGCTAACACTAATCATCCATGACAGAACATGAGGGCGGACTCTTACTTGACAGACTGCCAGGTCTCCTGCTCGAAGCCGCGGTGGATGGACTGGGCGATGGATGACTCCATCAGGTCGATGTAGCGCACCACCAGGGGGACGAACAGGTCCTGCAAGTGTTTGTGGAATGTCCCATTGCACAAGTGAGCTGTGGAGAATAAATACCATTTTAATACCATATAACATAACACTGCACAACCCTGCACAGATAGTTGCTGAATGATTAAATGTCAAAAAGTGGTCACCAGATTCTTCCCAACTACTTTTGAGGAGTTCTTAAAGGCACCCTGAATTCTCTATCAACTTTAGGTGCTGATAGGCATTTTGTCACATGTAGACTAAACCAGGCTAGCCGTTTCCCCTGTTTTCTTTGTCTCTTCATTTTCCAAAATATTGAAAATATTCATTTGAGTGTTTCAACAGGGCAACAACCCCGCGCACATAGTCAGCTCCATAAATAAATGGTTTCCCCAGTTTGTTGTGGAAAAACTAATCTGGTCTAGAAAGAGTTCTGACCTCAACCCCATCCAACACCTTTGCAATGAAATGGAACACCAATTTACACACAATATCCATCATGTGTGCACTGACGGCACATCCTTTGACCGACCGGCCGTGCTTCAAACTCTGCTTCAGATAAGACATTTTAAGCAGAAAAATTCTCAAAGTCTCAACTAAACCTGAACATTACAGGCCATAAGATTAGATTTTTTATTGCAGAAAGATTCTTCTAGAATTGAAAAGGTGTCCGTGATATTGTGTACAGCCCCGACACTCCCCAACCCCTCCTTGTAGGTTTGAGAAAGACTGTCAAACAGACATATAAATCCTCAGTGATGGTAACAGTCCACAGCCAAGGGAGACAAAGACAGGCTGGTCTCTCAGGGCTTCATTAGTTTTAATTCCTCTCGCTCTGCTCCGTCATGATTAACACTAGCCTTTTTGCCCTCCAGAGAGTGTAAAACCAGCCTCCCTCGCAACCGCTCGCATTCGCATGCTGACAATCAAGTGAGCATTTAAATAATCTACAGAACAACTGAGAGATAATACACTTGTTGAAGAAAATCCTCAAAGAGTCGATGAGATATTGAGTCGCGTCACCTGAGATCAGCCGACAGGCGGCCACTGGAGAGGTTTTGTTGATTTTTTTGAACGTTTTAAATATTTAAAAAATACTGTGAGCAATAGTCAAAGGTTTGTTCATATATTATATTTTATCACTGTGAGCTTCAGAGAAAGCTTGTAAATGAACTTCCAAACTCCAAACCTTTGTTACTTCAAACTACCCGAGTGAAGGATTGGGACGGAATTCAGATTAATCTCTTTTCCCTCACTTTTGACATAATTATCAAAGAGGGAAGGCCTCCTTTGTGCAAACAATCAAAACTACGATTTTGCTCGTTCTGTGTTTCGGCTCCATCTATTGCTTCATTACGCTCCAATTTAAGTTGACTAATGTTGTGACACTTGGAATAATTACGGCATTAACAGAGGATGGTAATTAGAAAAAATATAAAAGATATGAGCCACAAAAAAAGGAGATTTGTGGGATCTTCACACAATGAAACGCTGAGTTTTTTGTTCCCAACAGTGCCCTTGGGCTGTCTGTCTATCTGCCTGCCTGTCTGTTACTGTATTCGAGGTACTTTGGCATCAGCCATGTTAAATAACGCCTCACGTCTCGCCAAATCTCTGCTGGCTCTGGGACAAAGCTTCGGAGCCGAAGGAGAGGCTTGGACAGAGGAAACAATGATTTTTCTCCGGCAGTCAAATGAAATCTTAACATTCAGATGCAGTTTGTCAGAAAATACAACAACCTGAAATACAGCAGCGCATGTTGATGTTTGTCGTATTTTAATCAAAAATGTTCACCATAATTATTTTAGGTTGTGTTTTTTTTTTCTTCACACCATTGGGACCTTGAGACAGTGAAAAGCACATTACATAAATAACTGGTTGTCCAAAAAATGTTTTCCTTATTCCTGAAATCATGGTGTTTGTTGCTGTGCGGATGTGATCAGGAAAATGGTTTATTATTTATAAAGTCACGAAATATATCAGCAAATGATTCTAGATCATGTTGAAGATGGGAGTTATTAAATCTAATCTCAAAGTTCATCTCCTGCTGTGACAGTTCATTTTCTATCTCTTAACACATGTGTGTCGGTGAGCCTGATATTTTTTCTCTGACATGACCTTTCTTTACTTCTAGTTTTCTGTGCAGTGAAAAAAACAAACAAAATTTGGATCAACTGTTTGAGGTGCTTGATTGATTAAAGTGCTCGGCATCAAAAGTACACAACAGGAAAGATCACATAACAAATTGAGATGTGCAGATCCACAAAAGGACAACATTTCATAAAACCTAATTTATCTAACAAAAATGTCCTGGAATGGCCTCCAACCAAAACAAACGAGATGTCTAACTATTTTTCAATTCTCGTTTTTTACTTCTTGCCTCAAATAATGACCTTTTTAGCTCACTGTACATGTCATGGGCCGAGGACAATGGCTACAACTGGGTAAGTACATTGACTGATTGTTGAGTGTTGAGATTGAGTGTCCTTGTCACCACTGGTAGCATGAGGTGGTCCCTGCAGCCCATTCAGTTTGCGTATGTATGTATGTGTGTTTCTAACCTAGCTGTCATAAACAGACTCCATGAGGGAGGCACGAGGGCCTGACGTCCTATAGTGAGATCTGTGCTCAAAGCTCAGCACGGTGCAGCTCATCAGGAGCACTCCCAGATGTTGTCGGGAGTGCAAACGGTGTTGATTTAACAAGGATAATTTTGGAGGCAATAGTTTGTGCTGCAGTACTGCTTTACATAAAGGTGTTTCTGTTATTGAGCCTAGCAGATTTAAATGAGAACCACTGGCATCATTACAATAAAAGTTTGTCAAACTTTAGATTTAAAATGCAGTTTTCATTAGCCGTTCGCCACAAATCTTCCAATTATCACATGAGCTGAAAAGAAGAAAAACAACTCCTGAAGAGTTTAATTTCTTTTAAACAGGAGCCTGATCTCCGCAGCTACCTGCTGAAAGGTAGACAGGTCAGCTGACACTGAGCTGAAGATAAACCATGGGCAGCTGATCGTGTGCCTTGTCTGGCCTCGACAGTTTTCTCCACTGCTTTTGTTAATTACCGCGCTGTCAGAGCCTGCAAGGTGCTGTTAACCTCGTCTCTTAACAAGCCTTGTTTTCTTTAGCGTCACTGGTGTTAATTAGCGCTCTTATCTGTGAGAACATGTGCAGTATGGGGCATTTTCTTCCAAAAAGCTGCAGTTTTAGATGCAAGAAAATGAAGGTCAGACTGTCACAAGAGAGGAGAGAATGAAAAGAAATTAAAAAGGTATCAGAGTGAGGAGTCATGGCTAAACGCTGGCAGTTAGGTGGCCAAAGGTAATTCATATTTCTGGTGTATTTTTAACTCATGTACAGGTGAATCTTAGAATAAAGTTGTTGCAACAGTCCAATTTCTCTATGTGCATCATTTAAAGTTTTATTTTCAAACTGTAGCTACAAAATGCTTCCTCTTAAAGGTGTACATTGTACTTCATTACCCAGAAACACTACGGGGAGAATAAACGAAATGTCCTTTTATCAGTTGGAGTATTTACGTGTGTGGGGAGCGAAGGTAATGGTGGAGAGCAGCGTAAAACTAGAAAGAGATTTTTGGATTTTAGTTTGGATCTTTCACTTTCTGTGCGGAGATTACCCACCAGAGAGAAAAACAAATTTAATTTGGATAAAATCTGAAGCAGCTCTGTATGTGTGTGCGTGTGTGTCTGTGTGTGTAGGATGATCTGATCTTGCTGGTTCAGAGCCCACAGAAACTGGCAGAGTAAAGCTGTGATTGCAGGCAGCAGGAAATTATACACTGAACTGTGTTTGACACTCACTTTGTCAACAGCTTAAATCACGGTAAACTTTCTATGTTAAATTTCATGCGCTAAATGTCCACCCAGTAAATGAAACAAGCAGGAGTTCACTCTGAGAAGTTTGCCTGTTTAATAACGATTGTAGCAAGACATGTCATCAGAGGGGAAAAAGGTACACAGAATGAAGGTATTCAGTATAAAACAGAATATAATAATATAGAATTATGTGCAATTACAGAATATGTGCAAGTACAGAATATATATATATATAATATTATATTATATTATATAGCCACATTAGCCAGCCCTGACTGGGGGATCCCAAGACATTCCCAGGCCAGTGTGGAGATACAATCTCTGCACCTAGACCTGCGTCCTTCCCCAGGCCCCCTCCCAGTTGGGCGTACCCCCCTAGAGAGAGGTCCAGGGGGCATCTTTACCAGATTCCCGAACCACCTCAACTGGCTCCTTTTGACGCAAGTGAACACCAGCTGTATTCAGAGTTCCTCAAGGATGACTGAGCTTGTCATCCTATAACTTTATTTAGTTTTCATTTAATTTTTAGTTTGTTTGGAAAGCTTTGGAAGGTTTTAGCTGGTTGCTGTGAGATGCAGTAGCTTGTTTTGCTGGAGACATGTTTCCTTAATCTCTACAATGGAGGTGCAAAGTGAGTAGGAATCACAATCATGAAAATAACACTGAGGCTGAAAAATACCAGAATTGCCCTTTAACATACTTTAGCTCAACTCTTTAGCTCAAAGACCAGCTGAGTCTGACAAAATGTGTTCATCCAGAAAAACAAGATGAGACTTACGGTCAGTTCGCAGGAAGTTGTTGAGGAGCTGGAATAACGGAAAGCTGTCCCAGGAGTCGACAGGCTGGACCTGCAGCACGGCATCCATGTCGGCTCTGTACAGAGACAAAAATTTCTCTGCATGGTCAGCCATCAGCTCCGGCCACCAGGAGAAAGCCTGAGAAAGATACGACAAACGAAAATGAACAGTTTTTGAACACAGACAAGGTCTACTGACGACTCAACCTGTTTTTACAAAGAACAGGTGTTCTAACAAGAAAAACAACAGCATCAGCTGTTTCAGCAAATTAAGTTGGTTTACATTCAACTGACAGCGTCCTCTAGTGGTGGTAAAAATAAACTTTACATTGAAGCTTTGGTTAGGCTTAGGCACAAAAACAACTTGTGTAGGGACAGACCGTGGTTTGGGTTGACATTACTACTCTGTTAGGGCGAGGGGACCTTTTTCATCATGGTTACAGTAATACCCACTTGATTAAGGTTAGGGAATGACCACGGTCACGGATAAGAGAAACTGACATTGACACCTTACATCCTCTTTTGCTCACAAGAGTCATAATGTTGACACATCATAAAACAGATTCATTGTTCCAACAGTGATTTGTAACAGTTTTGAGAAGCACGGTGAAATGATGTTGTCCTGCTGATAGCTGACTGGCTCTTAAGGCCACGGAAAACAAACGTATTTCGTCATTCGGACTTCTTAGATGTCTCATAGGTCTCTGAGGGTCCGGTTCAAAGATTTGAGATTGTTGCTCGCCACCATATTTGTCAGTTATCAAGGCCAAAATGTAAAAGCCCACTTAAGTTAGTCAGCTGAGTTAAGTATTATTATCACTCCTCATCGTCATGTTTAAATGTGAAAAGTCATTCGCCGTTTTTGGAAAGAAAACAAAAACGTCCTTTTTTGTTGTCTGGTTCCAAGCAGCAGAGTTCTGATGGGAAACCTTTCAAACATCAAACTGTGAACTCAAATTTTCACGTTGAAAACACAATCCGATGACAGCTGTCATGCCCCTTTCTGGCCTCCCTCACTGTTCTCCTTCTTGCTTGGCCAGCCTGTTTTTGAGGATGGCCTGTTTTAGGTAGATTTACACCTGTGCCAGTCTTTCTATTTCTTGATCGATAACTTTACTAAACTCCAAGTGATGCTCAGTGTCTTCAAAATTTTCTTGGACCCATCCCCTGACCTTGATTTTTAATCCCCTTTTTCATGTTCCTTTGTCTTCACAGCTTTTGCCACCAAAAGCTGGACCTTCCAGGTTATAGGTGTGTTTATGCTACAGTTTAAACACCTTGCAACAGGTGATCACCATATAGCTAATTATGAGACTTTTAAAACCAAATGGCCGCACCAGTGATGATTTCGGTGTGTCCCATTTAAAGGGGTTGAATACTTATGCAAACATGTTGCATTCTGTAAAGACTTTAGATCAATTTGTAGAGATCTGTTCTCACTTTGACATCAAAGGATATTTTTTATGTTGATTCGTGTAAAAAACAACCGCAAGACATTGCATGTACTATTATTCATTTTGTTATACAATAAAAGATAAAAAAGTCCAATAGCAGGTCTTGATGAGCAAAGACTGATCCTGATCTGATTAAGACAGGTGACCTTTTAAAAGCTGCAGAAATCTAAATAAATGGAAGAGTATGCGAGGTTTCTTTACTCGCTTAGACTGTTAGCTGCTTTTAAGAAGAAAAGAAAGCACAGAGGTGCCGTTGCATCCAGGCTTTGTGGCTCTCCAGTGGACAGAGGTGAGCCTGCTCAGGTGATCGCTGCTATTGACAGCTAAAGGACATCTGAGAGAAAAGTGCAACCAGCCTTGAATCATGCGCTGATGCACTAAGGTCGGCATTTGTGTACGATGGAGGAAGAAGAATCTGAGATGTAAGACGGGGGAAAAAAAAAAGAGAAACACCTCGGCTGCAGCTCGCACTCGTGGCCTTGCAGGACAACTCATCTTTTCAAACGCATCTTTTCATTTCCTGTTACTGACAACAAACCAGCCTGACGGTTCCTTCAACACTTACGGCTCTTTCAGTCCATCAAGAAAGACAAAGAAAAAAAATGAAGAAAGCAGCAGAGGACTGAAGGAAAATATAGAAACGTGAGATACAAGGACAAGAACTGAAAAAGGATAATTAAAACAGTTTAAAGTAGGAAAGGTGGGAGATAAAAGGGACGAACGGAAGAAAGATGTGAAGAAGGAAAGAAAGAAAAATGAAATGCTGGAAGAGGGGGTTTCATCTGAATTAAAGGGATATGGGGGATAAAAGTGAAACAAATAACTGGAGGGATTTACTGACTAAAAGCTCCAGCCTGTTTACAACCATATTTTATTTTAAGAGGAGAAGAGTCTTGGCACTGTAAAGGGCTAATGTACTTATTGCACCACCAAGGACATCTGTTCCTCCATATCCTCCCTTCAACAAAAATGTGTGAGAGAAATTACTGAATATTTTCCATATTTCTGAGAGAGCATATTGAAGGCGAAGAAGATTGTCGGAGCAAAGACGACAATGAGGGTTTTTCAAAGCCAAAAAACTGAATGCAGGTGAAGTGAATGAATGTGACCAAGTAGATAACGAGGAGGGAATTCAGCCACAAGAGCATTAATGTAGATGAATTGCTGGCTCACAGTGTTCGTTGAGACGGATGGGGTTGAGGTGAGTGCAGGCCTTTCAAACCAAACTGGGAAAATTATTTATTTACCCACCTGGCTTTGTGACATGATGTTGCCACAGAATTGGAAGGAATATTGTCTGAAATATCACTGTATGCTGTAGTAGTATTGTACCGCATTTGTACTTGGTCTTGTCTCAGTCTTGGACATTGAGGACTTGGGATTTTATTACAATTTTGGGAATATCAATAAATTGCTTTTGAATTATCTGTTTTATTTGTTGAAATCCTAACTTTGATTGGTTGTAAAACTTAGTGCTTCACCAATAATCGCTAATTAAAAATGTGTTGTTACCATCAACGGCTGTCACCCCTCCCACCCCCCCTTCACATGTACTCCAAGAAAGTGAAACCAGAATAAAACACTGCACTCTGTAAATTCGGCAGTGCAACCTTACGGAGACGGCTGGGACCATGTTATTAACTTTTACTGCCACTTAGAAAGAAAGCATAAAGAAAGGTAAGCTATGTGTACTTGATGTTAGCAGAGCTAGCAGACTTACGTATGTTTCAGGGCACTAATTTCAGTTGCTTGCCAGTTATTTGCCACTTAGACAGGTGTGCGTAAGCTACCTAATTTGGTTAACATATTGAGGGAAGTAGCTAATGCAGGTAGTTTGTTAGAGTCTGAGGACAGGGCATGTGGTGACAACTTCTTCCTAACTTACATTTTTGCTTCTGACAAGCAATGATGAGGCCACTGACTATGTAGCTAATGTATAAGTTAAGTTACATCACTGTTCGCAACTGTCAGGATATAAAATCAATCACGAATGAATTAGCACTTCATTTTTCTATTAAGGTATTTATTTTGTTGATGAAAAGGGACTGGAAAACATTACTTCATTTAATTTGCATTTTTGTTGAAATATGTATATATTGCATCATGATTGTTTTGAATGTTCTATCTCAGATTTGTGAAATGATCCACTGTTTGGCATCAAGTGTTTGTTCTTAACCACAATTACCATCTGTCTTTAAATTTGAAAGAAATAGTGATTTGACATTTATTGTGTTAATTATCGATGTTAAATGATGACATCTTTTTCGCCCAGCTGTAGTGTTAAGTGGTCTTGACTTGGTCTCGGTTTGGGGGGTCTCGAATACAACACTATGCTGTAGGATTAAGATTTCCTCTCGCTGGCACTAAAGGAAATGGTCAGCTCTCCATATGCTACAAAAAAGCGATTAAAACACAAGTGAGGGATTTCAATATGTAATGTTCTAGCAACACTAGCATTGGGTCCTACATTCTTTGATCTGATATTAAAATGGTAGCTGAGAGAGAAAGTCACAGTTGTGCTGAATATGCAGGGTGGCAGAGTCATCAGGCAGGTTGGCACAGATGTAGATCCTTATGCAGTTTGTACAGATGTGGACACAGACAGCTCGGTTTCTACTACATTTACCTGGTTCTTCTGGTTCTCAGATTTTTATTTTATTTTCGCTGCAGGCAAAGAACTACTGACCATATAGTCTCATAAAGTACCCGTACATACAGGATAAGCTACTCACTGAAAATGGTAGATTTCATGTTACACAGAAGAATGGACAGAGATGTATTTATCCAGATCTGCCAATGACAGATTGCCATAATGAAACTGCAGTTTACCTTTAACCATGTTGTCATTTGTGTTTGTGAGATACAAATCTCTTTTGCTTAAATACTCATTTATGTTTGTTTAAAAAAAAAAAACGCCATTGTTTTGCTCCAATGAAGAGCTTTTCTTTTTTATCTGATTGGTTTATTAGACCTCATCTCAGCTGTCCACAGTCCGACTTCTGCCGGGAAATTATATTGTTTTTCTTGTGATTTAAGATAAGATAATGTTTGTATTCTCTTAACCATGGTCAATTTGTGGAACACATGTTTTAAGTTCAAAAAAGCATTGTGTTACTTTTAGTGTGTGGTATATAGTTGAATCCATGGGGAAGTTTTAAAACTTTTTGGTGGTTCTGCCCATGTCCGATATAAGAATCGACAGAAATATTCTTGCATGGAAGAAACTTTTTTCCCCATTTTGTTTGCCACATTTTGTTGGGTTTTCTAACAACATGGCAGCTAACTGTCAAAGCCAGGAGGACAGAGATGCTTTAAAAAAGTAGTTTCTGTTCACAACTGTATTAAACCAATCCAGAAAGTCTTGACAAAAACATAATGTCAGTTAAATTTTGAGGATTAGTTATCTGCAAGTTTCAACTTCCACAGATTGATTTAGATTGCAAAGAACTGAAATGACTGCGTAGGTAGCAAACCAACCCAATTGACCATTGAACTGATAAACCAAATATAGAAAAGAATTTGGTCGTTGTCTCCAGTTTTGAGTTCCGTGCGATCATCTGGTGTTTCTGTTTTACTACAACTCATGAATAATTGACTTCGCACTTTGTCCTCACTGCTCATCCAAAAAGAACTTGAAGATGAAATATCTCCTTAAAGTAGGTGTTTAAGTTACCACTCAGTGATAAAATCCTTAGAACGGTCAGCTGAACAGTGGCAGAAAGATTCAAGAAAGAAAGAAAAAAGGACAACACTACTTTTTTGATGAAACCTTATTAATCCTATTTAACTTATATATGCTGTTCTGTTTGTTGTGTATATCATATTTACTGCTGCAGTGACCTTACCTGCTTACTTGCTAAAGAAAAATAATTATACACCGAACAGCACTCTATAAGGGCAGAGAGGTTATTTACAATCTATATTCTCAATCAAATTTCATTCTGTTTTGATCTCTATTTTCACAGATCTCCTTTTTCATCAAAAATTCGTTTCTTATTCAGATAGATGTGTTTATACATCCTTGTTTGATTTCAAGTCAACCTGAAAAACAAAAGAACAACCAGTCTAATATTAGTCTGACTTCCTTTATCAGAACGTCCTACTCTGTGCAAAATTGCTGTAAAAAATAAAATACATCTAGATATCAAAGGTTAAGTGAAGTTAAAGTTTTTAATTATGACACTGACATTGCTGCAGTTTTAGAACTAGGTAACTTAAAAATTCAACAAGAGACCTGCTATATTTAAGTAATCTTAACTCAAGGTCTACTTACCAGATTTTTCTAAAGCTTTCATGTCTTTTATCATCCTGTCCACATCTACATATTTAAAAGGCTAGCAACTGACCCTTGACTTATTTTTTCATACTAGTTTTGCAGGTCAAGAAGGTACTTTCAAGCTCGGTTTTGACAATGGTTTAATAACGCCGAACATTAAACACCACTTCTGATATATTCTGCATGTATTTACTGTAGGATCAGGGTTGAATTCTGGGAAAATAACTCACTGTCATTTCTTGGTTTTCGCTTCAAAATCCACTCCCATTTCCCTGAGACTGAGTGTCTTTGTCTCCTTCAAAATGGCTGGCATGGCTACTTACTTCGTTCGGCGGTGACGAAGAAGTGGAGTGCAACATCTGGCGGTTCAACGCTTTATTGTTTATTTATTCACTTCAATCATCCCCAAATTAGAATTACAAAAGAAAAAAAAGAAAAAAAAAATCACTCACACAAATTCAGTCGTAATTTTAAAATGAGTGGAAATCCTTTAAGCCTATGCGCTACGTAACAATTACAAAAAATGTAATGTTTTTCAGTAAGGAAGATCCAGCGGCCATGAAATGCACAACAAAGGTAACAAAAAGTCAATTGGCAGTGACGCATGGAGTCTGATGGGGCTCTGAGCATGATGGGAGGATGACTGAAACATTCAAACACACTTACCTCTCTTCCCTTCCCATGGTGGAAAACAAAAAAGAGAAACAGAAAGGACAGACAGTCAGATAAATACATGTTTAATGTAATTTTTAAATTCTTACCAAGCTGTCCCCGCCTGGGGTGGCTCTATGTCCCCAGGCTGTAAACAACTGCACTTCCATTCAGATAAAACATTAAAGTCCCCCTCCACTCAAAAATCTGTTTTCATTATTATTCCTTTATTTGGATGTTTGATCTTCATTGTGCAGAAAGACATCTGTGTAGAGTTTGATAACTTGTGGAAGTACCAGCAGGATTTTGGAGCCAATCGTGGTCCAGTATGTAAACAACAAAGTGTGATGGTCAAACATAAAACCTCCAGTGCAGGATGGACATTTCAATAAAGAAAGAGACATTTTGTGTCCAACCTTTGAAATGAACAATATTTGCATATTCATTGATTCCTGATTTTTCAGTGAGGAAGAAAAGTAAAAGTCATTTTAAAGAATTTTAAAATAGATAATCCAGAAGTATCAAACACATAATCATTCCAAGCCGACAAGAAAGCAGCGTCCGTGTCTTATCGACTGAAACGCCGGCTCTTCACTTTGACATCATCGTAATGAAACACTGACAAAAAAACCAAAACAACAACAACAAAACCAGAGGAGGAGTGAGGGCGTTGTTGACGACGCTGACAGTAACTGGGTAAACAATTAGGATTCATCTCTAACTTAAAGCTATGACAGCTTGTGGCAGTGCTCTGACAAAAAGCCACTATATGTAGTTAACATTACATGTGAAGCTCAGAGCAGAGATACACTGGTCGCCATGGTAGCGGTAGAGCCTGTTATTAATAGCTCAGAAACAGATGCCTGAGCGCCACTTAGGGCTGATCAAACCGCCACGTCTCAACACCTATGATTGATCAGTTTTTCACTGTGGCGTGCAAACGCAGAGCGCATATGGGCCGTGGGCGTTGTTTTCATCGTGCCTCCGCCGCAGATGTTAATGCAGAGCCGCAACGTGTCATCTGCCACTTCAACGTGAGCGCTGCCAACAAAGGCAATGGAAGAAAATGGACAGTGCTGCGAAAAGTGATCAAGAACATTAATGAAATGATCAAGTGAGTAGTGGCGTCTTTGCCAGTGTCACTCAGAGGTTAAAAAAAAAGAGCTGAACTGTTCTTCTGACGACACGAGAAGACTTGTTTCCTTTAGTAAGTCAGCTCCTCTCAACAGCACTGAGATGCTGTCATATAAAAGTTATTTCACCATGATCACTCTGCATATATTTACTTTTATTGGAGCCATGATTTACTCCTGGGGTCTCAAAAATCAAGGTTTGTTCTCTTTAACTAGTTGTTAAAAACATACATTTGTTAGATACATGCATATTTTATTACAGATGACTGCTGAAGAAAAAATACTGTTGAATAAATTCAAATTCATTCAAACTGGTGAAAGAAAACAGCAGCATTAAAGTACAGAGGTGCACCGCAATTTAGATGAGGTGATGACGCTCTTTCAACTGCAGTCAGGTGTTTTTTGCCTCTTCTGCAGTGAACCTGTTGTAGTGGAAGTTAACAGTTGCCGTTAAAGTTGTCGTTTGCATTGTGTTGGCTACAATTCGGTTTGCTCTTGGCTTTTGTGTGAAGTAGCCTTGTGCTACACTATGTGTACCTGATGTAAACTGAAAATACTTTAGGTTTTATTTTAATTGTAACCCATGAAAACCTATTGCCTCCTTTGTCAAATTAGGAGCTAATCCTTCCACTCCCTTGTACCTATTATGCTGCTCCGTATGTTTAGTAAACCTGCTTCAGATTTTATTCCTTGGGAGCAGTACCTTCCTGTTTGCAGACGAAATGGAAAACATTCAGATTAAACTCCACAGAAAAAAATATTTGTCGTCCACCTGTCTTGTCTCCAAGAAACATTCTGGTGTGGCGAAATAGAAAAGCCAGATGCTGCGATTCTGCAGCTTTGCCAAAACATTAAATAATTACTCTAAAATAAAAGACTGGACAAAATTCAAAATGGGGAAAACGGAAAAGAAATTGTCATTTTTGAGAAACTTTAAATACGTGGGGTTCTGAAATAGTTTCTCAGGCTGGATTCAGTCCAAGTGACTGGATTGAGCTAATGATGAACTGTTTCTGCAATATTAATGAGTAATCAGTTATCAAAATGATCTTAGACACAGTAATTAGATAACTTAAATACTTTTCTGTCAATTGTTGTGAAATCATTTTAATCTACAATTTCACATTGGGCCTATTAAAGTACTTTTAGCTCCAGCTCCAAAACTAACGATTGATTTTTGTTTTGATGAAAAGAAAGATCAATGTTAGTGAAATAACTTTGGATAATTGATGAATCTACATTCAGTTCAATAAAATTAAGGAACATTTTTCCAGTTCTACAATGTTTTTTGGACTGAATAGGTTTGGACAAATGGTCATTGTTTTTGTCATTTCACAGCATCAGTGTTTAATTAATGAAAGCCAATCAAAGCCAAAATAACTGACATGAAAAATAATCATGTGCTACATTCCCCATGTGCAGCAACTTAAAACAGGCAACAATAAAACAGGCAACAATAAAAAAACAATAAAAAAAAACATCTTTAGGTTGGCCACCTTTAAGAAATGTTGAAATGCTTTAGCAACACAATTTCTTTGCAAGTATTGTTTATAGCTTTCTGGATTGGGATCCAAAACAATAAAACACAATCAAAAAAACCTTAAAACCACGTAACTATGTAGGACAGTGAGTCCATATACAGGTCCTCAGATGATTCAGCTAAATGAGAGCTGGGCATCAGACAGAGCTGCGCTAAAACAACTTGTATAGATACAAATAAATAATAAATAAAATACCTCGGAGTGATGTTCGTCGTTCTGCTGCAGGACTTCAATGCAGAGCTCTCCCAGACGCATCATGTCCTCTAGCTTTTTCTCCGGAGCTGCCTGAGCATCCACTGAAGGTCCAAACACAGCAGGACACAAAAACACCAAATTAATACAACATAGAAGTTTGTCCACAAACATTTAAACATGACTACATTTCACATAAACCTCAGCTGCCCCTTTAATGAGTATCATTCACGCTCCTTCTCCTCAGAGCATGAACCCTTTAGATTTTAATGATCCCATAAATGTCCTCCCGCGTTACATTTTTAACTCCTCTACTGGTAAGACTCTAAGAATAGATCATCAGGATGTTGTTTGTCACTTAAGAGTGAAAGGCAAATTGAGTTATTAAATAAAATGAAAGTTAATTATTTTATTTTCATCATGAATTGTGTGTAATTTACATTGTCAATAAAAAAGGTTTGAGGGTTGTAACTTGGTGTCAAACCTCACTTCATAAACCAAAGCAAATGTTAAAGCAAATATCTGTTACATGTGTGAAATTTGAACAAATGCATGTTTCCATCAGCTAACTTTACATGGAAGTATTCATGACAAGATGACATGAGAAGTGGAACAGCAGTCATGGATGAAAGGGCCCCCTGAAACCTTGGGCCCCAAGGCCAGTGTCACTGATAACATTTCTTGTTGGAAAGTCACAGCGCTCTGTTAAAAGTAGGAATGTTCTGATCATATTTTCTGCTTCTAACCTGTATTGGAACTGATAAATATTAAACACCAACCAAAACAAGTCCAATGTTTGTTTTTGTAGTTTCATTCCCTTGATATTACAGCTACGCAACATCCCGAGGCTCTGATGGTTTCCTATGGTTAGTTTAGTGTGCTTCAGTGTTTACAACAATATCTGTGAAGGAGTGTCACTGCTGTGGCAAGAATATTTGGACGACCACTCTTCATCTCCATTGTGAACTAAATTCTGAAGTTTAGCTGCAGTTTTTAAACCAAAGAGCAGAGAGCTCTGCTACACCTGCAAAATGTATGTACATCCACACAACATTTGGTTCTTTCTGGTCTCTGTTTCAGCCCTCCGCCCACACTAAAGTAGCAAGATGGCGCAAGCTGTCCAGTGAGGATTGGGACTGTGTGGCAGTATGTAAAGTAGGACTTTCTGTCTGTGATTGATCATTTTAAATATCAACATAGCCGAACAGACAGCTGTTATAAAACACTGATTTTATCAGTCCAGGAGGAGCCTGGGATTGACTGCTGGTTAACATGTAGTGTTTATAAGACGAACTGGGATCACTATTTGAAACTTGTTCGGTTGTCTGGCAGCAGAAACTGAAAAATTTATTACATCTGTTCTGTCTGAAATTTACGTATGAAAATATGCATAAAAACAGGACAATGGAAAGATAGCTACTGAAACACTGACTGATTATTACTACACTACTAGAGTCATGCACTAAGTGACCTAAACACAGACATCTGAATGGTTAAAAGTAAAACTATAAAGTCTGACCATGGATTTCAGCAAATTCGATCAGCTGACTGTAGTTGATTGAAGCTGCTTTTTCCAGACACTTCTGCACTAAGTTCTTCATCTCATCAGGGGGAACAGGTGTGGTGATGTCCTTCATCAAAACCTGAAACCACACAAACAACAGTTTCTCCGTTAAGCCCAAACAATTCAGAAATAAATCATTTCTCCCACCTGTAGGGACAGCCGACACAAGCTAACAGGCGGTGTAGTTGAAAGGTAAACTGGACAGTAGAAGAGACGATGTGCCCACAGCCCCGTTTGCACCATCAATACTGCCCAATACCTTTAATATGTGGTGTTTGTATGCATTGTAAAACTGCTGTCATGCAGCTGAATCAAATAGTCTGCCAACATGTGCTTGTATAGATTTATTTAATTCAAGTGGCATGCTAGTGCCCACTGCATATTAATTATTAAATATCACTCAGCTATATACTAGCTTAGTTACCCATTATTTACTGATACACACAAAGCTAATTCATGAAAGAGTTGCTATTTTCTTCATTTATTATTGTTTAACAGCTAATAAACTGCAAAAGATCATCAAATTTGGACAGCCCATTTGAGTGTCATAAAATAAAACGCTGCTGAAAGTAAATGTAGGAAACTTAATAAGTAACTCTCAAGTCCTAAAGTGGAAGTGTTTTTATTCCTCGGTTTACTTTTGCATGATTCCTTGACATTTGATAATTTGTATCCAGAACCTTTCTGCTCTGTACAAAGATATTACCAACACTGATAAAACCTTACAGGAAGTTTGTACAAACAAATCTGAAATGTGTTTTTGTACCCTTTCCTGCAGAGAGAGCGTTGCCTTCAGGGCCCCATCTGGTCGTCCAAAGGGAAAGCAGTACCTGCAGATGCAAAACGTGGGCGGTCATCACATTTAGAAACAATCTCAAGGACAACTGCATGAAAAAGAAGAATAGGAAAATGGAAGCAGAGGCAGAGAGACGTCAGTCAGCGTCAACAGATGGCTGCCTCCTTTCATTTAATTACACTGATGAAGCAAGATTTTCTCACCTCCAGCTCCATCTGAGCGCAGACGAGGCGGTTCAGGGAGGTTTTATGTTGCTAAATTGACAAGTGAACAGAACTAAATAAACAAAGGCACGCGGTCACGCAGGTCAGCCATTTATTGGACAAAAATCTACAGGCAGATGTTGCCAGTAAGACAGAAAAAAAAACACAGTAGGTTTTTAAAATTATTATCAAGCATGACTTGGTTTAAAGATTCTGTTCATACTTAAAGTAAAGTCATGAGTTCATGATGTTCATTTAAATGAAAATCCATCAAAGAGCAGAATATGTTGAATAGGCTCTAAAATAATGTGTTTCTTAGGAGCGCAGGCTTGTGTGATTTATGAATAATATGTGACATTCATAAAACCATTTGAGGAGAAGATAAATCAGCAGCAAAAGAAAAGCTTACTTTTATTTATTGAATATTATTTAAGTATGTGGGGTGTTTTTCGGCTGCATATCTGACTAAAGCCCTTTCGGGACGTAAAATTAGTAATAACCCTTTCAGACTGACACAGTGATGTAGGTCAAACACGGGTCGGCAACAAAAGCAGGTTTGTTACGTTCAGAGAAACATCATGGTTTCGGTTAAATGCTAATAGAGTCAGCACGTCCGGTCTGGTGATTTAAGTCAGTGTTGATGTTCTTTAGTGTGAACTAAGAACATGATCCAGTTTAGTTAGGATACTGCAGGAAAATAAATGAATCGTCAGATATTCATCATCATCAAAATGTTTCCTCATTATGTTGATAATTTCTCACAAAATGTATTTGCTGTTGCAAATTAGAAGAATATAAAATGTCATTTATATGAGACTGAGTTGGAATGGGTAAAAGCTCATCCTTCCTTTATGCCCAACTTCCCTAACCAGAGTTGAATGTTTAAATTTCATTTTTCATTTGACATATTCCTTTAAAAGACAAGAAATGTAATTTAGTTTTGTCAATTGAGAGACGGTGTGTGTGTGTATGGACAGGAAGATAAAAAGTGAACTCGAATTTTAATTATGGTGTATTTCTTTAATTTACCAACTTTCCTTCTCTGGAGACCAGCAATGAGTTTGCAAAATACAGCAAAAGTAATAAATTTTACTGTTGAATGACTGTAAATCTCCATGACTAAGTTAATAACCATCAATAATAAGTATTAATAACTGTCAGGTTGGCCAGATTAGGGAAAGTAGGTGGTCATTGTAAAAATAAAAAAAAGAAAAGAAAAAAGACTGTTAGTCAAGTGCTTGCTCAGGGTGGGAGTTGATGGTTCTCGGTAAATACTGCTTATTTACGAGAACCAAACTTTAGCAGGAAACTTTAGGTCCCAGTAGAGAGAAATAAACAATAAAGCAGGATTAGCTTTTGGCTCCGCCTGATTGACAAGTCGCTTGCATCGCAACCTGACACGTGTAGCAATGCGTATCCAGCCCCAGCTCCACCCTCTTGTCCAAATGTGGTCACTTCTGGCTCCAAAAAACCAAGATGGTGACAGCTTCAAAGCGGTAGTCCACAAACCAATGGGTGACTTCTTCTATAAAAAGTGAGATGACTTGTCTGAATCTGCACTTTATATAAATAAAATAATAAAAACATCGGCGGGACACAGGATCTGACTTTGTAGATCCATTCACCCCCCCCCCCCGGACCAGATTTCCTTCGCTCCTCACAGACGAGTCATAATTTTGTTGCTTTTATCGTGAGCACAGTCTCTTGTGTCAGCTGTGTTCTTCTAACTTTGTTTGTGTTGGTCTCTTTTTCTGTTTCAACATGACTATGCCCCCGTGCACAAAGCCAGCGCCATAAAGAAATGGCTTTCCAAGTTTGGCGTAGAGGAACGTGACTGGCCTGCGCAGAGCTTTGACCTCAACCTCGTCCAACACCTTTGGGAAGAACTGAAACACAGTGAACTAGACCTTATGGCTCAACGTCAGTGTTGCACCTCACTAATGGGCTGATTGGGAATCGATGCAGCCGGGTTCCAACGTCTGTTAGAAAGGCCAAAACCAGTGAGGGAAGGCTATTAAAACAACACTTTAATGTCCATGTTTTTAGAATCACATGTTATTCATGAGTATCACATATGGCTGCAGTGTTCAGGTGTGCATATACTGTTTTTGGTGTCCACATACTTTTGGCCATGTGCTGTAAAAATGGTGTCCAAACAGTGATTAGATAATCTGTAGATAATCTCCTTCCTGTGTAGGAACTAATAATCATAATCATTAGAGACTGTAAAAGAGAACAGTTGTAGTTAAAATTTATAACCTGAGCTCAGCTTTAATCTAAACTAAACTGGAAACCCTGCTGTTGTCTGGGGGACATTAGCATAATCCCTGCATTGTCCCGGCCATTGTTTACCAGCATTAGCCTCTTGTTGAGGTGAGTTAGTAATGAGTCCCGCTGATCGACCCCCCACCCCCCCCAACCCGGCCCCTCCTCTCCTCTCTGGGACCAGATGGAGGACCCCTCTCAGGCGTGAAGGGTTTAAAGAGCCGGGCTTCGGGACAGTTAATGGCACAGGTCCATTCAGAAGAGTGTTGTTCAAGGTCTCGGGGCTGTCGCTTTCACACCGCGCTCACAATGTGTTCACACGGCAGCGGCGGCGCGCTGAATAGCAGCACGCAGATGCAGGGAGGTCTCATCAGCCACCGTCGACGCATGTCCTGCACCTGTTGTGTGCTGCTGATGGGGCTAAAATACCCAGACTGTTCACTATGATGGAGTTAAAGAAGTCTGCATTACAGTTGTACCAAGTTACATTATTGTTATGAGGTAAAGCAAACGTATCAAATCAGTCTGAATGTAAAGGGTCAGTTAACACAAATTACAAGAAAAACAAGACAAAAACACTCCCCATCCAACATATTCTCTCTGTTCCCTCTAGTGGTAAATCTCCATGTAGACATAAAGAAAAGTGGAATCAAACGTTTCACCTCTCCTCTTAAGGACTCCTAATTTGTCCTTAATAATAATAATAATAGAAATAAGACGTAGCGGGAACCATTTGTCATCTCTGACAAATAAACTGATAAAATACATTACATTTACATCACATTTATTCATTAAGCTGACACTTTTATCCAAAGTGACTTACAATTGCTATTTGTGTCAGAGGTCGCACGCCTTTGGAGCAACGAGGGGTTAAGTGTTGCTCAGGGAAACATTGGTGGATGGGTCACACTGAACCCGGGTCTCTCACTGCATGTGTCCTATCCACTGCTCCATCACCAAAATAAATATTTAAATATCTAAATAAGGATATTGTGTATCGTTTGTAAGCGCATTATTATTCTGGCTTCATTCCTTATCCGTATTTTGACTTTTGCATGGAACATGTGAGCCCTGGTTTTTCATATCTCTGTTTTGATTTTAACATTATCCAGGTTTCTGATTTTCAGCGTGGGTCGAGGTGTGTCTTTTATTGGTTCACATCAAGAAAATCTGTTATTCATGTTATTATCATAACATGATCCATCTATCATCATACTTTTGTTTTACTGACAATGTAGTTGATGGTGCAACTGAGAATAAAAAGAAACCTGGATAAGGTGTTTAAGGTGCCACAGTATTAATGTTTTGTACTTTACATGTACAAAAGTATAACCAGGATACTCTAAATCATATTGCTGTTTTTCAATGTACTAAACAGCTTAAACTAAATTCCATTACCCATTGTTGTATTCAGGTGGAGAAAGTTACCTCAAACCTGAGCAAATAAAACCTAAACTATCTGCATGGATAAGTGAAACCAGACAAAAGTGACAACATTTCTGACGTGACCTTTTTGAAGTCTACTAATAGATTTCGTTACAGTACAGATAAATGTAAACCAACAGCTTACACAAGACTTTTGTTGTGTTTGTGATTTTGATGAGAAGACGTTCATACCTAAAATGTGTGATATGGTTTTCCAGCAGAGTCATGAGGCGACTCCTGATGGCCTCAAAGTGCTCTTTTTCCTCCACGGTCACTGTCCCCATCCCATCAGGCCTGAGGAGACAGAAAACACAATCACCTGACTTTTATCTTTACCTCTCAGCTACAGGGATTGAACCAAAAAGAGCTGCAAACATATTTGAAATATCCAGAAAACCCCCCAAAAAATTGTGCACTGTGGAGGAGCTTCTTTCAAACTGTAGCTAATGACGCTACACGCTTAATCTCCAGCCCTTCACGTTGCCAAGTGTTACAAGAAGCTTCTGCTGTTAAAAAAATGTATGTAGTTGTCACAGACAAGAGTCTGCAATGCAGCTCCATGAACTGGGAAATTGTGTCACGCCATGTCACAATGTCCCACATTCATTACATCACATGACACAATAGCTAAGTTGTAATTTCATCCGTCAACCTCTGTCAACATGCTCTCTTTCTGTGTTGATTTGGTTAAATATCTTTCAAACATCGATATCATATAATGAAGACCGTACAGTATGTGAATGATGTGATGGGTTTTGTGAAGGCTATTTTTGGCTCCCTGACTGGGTGGCCCTGCCTGCAGAAGAGGTCAACAGACTGGGAAGGTGAAGGAGACCAGCTCCCACCCTGCTGACCAACTCTCCAGAGCTGACTGCATCTTTCGAGACACGTAGGCTGTCTGTCTTGTCCTCTATGTGCTCCTACCATCGGCTGCTTGATTCTCTCTTGAATCAGAAGATGGGAAGGTGACGCTGACAAATCTGCACAGATTTGCGGGGAGAAACGTTTTTTAATCCTTGTGCGAAAATGAAATAGTGATGTGAAATTTGGTTGAGTTACTTTGCTACAAAGAGGGAAAAATTGCTCGGAAGAAAAGCTATCCCTCCCAACAGTTACTGGGGAAATGTACATCAAGTAGAAGCATCTACATGTGGCGACGCTACTCTCCAACACCGTTGAAATTTGCTGTACAAACTTAATAAAGTATAAACTGGACCATTAGCCCAAACAAACATTTTGGTGTAACACACAACACCAAATAAAGAGTGTTGAATCTCACTCAATTGTCCCTCCCAGCTCCCTTACAATCAAGATGGCGTCAAAAACAACAAAACAGGGATTTATTTATTTATCTTGTATTGTGCATAAGTAGCGATCATAACATATTGCATGTGGAGTTAATCTACAGGTGATTCGGTTCAGGATGAGACCAAACTTTTCTATGGATGTCAGTTTTTGAGCCACGACAAAGGCAACAAACTGGGTAAGCCTTGTTTTAGCCTAGCTGAGAAGTTTTGCTATGTCGTAATGCATATTGTAAAATGTCCATTACTGCTAAAAAGGCAAAAGTCTAAGCTTTACAAGACGCTTAGTCGGTAAAACAGTTTAAAATTGTGAATCACAGCAACCACAAGAGGTCCCTGGGCAAACAATCATAAATCTGCACAAAAAAAAATATCAGACTGATGGGTCCAGTAGTATTCAAGCAGATACACATACACAACCAAGTGCATGATCCCTTGAGGTAAATTACTTTATATAATAAATATAAGGCAGTTTCAAATAAAAGGCTTGTTCTCTCATTAGAAAACAAAGCCATTTCTACTATTTAAGAATTTCAAATTTCCAACATGAACTCTGGGAGCTATATATTTGAATGCTGTTGACAATTCAGCACAGACGCCCTTCTTTATCAAGACTTGCTGTCTGCAAGACATTTCTATGAGTAAGAACCCTGCACCAGCTAAAGGTCCTAAATATCAACAAAGCAGAGACACGCAGAGGTCAAGTCAGTGCAGGAATCTTCATTTGTTTTTACAAAGAAAAAAGAAAAACTAAATGGGACAAAATGTGAAACCTTAGAAAACAGCTCAGGCTGCTTCTCTGTCGTTGCTTTCTTTTTCGCTCTGACAAGTCTGACTGGCTTGTTTTCACCAAACTAACTCAGAAAGCAGCCAAACTCTCCACACTGACCTCAGAGTCAACCAATCAAACAGAGAGCTGCTCAGACTCCTCTTCCTCCTCCACAACTCATCCGGCCGGCAGGAGGAGAGTCGACAAAGAAAAAACTGTTAGTTGAGCGCTTCATTAATGTTTGTAAAGCTTTCATTCCCTTCTTGCCTTCGTCTGAATAGGCACTCTGGCAAAAAAGGGGAAAAAATGCAATCAGTACCCAGAGCGACCAGCCTTGACTTTCTGGGCTTTCTATGCGCAGCTGAAAGAGAAAAGCACCCTCTCCAAACGGCACTTGCGGTTGCTGGAGGGAAGAAGCGAGGAGGTTGTCTGTTAATGAGTTGTTCTTATAAAAGCCTTCACTGGTTCAGCCCCTGACCGCCGCGCCTCGAGTACCAACAACTCTGCCGAGCTCCTCTCGGCATGTTCCTGACTCTTCAAAGTCGAAAATAAAAACGTGATAAAAAAGGAGAAGCTGCAGAAGTCTGATACTCTGCAGCGAGGTAGTGAGATGAGATGAGGATACTGAACAGACACTGATTAACTTCCTGTGGAATGTATTTATGAAAATAATAGTGTTATTTAACCAGGAAGGTGAATCACTGAGAATAAAAAAGGAGCATTTTGATCAAGCACAGACAAAATGCATGACAGAAGTAATAAAAAAAACAATGCAGCCTTGCAATAAATAATATAAACTAAACCGTAACGAGATTATGTTAATGTAATGCTCGAGTATTATGTGTCATCCAATACCAGATCAGGATAAAAAAATAAATACAATTTAAAATTGAATATGGTACAATACAAAATAATGCAATTACATAAATACAAAATAAAACAAATCAAAATAGAATATAAAACAAAACAAGAATTATGTCAAATTATTTTACATACAGATTAAACAAATAAATAAAATAACATATTTTTATACCTTTTCATAAGATAATAAAATGATATTAAATTAATCAACATTACATCAAATAAATATGTAATACATTGACAACAATAACAATAATAATGTTATAAAAACAAATTCAGCAAGACAAAAAGGAGTATTTCTTCTGAACAGGTTGGTGTTAGTAGGGTGGAGGTTGTAGATGAGGAGCAGGATGACAACAGGAAGTGGTCAAGCATTATGTAGGAACATCGGTGCCTCTCTTCAGCCCCACTCTACTCAATTTGTTCTGTAATGAGAGGCAGCTTTCTCTGCACAACAGCACTTGTTAGCACAACTTCTAAATCCTGTTGTTCCCCAAATCTGCCAATTCATTACCACGCCCACCCCCACATCACACCCCCTCCACTTCCCACAAACCCTATTTAACAAGCACCAGTTAATCCTGAGGGAACATAAAGCAGAGTTGTTGGGAGGAGCGTGTGCGCTCACTCATGTAAAGGCAAGAAAAGCTGGCTTTCATGTTGAAGCAGCCGAGGGCCTCGCTGAGCTCTTGGCCTTTGCACGGACAAATGAACACGTCAGGTCTGTGGTCAGAGCAAGATCTTCGACGGACAGAAGGATAGATGATGGATAGATGGAGGGATGGATGGATGGCCTGAGGCTCCAAGCCCTTACAGTTAATGCCAGCTGTCCTTTAATCCACTATCAACTTCCTCAATCAACTCTTACTTCCATGTGCACCGTGGTGGCAGACAATAAAAGTGGCTGATCAGTTTTGCAGCTCTCATGTTTCGTCACATTATGGGTTCAGTGTAAAAGGGGTGGAGCAGAGATATTACTATTTTTAGAGCTAAATACTTCAATTAGTCCTTCTGTATTTCAAAAAAATATCAGAGAGACTTAAAATTCTTAGAATTAAGTTAGAAGTTAAATGTATTACATATTCGCTGCAGCAACATTCATAATTTTTTAAAAGTTTTTAATGACTTGCCTAATGAGTGTAACATATAATAAGATCCAATGATTATGAATGGTTGCAGCTAGCAATTATTTTAATCATTGATTAGTCCAATGATTATTTTCTTAAAAATTTGCTTCGCTTTTAAAATAAAATAGTAAAAAATCATTAGTTTTCAGAGTCAAGTTGACATCTTCAAATGTCCCATTTTGGCTTTGGCCAAAATTTCAAAAATATTTAAATATTTGTTTGAAAAGTTACTTAAGCCACTGATTATCAAAACCGTTGCCGATATATCAATAAAGTAACAAATTCAAGTGACAATGTGGAGGAATTTCTGTATGCAGGTGTCTAAATATCTTTATTTAGGTTTTTTCTCCCTCTTTTGATAGAAAAACTATCTTGAAAAATGTAGCCAACACCACTGAGATGTTACCCTTGTCAATGATTTTCACCCGTGATATCAGGTCCTTCTCTTCACGTTTAAACATATTGACTACAAATGCAGACTTTCCCACATGGTCATAATGCATTTGCCCTCAGGGGTGATTGTCGGGTTGTTCAAGTGCTGCTGGGAAACTCCAAGTTAAAATTCAGAGAAAGCATACACCTTTCATGCTACTTTACACGAACAACCTGCGCAGTTTTAGGTCATAACTCAGATTTAAAATTTAATTCACCAACTTTTTGATCAAAACTGACAAAATATTGATTCATTTAAAACAACATCCTCATGTCTGACTTACTTGAGAAGTCATTTTTCTAGTTAATAAGGTTGCACATGAACGCACCATTTCAGCAGATTTGTATTTATATAAAAAAAAAAAAGAAAAGAAAGGGGAATAAGCACTAAAACACAGAAAAAAATGTCTTTTATATGTGGTGAAAGTGGTCAGTTAAATCAGCATTTTGAAAGCTGAAATATTTTTCTCTAATCATCACAAAAAGATCATCAAGATTTCAAACGATATATGAAACTCAATCTTCCCCCAAATGTCACTCTCGCCTCCCCTTCCTCTGAATCGAATTACAGCAGAAAACAAATCTCACGAGGAAGAAGTTGGCAGGACGCCAGACGCAAAACGTAGCAAGCATTTAAAAACACAACACGGTGTGGTGTTTGGTTTGGTAGCTCTCCTCACTGTGCCATTAAATTCAGTCAGATGTGTGTTCATGCTTGGGCTCACACGGCAGAGTGGGGAGCGATGCGACAGCTTGTCGGGGTTCAGACACATTGTTGCTGCTAAATGAAGCGAGCTTGTTGGAGGCGAGGCTGATGTCAGCCCTGCTCTGGGGCCGAGGGGAGGGGGGCTCTACAGACCCAGGTTTGTGTGTTTACACTCGATGAGGCTCAAGTGTAAATGATAAGTACCATATCCGCCTGCAGGATCCACCAAACCCTCTGGGCTGATTGGTTCTGATGTCAGTTGACAAGAGTCATCAAGAGTTGAGCTCGCAAAACGGTGTGGCAGTGTACCGGGGTTGGACGCCACTTCACCTTAAGAGGTGTGGAAAGGAGATTAAGATGAGTGGCAGGTGATCATGTGTGTCACCTTCCTCCTCTGCCATCACCTCTCTGGAGATGGGGGGTTGTTGTGTGAAGGGCTGAGGGAGGTAAAAGCTCCTGTCACATCCTGTGTCAGTGTGCTGTGGATGGCTTGGCAAGGAGAAGATCAGATGTGACAGGTGAGAGGGAGGCGACCGGACCCCTCCGGCTCTGGTAATGCTCCTTTAACCCTGATCCAAGTTCAAACGCGCCCGTCTCCTCAGACCCACACAGACCAGTACAAGATGAATCAACGTGTCACAGCTCCTTCACCTGCTCAGCTTGAGTTGTTACAAGAAATCCTACAGCCCTAAATACCTGATTAACACAGCAGGCCTTAATAGTCACATTCTCACTTGTGTCTAACGTCCAGATAAAACCAGATGCAATTTAAAACACTTTCACTTACATTATATTGTAATTTCAGAGTCACTTTAGCTGCCATTATCACAGGGGACAGGCACTATAAGTGAATACTTCCACAGACTGATCTAGCTCCACTCTGGAAGAGTAAAGATTTAGCAGTTTGGAGTGACAGATGCATTTTTTTAGAATCTGAATAAACCATCTTGGGTGAATTGGTTTAAACAATCAGGTCTTTAGTTTTTCTTGGTTGCTTTTACACCAAGATTTTCAAGGCTATGATCTCGAGTTGCCGCCGCGGGGAGAAGAGTGTTTGGTTTGGGGAGCTCAGAATTGGTACTCTGCTCTTTGCAGATGATGTGGTTCTGTTGGCTTCATCAGACCATGACAAGCGAGGGTAAAATCAATATGCGAATTGGTGCAGTGGTAGGTAGATCCAAAGAATGCTGGAGAGATTATAGGAGGGATCCCTTAGGAGGACCTGGAAAATGTATCTAGGGAGACCAACATCTGGACTATCTTTGCTTATCCTGCCGCCACGGTGACCTGACTACATATCAGAAAATTCTGTCTGACGAAAAGTCTGACAAAATCAGCGAAGCAGGAAAGGGACTTCTACAGTTTTCCTTCTGCTAATTTCACAATGCTTCTTTCAATCTGCTGTAAAATTTTTGCAATCTTGGTTAAACAACTCTAAACAATATTAAAATATCGTCTGTTGAAGAACAGAAAACACTTCACTTGGAAACATAATGTACCTGCAGCCAGAATAAACAGTGGTATGGATAAACAGGAAAGTAAAAGTAGTTCTTTTTAACATTGTGAAGAAAAAGACTCAGATTCTTCAGAATAAGTGACAATTCATAAAACATAAAAAAGGAGCTGAAAAAGCACTGAAGCATAGTGATCAGAAGTGGAGCTAGGAATTTGAATAAAAAGATTGCAGTTATGGATAATCTATTTCATCATACAAAGAAAACCAAAAATCATTTTTTAAACCTCTGAATAGACTGTGGAAAAAGTGTGCAACCATGAATTAGGGGTAAAACCCTGCTTTAGATACTAGTACATAAAAACTGACAATGACCAAATAACTAAACTGATCTTACTATAGACCACAAATGGTTAAAAGTCAACAAACCTTGAAAATCTGACATCATCTGTGGGAGGCTTTTACATGTCTTAAGAAAAGCACAGTCTGAATATATTGCCTTGAAGTATTAGTCAAGTACTCTCCTGTTGATCCTTCTGTGGCGTCTCTCTTTGTCCCCTCTGCCTCCCAACATAGTTTCGTCTCTTCGAGCAGCCCTCCAGGGAAAACTTGAGTTCCGTAATTAAGTTTTTTTTTTTTCACCTCCGAGCCTGCCAGCCATCCTAAACCTCTTTTTCCCATCCACACCCACTCAGGCAGCTCCATGAGGCCTGAATGGGCATCAATTATTCAAATTAGAGCTCCAACTGACAAAAAGCCAATTCCAGTAACCCCTCTCCTCCCCCAGTATATCTGGCGATTTGCTGGAGAAGCTAATCATTACGCATTCTAATTGACTAAATGAGTCGACCAAGAGAAAAAGCACAGATATCAGTAACTACCAGGGAGTGAAGCAAGCAGGGGCTGTTGGGAGTGAAGTGGAGAACTAAACTGCTGGAGCAACGCTGATGCCAACAAGTGGCTAAAAGACACTGCTGCTGCTCATATCTGGGCAGTTTACTGGTGACCAAAGCAGAGCTGCCCGCTTTTTAGAGAGTCAAGAAAATCGGTTGTTTCAGCAGATGCCCAATATCCATATCTGTTCACGTTCAAATGACAAAGCCATACAGCAGTCATGGGATATTATGACTCTTTTCCATCACGTGCAAAAGAGGGAAAAGGGTGTTATTAAAAAGCCGCAAAGTCCAAAATGGTAGGCGGTCGGGTTGGATTGGTGGGTCAATAATACGTCAACAATACTATACTAACACGGGAGCTTGCTGCTTATCTTTCATTTCCTACTGACAGTTAATGTTGGTTTCTTTTTGTCCAAGGCAACAATGTGGTTATTAATGAATGTAACCATGATAGGGAAGGTCTAACAACCTTAACCTAGTAAAGCTACCTGTAACCACTAACCAACACAAATCCAGACAACTTTGCTGCCTCTCCAGTCATCAGATTTTGACAACTTGAGCTCCATTTTTTAAGCCTATATTTGTGTACTTTTTGGCAAATTGGCACCGTTAAAATGATGCTGAGCTTTTGCAGTGTAACCATGAATGTTTAGACAACTTTCTCTTGATTACACCGACACAAAAAAAATTAAAAATTTGATGATTCTCAGGCAAAGTCTAGAACCAAAGGAGTGTATTTTTTCCCTATGATTTATAAGAAGATATATGGACATTGGAAATAAAGATATCCTTGGAAAGTGTTCGGTGACAAGAATCTGAAATGCCCACGGTCAGTAAGTGAGGGATGAAATGTGCAATGAGACGGGATTTCAAATTCTCACTTGTTGCTATGAATACATTCAATGCCAAGCTCTTGAACCTGGTATCCATGTCTGAGTATTTATCCAAACAGATCTGAAATAAAATGTACATTGGCAATTTACTGTATACCACGTCTCTGAGTGTGGGAGTTCATTTTTGTCCTTGGAAAAAGTAATTTGACAAAACCAGGTTCCAGCTTTTAGCTCCATAGCTTTCAACTGCATTTGAACTTTTCAGCAGCGAATGGAGAAGCTTAAGATTATTTTGTAAGAAAAAAACATAACATAAATTAAGATTATTTATTAAAATATTGAAATTATACATACAGTAAATTTATGCTATAAAACTAAATCACACCCACATTGCTATCAATTTTTGGTGATCTTCCAAACAAAGTCTGGTGAAATCTGCACCCGGAGTGGACTCTCTGGAAGTCTGTAGAAAGTGCACTCATGGCCCCTTGCTTCAACTTGATGAAATGTGGTTTTGGACAGCACTCGGCAGTCCAGACGTTATGATTATGTGCCACAAATGGAGTCTGTAAGTGTGTGGAAGTTTGGATATTTGGATCCAGCCTCTGTGTGGCTGAAAAAGAGCATCTGTGCTCAGTGAAAATATACAGAATAAATGTAAAGGTCAAATTACAGTCTGCTCACAGAGCTGTTCTGAGATAGTTGCTGCTATATACATAAAGTAATTCCACACATTGTAGATTTTCAAAATGTTATGTTACAAATGATTAGGTAAACTAAAGAGAACTCTTCACTCCTTATTCTGTAAATCTCAACATGGTATTTTATTTTGAAGCTATTATTATAAGGCAGTGGCTCTCAACCTTTTTTGGGCCAGCGCCCCCCTATCCACTATCCAGATCCCTTACCGCCCCCCATCAAAAAAGATGTTGGCTATTTGCCCTGAATATATATACTATACAAGTTAGGGCCAAAATGTCAAAAAATCCAGGTGACAATTCAAAATATATAATTATAATAGAATACAATGTAGTGAGCCTCTCAGGCATTTTTCTTGCTTTTAAATATTTTTCTCCTGTAGATCATCTTATTTAATATCATCCCTGCTGAGTCAATACACATGGGGAAGTAACCTATTTAAATGTATTTATGGCCCCTTTTGATTGCAGTCATAAATGAATCCATTTTAATTCAGTAATTGTTAGTGTTTCCCACAGAATGACAGTGTAACTGTGCTGCAGCTTTACAGGGTGCTAGCCTCGAAAACCCAGCTGTATTTTAACATTAACTTAGCTCTCCTTATTAGCTAGGCCCCTTACATGCTTGCCAATAACTTCTATTAGCTGGGTCTCCGACATTGACTGCTTATGCACCTGTGTTCACGAGGGAGAGAGAGCGATAGATCGAGGGAGTGAGAGAGAGAGAGAGAGAGAGATAGAGGATGTGCTCATCGAATTGCGCTGCCTGCAGCTCTGCAGTCAAATACGATTTTAAATAGGCCTGGTAAAAAAAAATCAATATGTGGCGGTCAGCGATGATATTTTGGCGGGCCGCCACAAATAAATGAACGTATGGGAAACACTGTAACTTATCTGCTCATGTTCTAAACTTTCTGCACATTCAGAATTTCTGCCACAGATCTGTGTTCTCTGACATGTAAAGAAAAATAGAGGTTATAGTAGACTAACATCATTCGCCTATTTAAAGAGAATTCATAATATTTTACTACATGCCCTGTACTGCATTATGACAAACAAAACTGAATGAGAACTAAACTAACAGACATACCTGCGATCACACGGAAAGCTCAGTAATAATTCCACACAGCTTAACTTCAGCACCTCTGATAAAGTGCCGCTAACAGTCCCCAACAGAGCGAGACAGGGCTTCAGTTTTTAACGTTACATTTTTATAGCCGACTGAAGCTACCTATATGTCCACTTTGGCAGAAACTGTCTGCAACTCACAGCGCGAGGAGGGTCGACGTCACTTGCTGGTGTTAAAGCAATGTTGCTTTCAGGGTGAGTCCGACAGCAGAATATCCCTCTTGTAAATGTGTAACCACTGCAATAACAAGACGTTCACGGTGTTTTCCTCAGAGAAATAAACACTTTCCCACCTAGAAAGAGAGCTTACACACAGTAAACGCAATGTGGGTAAAATTTTAGAGATGATACTCTGCCTTCCCACTCCCATGAAGTCAGCACGAAGCTGCACCACAAGTAGCTGATGGAGAAAAAAAAGCACATTCTGTCCAGTCGCAGTGGACTAAAGTGGCAGGTTTTAATGTTGCAGACCACAGTTTTTTGCAAGTAGTTCAAAGTTTAAACTCGTATTGTTGTGAATCTTAAGTGCAAACTCACCTTAGAATTTCCATCCAGCAAACGCCCCCCAAAAGCAGCTCAGCGCCCCCCTTTCTAAAATATTGCTTCTTGGGTTTCACAGTCTTTAACTGAAATGGTACCATATTACTCTCTAAATGTGATGACATTCCTGTTGAAACAATGCCAACGAAGGTTCAATTTAAATCAAGACCAAGCTGTGATACTGGGAGCTGTACTGGAAGGATCTCTGCAGAGGTGGACACAAACTTTACCATGCGCCGTGGCTATCGTTATCATGAGCTCTCATATGACTCATGAGACCAGTTTAAATGAGTCAGTTTTTGGCTGGTACCTGTTTCCATGGACGTGGGAGGCGCAGAAGGCATAGCTATAGTGCAGCAGTGTGGGGTCGACCACAACGCTGTCCTCTGAATAATCCATCAGATCCTTCAGGTAGCTCAGGTGACGGTGGCAGCCTCGAACACCGTACCGAGCGCAGTACTCATCCAGGACAAACACCTGACCGGGACTGAACCAACCCTGAAGACAAAACACACGTACACAGACCTGTCAAATTATACGTGTCAACAAAAGCAGTCTGAAGTCTGACTAACCTGCCCCAGAGGTTGTTATAGAATATTCTTAGGGGGCTTAATTGATGTAAAAGGGAAAGGTAAGACAGGTCTAGCTAACTGACCCCACATGTGTTCACTAACCTTCCAGCTCTAGTTATTTCTCACATGTGAATGTTCTTATTAGAGAAAAGACAGACTAATAAGGTAGAGACAGCAGTTTAGGCGTCATGGTTGCATAAATTAGTGTTGCTTTGGGAATCTGGCAATGTTGAGTCTTACAAGAATGTTTTCAAAAAACTCACTGACTGCACAGATCAGAGTACAAATCATGGACATGTAGCTGCATGCTACAATGATGTAGCAATAACATCAGATAGATTTATTGTTCTAGGTTAAGGCCTGATAAATATGACTGAAGAGGGACAACCTACAAGAACTAGGGGGAAGACAGAAACATAAAAGAGACCGAAACATATTATTCTACAGATTTGGTGCATTTGACATGTTCACATGTTGTGTGTTGGCACTGTATCTCCTCGTTCGGGGTTAATAAACAATCCGATATTAAGTCTTCATCAGTCTCTGAAACTTCTGAACCTGGCTCACAATATTTCTTCAACAGGCTGCAGTCTTCATTTACAACCCCAATATGAAAGTGTTTGATGCAACAAACTAAAGTTTTAGAGCAGATGTATCAAACTACCAGCAAGGATGCCAGATCCAGTCCGCTAGATAATTTCTGTAGGCTCCCCTCTCTTTTGTTTTTGAGCAATGACTTAATTTTTTACCCAGGATGTAACGCTGTAACATAAAATTTACATTTAATTTTACATTTAACAAGCTGAACTCTTTGTAATTTATCATTTTAACTTTGGTCAATAGCAGTGATGATCAGTTGTGTACCTGAAACCAAAATGTATTTCCAAACGAAAACACAGGTTAACCCGACACTCAGACAGTAGATAAATATTACAGTGGACTAAACCAGTCAAGGCAAACGGCCCTCCCTGAGTTTAGGTTCTGCTCAATGTTTCGACCTCTTAGATATTAATAGTTAAAAGATGACAAGAAACGAGGGAGACGTGCAACAAAGGTCACCGGCCATATTCTAAATAAGGCGCACGCGGTTCACGTTTTGCATCCTAACCCTTGAGCCATGAAGCACCACACAGATAAATTTTTTCATTTGAAGTGAAACGAAAGAGAAAGTATAACTAAGTATACAATTTCATGCATCATCAGTCTACTGAACAATGGGGACCAGTGTTATCCAGCTTCAAAGTGTACAGTTAAAATGTAGTGATCACAGAGCAGCTCACTTAAAGGAGAACAACTTTGGATGAAGCACTCAGAGGAGATATTTTGAGATTGATATTTTGCTTTGGAGTGTTGGACTGTGTTAGAAGTGTAAGTTGTTTCACAGAAGACATTTAATCATGTCACAGAAGGAGAAGCACAGGTGTAAATAATAAAATTAATAATGGCTGAATTGATTTAGCTGCACTGCTTTCAGCGTCCTTGTGTTGAGCATGCTGGCTCACAATCACACTTGAACTTGGATACTTGAATAGAAAAAGGCCAGCGCTAAAAATCTGTGATTTCCCTCCCGTGACGAGTCAAAATGTCTGCCGTGAAAAAGCCCTGTTGTTGAGGACAAAACACATGATAGTATGCACATAAACACAACTTTTTACAAACTCCACAGTCAGCTTAACAGTCATCCTGCTATATAACCAAAGGCTCCTCCCTCACAGCTTCCTGTTACCATGGGAGATGTAAATATTCTCGAACCAACATTGGTCACCTTTTGGCTTCACAAACTCAATAAAAATCCTCGATACTTACCACAATTAAACACAGAAGTGTAAAGGTTAACCTTTCAACTATTAATTCTCTGCTAGAGCAAAAAAAACAAAACCCCAGAAAGGTGTGGAATGACTTGGAACATCCTGAGATGTTCATTAGTTCATTCATCCTGCACGTAATCACTAAATTAGGCATGAAACTTACAACGCTAATTAAGATTCCTCACGGAAGGAACATTAACAAATTAGCACCTCCACCGAGCCGATGCCACACACACACGCACGCACGCACACGCACGCCACACATGATTTGTCCTGCCTGCTACTTTCCGCCTGGCGTCAGGCGACTCAGGAGAGAAGACAAGCCACCAAATAAACCGTTTCATTTTATGTTCAGAGCAGTTTGTTTCTGTGGCAGATTATCCGCATTTAAAGATGAAAATGACACCAACTGTGTATTTTAATAAAATTAAAGATGTTTACATTTCTAGATAGTCCGACTGACACATTTGAGCATAGTGAGTTATTGGATCAAAAATGCTCCTATCCCCCCAAAACACTGCTGACTCATAACTTTATATATTAAACAGACTATACTGTAACTTTATTATAAAACTCTGGCATGAAACATGTCAATTCTATTTTGAATAATAGCATCTCTGCTTTTCTTATCTCAATGGCTTTGTAATTCAAACTTTTCAGAATCATTTGTCAAATTAATCAGATAATAAATAAAAGTATATCTGCAAAATAATTTACAGGGTGAACTTTTGACCAAACTTATAAATTGAAACACAAGAACATTGACATTTGACAGTTCATCAAAACCCTGCATAATGTTTTTAAAATGTTTATAATATGCACACAGTGCCATTATGGGATGGGTACGATTAGTGAAAGATTTTGGTTATGTAAAAAAGCTAAAGCAAATGTTAGTTGAAGGTCTGTGACAAGACGCAAACTCAGGTCTCGTGTGTGTAAGTTAGACCTGATGGTGGTTGTAAGCGGACCGTATCCGCCCTGGACTGTCTTTTTAAAAAATGTTTTCAAATCATTTTTGTTACCAAAGAAAGTGGAACTGTCAACACCAATTTCATCATTTGACAAATGAGAAATCAGTTTGGTTTAATGTCTCTAAGAAATGATTTCTGTATGTTTAACTGTATCAATGATCATTTGAGGACTTGATATTAGACAACAGTTTTATTTAGACTCTCACTGACATCCTGCTTCCTGTAGGGGTTAACTGGACCTGGCAGATTCCTCGTCTGCAGGCCTTTTAGTGTCTCCCCCTCCTCCCCCTCTGCCCCCTTCTTTACAGTCTTCAGTTTGTTTGTCGTTTTTCTCCAGTTTCTTTCTTCATTTTACTGTCCGTCTGTGAGCTCGAGCTATTAATATCACACCACAGAGAGAGAGAGGGGCCTGTCGACGGGCGTGAAGCGACAAGATGTTCTTCTGTGACAAACAGATGGCGAACTCCAGTCTTGGCGCTGACCGCTCAATTAGCGGCTAACGAGCCGACTGCCTCATTAGCTCCATCAGCCACGGCTGCACGTCTCCATGTCAGAGCGCCAGCGTCCGCCGCCTCCCTCTGAGGAATGCCACGACCCAAAAAAGTGAAAGCAGCGTGTGGCTCCGAAGCAATGAACACCTTGGGTGTCACTCTTTACTTGACTACAGATGCCTCACAGGAGGCTGAAAGAGTGTTGTTTATTGAATGATTTTAACTGTCAATGTACAACTGTCAGGTTTTTGGCTGCATAACAGCAAAGTGGAGCCAGCCCCAATAAATGCAAATGTCTGTCCCTGACTTAGTGAGTGATGAAGTTACACCATTGGCCGGCTGAGTGTTGGAGTTTCCCCATTGGCCATTGTATCAAAATAAATAGGTGCAAACAAGCTTTGTGTATGCGGATGTCTACAGATGAACTATTCATCTGTTCTATTCATTGCATTCCGCAATGCCAAGAACTGTAATTAATTGTTAACTTATCTATTAATAGACATTATTTTTTGTTTATACAATCCCTGTAAATAAAGAAGTAAGTGTCAAGATCAAAAAATGTTTTCTAACGAAATGAAGGTTGAGTATCCTGTGAACAATTTCAAACATTTAAAAACACAGTGGGTGCCTAGTCTCAAATATTGGGAGGTGCACGACCACACCCCGTGGCAACTTGAGTCTATGTGCGATGACGTCACTTTTGGTGAGGGCACCCTCATGCGCACTACATTGAGTATAAACAAAGTCCAGCTATATACTAGCCTAGCCTTACCTTTACAAAAAAGGTGTCAGTATTTAACACATCATCAGAATACATGGTTCCAGCTGGAGACACTACTGACAGTTATGTCTTAACAACTATCCCAGGGGTTGATACGTGATTTTCAGCAACTAGACAATTGGCAGGGCTTCATAGCAAGACAATATGTTAACTTCTATGAAAAACCCACCCTGAGACCATCAACAAGAGTCCTAAATAAAACACAACAAAGTCCATTTAATTGTTGTTTAAAGGTTCAGTGTGTAAGATTTAGTGGCATCTAGTGGGTAACTGCAACCAACTTTCCAGTCTACCACTGACCCTTTCAAAGAGCGTAGGACAGCTAAGGTGGTTGACACAGCCCAAAAGGTGTCTCGTCTGAGATTATGGACCCTCGTCAAAGCTGCCGGCCAACAATAATATCTGGCCCGCTGCCAGATTACGGTGCTTTGATAGCAGTGAAAAATATAAAGAAATAAATACTTTGATAGGCTGAAATAGTTTTGATAGTGCTGAAATAGATCTCAGTCATGGCAGCAACAGTTAGTCATATAATCACTTCCTCTTTATTGGTTTTGCCAACAAAATAAAAGTGCAAGAAGCCTGTTTATTGTAACACTGTAGTTGGAGTTGAACTGAGCTTTTACTTTGAAAAATTCTGAACAGCATTAAAAGAGTCTGCTGCCTACTTGACACACCTCTGAAAGAGCTGTTAGAAAACATGATTCCCCCTAAATGTCCTCTGACTGGAGATACTGGGGAAATGCAAAAGTGTCTGTAGGTTGAGGGCTGCGGATCAAATACCGAAACACAAACACTGCAGCACATGCTGATAAACAGTTGCTGCAGAATCAATTTGTTGAAGAGAGAAAAAAAAAATGTTGAAGTCACAACCCCTGGGGTTTGGGACCTGTGCTTTACAGACTGGGCTAACCAATCACCATTTTGATAGAAGTCAATATTTATGTGTTATATTCTTACCCATCATCTAACGGTTGAAAATATTACTGCGATCCAAAACTTATTTGCCAACTCCTGCTGTAAATTATTAGTACTTCTTTTAACACACGTATTTTATGTAGTCATACGCGTCTACATTGCCTACATACACGAAACGCGCTGTTTGTCCATTTTCAGCTACTGTAGAAACATGACGATGCAACGTTCATGGAAGGTGGTGCCCGCGATTATGGAGATAAGTGTCTCACTCTAAGGTAAAAAAAACATTGAGGCCTGAAAGGTTCATTATATAAGGTCTTTATACACCACTGAAAACATATTTATTGATCTTATATTGCATTTCTGTCAATAAATCCATCCGGGGAGTTGGACTTTGGGGTGTTTGTTAACACAGTATCCTAAAATGTTATTGAGATTTGGTTTTAAAAAGTCAATCAAGAAACCAGTAATGAGTTGTACGTTTGGAACCAGAGATTTTACCTTTTAAAGTAATTCTTAACATTGTGAAGTTGGAAATCAACATTTCCACTACTTCCTCATTAGCTATTTAATTTATTTTGAACTTATTAGATTAAAATTTTCTAAATATTTCCTATAATTCATGTACTTTTTCATTTTTTGAAGCTTGCACAACCTTGATAAAGATTTGAGCTCATTCCTGAACAATTCTAATCTCTTTGCTTTAACGTTTGTGTCAACAAAACGTTTAGTCTCTCACTGATGTTATCTGACAATATTATTACAAACACATCGGCCTGTGTGCCTGCTGATAAGTAACAAGACATGTAGTTCAGAAATGTCAAATAAGTTTGACATAGTCCACCAGAGAGCACTGGCATGTTTATTTTAACACTTTAAAATGTCACGCTCACTGTTATTCGATTATGTTGAAACTCTAAAATATCAATATCTGTATTCTCAAAAATCTAGTCTCTCTGCACTCAACTCTCAGGTACCACTGCCTGCTACCTGCTAAAAAAGTTGATGTTTATCCTACTGAGCAGCAGAGTGATGTTATTTTCACAGATGCTTAAAAACAGTCACTGCACTAATCAAGAGTAGATGATAAACAAATAGTGGTAGATCTGTCAGAATATTTAGCTGTTTTCCTCAAGGTCAGCGGTTCATCTCTCCATTTGAACATTGCAATACAATCTGGCGACTCTCTTCTTCTCCAGATTCCTCTAATTAGCACAAATTTAACTGAAACACTGGGAAGCTTCAGATTTAAAGGTGTGGGAGGCTGAGCTGTGTGGATGCATAGATCTGAGTAATTAAAAAAAGAGTCTATAAATGGTAGAGTTGTGCGTCCTCGACCGCCAAAACTAAAGGTGGAGACGAGAACAGAGTTTATTTTGGAGTTCTAGTGGAGATCCCAAAGTTTCCACAGTTACCAATTATGTTTTAAAGAAATATCTCTAAAATGAAGACGTTAAGAATATTTTGTTTAATGGGTCTGAATAGTTCACTCACATAAATCAAACAAATAGCAAATGTTTTAGCGTCTAAAATTTCAGTTAAGACAGAAAATTCCCATAATCTGTAATTACACCATGTCCACAAAGAGCCTCCTATTCGGATTGGGTGGTGGATATTTTCTGATGTGCTTATTACTTTTTAAATAAAAGTGGGAAGTGGTGATGGCGCAGTGGATAAGACTGTGCCTTTGGCGTGAGAGACCCAGGTTCAATTCCACACTGTGACCCATCCACCATTGTGTCCCTGAGCAAGACACTTAACTCCAGAGGCGTGCGACCTCTGACATGTATAGCAATTGTAAGTTGCTTTGGATAAAAGCATCAGCTAAATGTAAAGTGCTGTAAATAAATCTTGACAGGTCAAAAACTGCTTGCTTCAGCTGCCGCAGGGCTACAGGCTTCCCCCCACTAGTTAGAGTAATGTTTAATGTTCATTGTATAAATAAGCATTCATATTTGTCGAGCTACTTGGGGGCAACAACAAGATGTAAACTCAAAACCTGACACATTATTATCTTAATAGTCCACATGTCCACCTGATGAATGTAATCCCAATATTCACTGCCCTTTTGGCTCTGCTTTGGTTTCCACCAACTGCTGAGAAACATATTGCTGTAAACAAAAAATCTCTGTTGAGTACCCATCCATGGATTAAAGGACTATATAACCGTGATTAGCACCAACTCTATGACTCTGTGAAGCGTTTTCTATTTTAGCGTCTAGCTATCCACATTTCCTGTCTTGTTCAGTCTTAGCATTTCCATCATAAACTCGCCTAACAGCAGATTAAAGAGTTAGAGTCCATCTGATGAAGAAAGTGAAACATCTAGCAAATAAAACAACAGATATTTTTCTCAGGAGTTGGTGGAGAACAAACCAGAACTAAAAGGAGAGCGAATACTGGACTTACAATCCTCAGGTGGACTCAATGCAACATCTACGGCATGATTATAATTATTCTGTGCCTGCTGGATGTGAAAATGTTGGCCAGTGCAATTTCATATACTGTAGGTGATAATATAATAAAATATGTTGTGCACCGAATAGGCCAAATATTTGTCAATTAATCAAATCAAGTGAACTTTGTAAAAGAGGAATAACCACAATGAGCCATGTGCTGTTATGATAATGTGATGTTTCCTACATGAGAAGAAGACAGCAATTTATAGGTAAACAAACGCTGTGTTTAGACCAACATCAGCACTGCGTGAAAAAATGCTGCCTCCTAATTCATTTCAATCAGACCACAGTTTAACGAGGCCTGACATTTAACAAATGTTGCAGCCAACAAAGTAAGTTGGCCATTCAAACACCTGCAAGCACACGTTCCCATTAAATTACTTTGTAACATGAACACATAAAGCTACTGTTTACCAATCGTGGAGGTGGCGAAAAGAATTAAATAAAATAACATCACTCTGGTAACTTTCCAGAGTTGTAAAATCGTGTATCATAGTACAATTAACCTCTGGGCAGTGTTTCCTTCAAAACGTCAAACTTTCAAAGGATTGTGACACTCAAACTTAAATCATCCCACCTGTACCTGAATCAGCATGCCCACACCAAAGCAGCTCCTTGCATTTTAAACCAAGGGATGTTCGTCTAAATGACGCGCATGGCATTTTGGGTCAAATTGTTGCATTTTGGGTAATTAAATGTCCGTGTTGTGAAATTTGGAGACTGCTTCTCTGTCTTTTTTTACATTTAGGTGACAGTTACTTCGAGTATAATATAGTAATACAGTATTTTAGTTTTGGGTTAAGTTCATTCAAGAATTTCTTTTCCCTAGTGTGGATGAAGTTGTGTCAGAACTCGCTCCACAAACAGCTTCACTTGATGATTTAAGCCTTCAGCCATGAGTGGGAACTACACTGATCCCGTTAGCAGGACTCTGGGCCCCAGCTACAAACCAAATTTCTGCCTAATTACTGTTGTTGTTGTTGGGTTCAACACTTTGTGAATAAAATATGACCCCGTCTATGACATGAATCCAAGCCACTTCTCAACAGATGTCCCCCACGCCGAGGCACTGGCCTTTTCTCAGAGTGTTTGGTGAAAAGGGGGCTCAGGCTGGAACACAAAGCCCTCGAGTTTTCACAAAAGGCTGAGGAGTGGGAGCTGGAGGGGCGGTGTGAATGGATCAGTCTAATTGCAGAGCTGGAAGGAATCCTGGTGAGGCAGGTAGAGAAATGAAAGAAGCACAGATGTCACTCTTGTGAACATCTCCTCACTATGCTGCTTTTAAAAGATGAGAATACAACGCAGCACATGTCAGGATGAGATGACTCCTCAAGATCTGATTTGTCACAATATAACGAGTTATATAGTGAAATTGAGTTTTGTAACTCCCTTCTGATACATAGCAGACACATTAATACATAGGCAATTATAACCACACTAGACTAACTAGAGAGTTATAGTGTCTGATGATGGTCTACATTCTATTATACAGGATTTTCTAAACACGGACAGGCATGACATTAAGGTGTAAACTATAAATACTTTTTCAGAATTTTGAAATAAAAATGTCAAAGACAAATATTTAAGATAGCCATTAAACTTTTATTTTGTGGATTCGAAAATATATGTGCTGCTTTTTAACTAAATTGAACCAGGACTGTATATTCGCACATTTTAGCCCATATTATTTAGTTTATTTATTTTAAACCATAAACCTCCAGCACACATACACACACTCATACACTCACAGGTCACTTCACTAGGCCTGTTCACACAATCAGCTAATCAGCCAATCACGTGGCAACATGTGAATGCATTTAGGTATGTAGTCGTGGTCAAGACAACTTGCCGAAGTTCAAACTGATCATCAGAATGGGGAAGAAAGGGGATCTAAATGACTTTTTAAGGAGGGCTGGTCTGAATATTTCAGAAACTGCCGATCTACTGGGATTTTCTGAATGTTCTGAAAAAGAGAAAATATCCAGTGAACGGCAGTTGTGTGGACAAAAAGGCCTTGTTGATGTCAGTGGTCAGAGGAGAATGGGCAGACAGGTTTGAGATGACAGAAAAGTAACAGCAACTCAAATAACTACTCGTTACAACCTAGGTATGGAGAATACCACCTCTGAAAGCACAACACCTTGAAGCAAATGGGCGACAGAAGCAGAAGACCACACCAGGTGCTACTTCTGTCAGCTAGGAACAGGAAACTGAGGCTACGATTCACACAGGCTCACCAAAATTGGACAACAGAAGATTGTAAAAACATTGCCCGGTCTGATGAGTCTCGAGTACAGCTGCACCATTCAGGTGGTAGGGAAAGAATTTGGCGTAAACAACATGAAAGCATGGATAAATCCTGCCTCGTATCAACGGTTCAGGCTGATGGAGGTGGTGTAATGGGGTGGGGGATATTTTCTTGGCACACATTGAGCTCCATTTAAATGCGACAGATTACCTGAGTATTGTTGCTGACCATGTCCATCACTTCATGACCACAGTGTACCCATCGTCTGATGGTTACTTCCAGCAGGATGATGCACCATGTCACAAAAGCTCAAACTGGTTTCTTGAACATGTCAGCGAGTTCACTGTACTCCAATGGCCTCCAATGACAGTCACCAGATCTCAGAAGAGCACCTTTGGGATGTGGTGGAACGGGAGATTTGCATCATGGATGTACAGCCGACAAATCTGCAGCAACTGTGAGATGCTATCATGTCAATATGGACCAAAGTCTCTGAGGAATGTTTCCAACACCTTATTGAAAGTATGCCACGAAGAATTAAAGCAGTTATGAAGGCAAAATAGAGTCCAACCTGGTACTAGCAAGGTGTACCTAATAAAGTGGTAAACTCCTATAGACACAATTTGATCCGTACCTAAACTGATATAAAGTGCAGTAAAAAAACTACACTATGGTCCCATACAAGCACTGAGTAAGTGAATTAAACAAATCAGTGATCAGTGCCAACATTTTGTTGAAAAAACCCCCCCATCCATCCAATCATCCCTCAGTAGGCTCGACTGCTGCAACAGCGATTTTACAGGTCAACCAGACAGCTGCAGCTGACTGAGTCCTCACTAAGACCAGGAAAGTGGATCACTCCAATTCTCAGATCTTTACACTGGCTTCCTTTTAGTCAAAACAACAGATTTTAAAATACCACTGTGGGTTTATAAAGCACTGACTGGTTTCTTTCTGATCTACCAGACCTCTCCCAGATCGGTCTGGGATCAGGACAGCTTACTGTCCCAAGAGTCAAAACTAAACAGCCTTCAGGTTTTATGGCACCAGATATCTGGAACAAACTCTCAGAAAACTTGAGATCTGCTCCAACTCTTGGTTCTTTTAAAATTAGGGTTTCAAACTTGTTTGTTTGCCTCTAAATATCAGGTTAAATGACGAACATCAATTTATTTATATCTTGTGCTTCACTGAAGCTGCACTGTAATTTACATTCTTATTTATAAATTTCATTTGTTTTTTTAATACTTCGGTGTGTAGCGCTTTGAATTGCCTTGACAATCCAAATTTACATCAGACATGGGACACTGGTGTGCGGACTGAAGCATCCTTTTTTGTTATCGACAGTGGCTCCAACCTTCATTAGAGGGTAACTGTCCTCAGTCGGAGCTGTCCCTGTTTTTATCAAGCTGACTGAAATGAATATAAATACTTTTACAGTAGTTTCCATAACGAGCATACAGGAAGAGAAAAGTGTTGTTTTTATTTATGGTTTTATTGATTTGATATTTCCCCACCACTGTAGCTCTTTAAACGGTAAACGGACTGTATTTATGTATGGCAGTTCTGGTCTTCAGGCCACTCAAAGGGGTTTACACTACATGTCATATTCACAAAGTTTGCATAAATTCACTGCTGGCAGTGGCTACCATGAAAGATGCACATCAGAAATGAACTAATCATTCACACACATTCACACACTAATGGCAGAACCTTCAGGAGCGATTTGGGAGACAGTATCTTGCCCAAGGACACTTCAACATTGTGATTAGCGGGTGACCCTCTCTACCTCTTGAGCCAGAGCCAACAAAAACACTCTAGAAATGCTTCAAAATGCTGCGAGAGAAGAGTATCCTTTAAATTATAACTACATTAAAATGGATGAAGTTAAAAAAAACACTAATTACAAGTGAAAAGGAAATTCATTAGAATCACAAGAATTTTAAATACTGTGATGTTACGTAAATGCTACTCTGCTGTTTCAAGGCAAGTCTTCATAACTAAACTGCAAGTCAGTTGCAAGTCTGTCAAGAACGCTTATATTAAAATGGCATGGCATTTAAACACTTTGTCTTCACAGCCATTAATAATGCTTACATTACCTAGTCCTTTTTGTAGCAAGTGAAGGTTCCTATCGCTGTTTTATGTATATTTATTTTTGAGGACTCTCTGTTTTCAAGTCTCATGTATTTAAATTTATTTGCATGACTTACTATACTTACTTATTTTATGTTTCTGTTGTCAAACAGAAATATTAACTCCTGGCGGCTGCACTGAGACTCAAGGCTTTCTGTCAGGAAGCCTTACTTCTTGGTTAGGTTTAGGCACCAAAACTACGTTGTTAGGTTAAAATATAGCCAGAAAGCCTTTCAGCCAGAAAGCCCTGAAGGCAAACTTATCCTGCGTGCCACTGAGACGTCAATCAAATTTTTAGAAGCACAACGCCATCTGACAAAAATACATCAGTACAATTTTATGACATCAGTAGACACATGCTGTTGTTTTCCAAAAATCTCTATTCTCCTTTGTCCTCTCCAGTTTCCTTGACCGCACTAAAATCAAGGCTGGTATTTTTAGATTTATCCACTCTAGAGAGCTCTGGAAAACGTAGCGTGAACAGAAGGACAAACTCTATTGAAAGCTCACACAGACACACCCACACATTTAGGCTTCCCCCACCTTTCTTAGCCCCTCCATTGAGTCAGCCCAGCGGTCGTCAATGAGGGTCATGTTCCTATTTGGAAAGTATTGATTTGAGCATTTATCCCCTCAATCAGTGTGAGAGAGCCCCCCAGGCTTAACACGCAAGGGAGAGAGGGAGAGAGAGAGGGAGAGAGAGAGAGAGAGAGAGAGAGAGGGAGAGAGAGAGAGACCTCTGGCTCTCGGACATCTTCAGACTGTCTGCTAAAAAGTTTTAGCTTCTGCAGGAGTGTCTTTACATTCTGCTCTGACTCACCTATATTTTATTTTAACCACGTCATTAGGGACAAAACTAACTAACAATTATTGTCACAATTAATTAATCTGCTAATTATTGATACTGAATGAGCATTTAGGCACAAAGCCCAAATCAGTTTACAATCTTTAAAGACTAAGCAACTAGAAAAAAAAAATCACATTTGAAAAGCTGGAACTAGTGATTTTTTTTCATTTTTGCTTAAAAAATACTTAATTAGATGAATAGATTAGATTAATATATGAATCGACTAATTATGAGCCATATACTGACCTGCATTAACTGCTTTGTGACAAACTATATTGTGTATCAATTAAATTTTGTTAAACCCCAATTAGTCCAACATTTTTCATCCGATTCACCAAAAAAGGGCTGAATATTGTGAAATCTATGATTTGTCTGATGGTTTAAAATTTTTATCTCATGTCTGGGAAAACCAGTTTCCAGCTTTTCCAGGAACTCCATGACAGTGGATGCTGGCATTTCAGAGTTACTCGCTAGCGCCAAAAACAAACACCATCTGTATGTGACCTTTTCACCCTCCTCCTCTTTTGCTACAAGCTGCAAATCTCTGCTTCTTTACACTTTCTGATTATGACTGAATATTTTAATTAAAACTGTAACAAGAAAAAGGTAATTTGAAAACTGCAAATTTATAAATATAGCCATCTGTTCCACTTTAGCAGAAGAGTGCTGTAAACATCCCTGACACACTTCAAAAAAGTTATTTTATTTGCTCTCTGGTAGCTCCTTCCTGCTGCACAGGAAAGCGATGCAGCTTTTATTTCACATTTCTTTAAAATAACAAATAACTATTATGAGCAAAAAACATCACCTTCAGAAACTCAAATGTCATCAACAAAGTCTGTCGTGCCACCCAGTTTGGCTGACAGCAGATCTCTGACGGGAGGCGGAGAATCAATGAGCTCTTAAAAAAACCAAAGATGGACATCAAGACAAAAGCCCAGAGCGTGTCAGACGATGTGTTTGTGTTAACGTACCAGGCAGGAGAAGGAGTCGTTCATGCGGTGCTGCAGAGTGTTCTTCTGTAAAATGGTGAACAGGGCGGCGTGGTCAAAGCGGCACGGAGGTGCAGAGATCAGCTCCTCTACACCCTGACGCTGAGACGGATCCAGACCTGAACAGGAAACACAGAAATGTTTTTTTCATATATTATAGTCGAGGTGATTTCAAGTTTAGAAAAAAGTTTTGTGTAATGGGTAAAACTTACACTCAACCACCACCTTGACCTGAGAGGACAGGTTCATATCTTTTTTCCATGTCTGTTTTAAACACTCACATACCCACTTGTACGTCTAAAGCGTTGCTGGTCACTGTAACTGTTCCTCCCGTCCTCCATCACTTACACTAAAATCACTTTCGGAGGGCATGTCTTCACAGCCATTGTTTCACTGTACATATGTGCATGTCTGTCTAAGACAGACATACACAAGACTTGACCCTAACCTTTCACTCTCGGTCTCACTACATACAGGACATAATATTTGATTAAAAAGATTTGACACTGCAACATAATTCATTCTGCTTCAATTCATCCTCACATGAAAGACTTTAAGCAGTACGATAAGGCCTTTAATGCAATGCAGAAAAATCTATATTTTAGGATAACTGGATGACATTTACCATGAACTATCTCCCACGTCTCCTCTGTAAAACAGTTCTGGACATCACACGCCCAAACTTTAAGAAACAGTTTTACCAAACTAGAGTAGCTGAAAGTTTTACTACAGCTTTTGATTAAATCAGAGTGATGAACTTCAATATTTTGGTGAAAGAAAGCTGTAGCATAGTATGGTGGATTTTAGTAAATTGTAAAATGTAAAAATGTTTAAACCACTTGCCCATAGTGCCTCCATCAAGAAAAAATGTTTGATTATATGTCACTTATAACCTTACCAGAGTCGTGTTTATGTTAGACAGCGTTAGCAGAAAGACGAGGCAAAAGGGACCAAGAAAGAACGGCCAAGAAAACAGTAAAAATCAGTGTCATTAGACCGTAAAATGGTGAATGAATGACTGCACAGATATATTTGCATGATCCCAGCAGCTAAAGAGGTGATATACAAATGTGTTCAGATTCACAGTCATTCATGCCTCTCCTCATGCTCAGCAGTGAAGTGCAAACACACACACACACACACACTACATTGGCAGTGTCAGTTCTCAGTGCTGTGGCTAATAGTTCCCACCTCGGTTGGCTACAGATTCTCTGTGAAGCTGTCAGTACTCTCAGCTGACACAAAACATTCGCCAAAACGGACGACATGTGAGGAAAACACTGGAAGTGACTCACAGAGCCGAAAAACCAGCCAGGAAGAGAACAAACGACAGCACGTCGCTGATCAACTGCAGCAAGAGATCAGGCTTCGTGTCCACATGAAGATAAAGAGAGATATTACTTCACATCTTTATATGTGAAACCAGAGCAAAGTGTGGTGGTTTTACTTTCTGAGTGAATTGTTTATTATTCTTCTGTTTGTGAATCCTTTATTAATAAGTCAGAAAAACAAACAATATGATTTGAGCACGTGACCTGTGCCATCACTACGTCTAGTCACACCTGAGTAAACTCCTTAGTTTATTATTAACAGCAGCGAGATGACAGGAAATGAGGAGAAGGAAAAGGGGAATAACATGCAACAAAAGGTTCTCGAACAAATGCAAACCGGGCGCACCTATTCTATATTTTCCCAAAGACAGAAAAACAGTCCATGTGTTAGTCCGTCTCTCAACACTTTCTGACTTCCCTCCTGTTTGTGGCTCTCAGCTTCAAGCCGAGATGTTTCTACTGAAGATGTAAATCTTCACAGGAACCTCACAAATATAACGTTTCATTAAACACGTCCTAAAACAGCCGGACACTAGTCTTCAACAAATGTTGCAAATCCTACTTAAACAAGAGTAAATCCACCAATTTTCAGTGGCGGATTAATCCACAGTTGGTGCTCTGGTGAGTATTTGCAGAACTGAGTTTAAATAAACTACCTTCATGGTGATGAAGGAACATGTCAGTGCAGCAGTGAGGCTCACTAGTAGCTTCTGGATGACAATGGAGTTTTATGGCTCAGAGGAAAAAGAGCCATCAGTATTTTGGATAGATGCGTATACCTCTACTACTCACAAAACTACTCAGTGTTGGTCTGAGTCTTTTTCATAGAATTTTCATAAATATAAAAAATATCGATATTAGGTATGGGTACTTTTACACAGTGGTACAGATAGTGTGAGCTGTTCTTGCAGCTTGGACATGCAGCGCCTGGAGCAGCAGAAGACAACAAGGCTTTGGGTCAGCGACGAAAGAATCAACAGAAAAAAGGAAAAAATAAAAGAAGCAGAAGAGGCGCAGGGCGTCCCAGCCTGAGCAAGTCTGGGTTCATTTCCAGTCCTTTCAGGCTTTCCTGTTAATGGCCCCGCCAAATGAAAAGCCTAACACTCTCCATTCTGCCTTTATCAGGGGAGTACATTTCGGGATGGGAAGTTTCTGAGTGTGACACATGGCCCCACAAAAGACCAAGGCTCGCTGAAGAATGCCGGCGCTGTTTCAACGCCTGCGACGCCTGCGGCTTCGTGTCCGAGACGAGCATTAGTGATCGCTTTTTATTAACGCTGCCATTTTGTTTTTGTGTAGACGCACAGAAGCCTGCAAGGACCCTCAAACATTTGTGTTTCATCCCCCCGCCTCCCTCCTTTCTTTGTCGCTTTTGTCTGAAAGAAAAAAAAAAAAAAGACAAGCAAAAGTGAAATCTCCACAATCAACTTCCAATCGACGCTCCTCTCCTTTTCTTCCAGTCTTCTTTTCTTCCGACTGTGGCTGCCCTTTGGCTCCTGTGGCCTGCTTTCCCTCTGTCCAATTCCGATGTAGGTCATTTTACATTTGTTACATCCAAAACACAGGATTGTCCTTAATGTAATTTAGAGAAAAGACGGGGAGTGAAAGACGTGACTCTAAAGAAAACGAGACAAAGAGATATAGATTAGTGCTGATAATAAGAGGAGGGGGGAGGAGGGGGAGTATTGATTGGGGGACAGACAGCAGAGGAGTGATGTTGAACCGTGTCAAGTCCAACTTTCAGCTATTATCTGCAAGGGGGGGTTGTGTTAAAGGGGGGTTGTGTGTGTGAATGAGTGTGTGTGACAAAATATGGATGGATGTCACTGCTCCTGGCACAGATGGCGTGTTTGGTCCAGACGGTCTGCAGGTTTCTTCACTTTGTATTTTACAAACAGTGTGTCATCAGTGCGAGAAACAGTTTCAAGGCAATTTCTGAAGACGCTGAATGCTGAAAAACGCAGACTATGATCACGATCAAAAATGGGATTTGATTTCCTGAAAATTGTAAGGGTTTTAACTTTAAACTGGAATTATAGTCCTCCAAAGACTGAAAACAAAAACGTCTCTGCTGAGCTACGCAGAGTGAGTGTTATGAGTATAAGCACACCTCTAACTGATCCAACTTCCTGTTGGAAAGCTGTTTTGAAGCAGGGAGAAAAGACATGTTGTTTGTATGTTTTACCCAAAGCCGACCAACGAATTCAGATGAGATGCTGGATGGAGAGACAAGAACAACGGGTACTATAAACTTCACAGAGAGAGCTGGAGGAGAGCAGAAGTTTCTCAGACCTCTAACCTCAAACCTCATGAGCATCACTTGTGTTTTCAGACAGTTTTTTAAAGATAATTTCTCCTGCTATGTGCGTCACCAGTGATGATTCAAGTTGTAAAAATTAAACATGTTTAAAATAGTTTACCAGAATACCTTTCTTCAGAACTTGCAACTGCCTCTCATGGCCTTCAATCGAAAATGGAATAGTAAGTGCACCTTACTGAAGTGTACTGTTAAACACCAATAAACCAGACTCAACAGATCAGGGACACCTAAATTAATCTGCTATTGGCCAAACAATCATAATGTCTTAAAGAGGAACTGCACCGATTTTTCATATCCAAGTGTTAACAGGTGTTGAATACTGCTGCGTATGTAAAAAAAAAAAAAAAATAGTATACAGCCTTTAATATCTCGAGAGGAAGCTGTCTGAAGTCTTACGAATGTGATGACACTTAAGTAAAGAGTCGGGTTGGGGCTGAAGACTTGAAGTTCGAAAATGAAACAAATCTGTTGGTGTGTTTGTAAGAAGTGAGCTCACCAGACCTCTTTATCATGCTGCTCATCTCTGCTGCAGGCTACTGGCATGACGCACCGGCATCTCTGACTGAGCTGTCCGCAGTCGGGTTATATTTTGGGTAATGTAGCAGCCAGGTTTTGACAAGAAAGAAAAGTATCTCTGATTCTGCTGCATCGATTCTGATCCTTTTTTTTGAAACTGTCCATGTTGAGCCAGCTGTTATAGAAATGCCATGCTAAATTGGTATAGCACTAAAACATGAAATGGCATTTTCATGTCTGTGTCTTGGTATCAAATATAAAGCATGTGTGAGGATGTTTGAAGGGTTTTGTGTGTGTGATGAGACGGGAGGGTGGGGGGTAGGTTTCTGCGCTTGATCTCTCCATACCCATCTTGTCTGGGCTCCAGTGGTATCGTCACGGCAACAGTCACATCTATGTGACATCCTGCTCTGAGAGGTGGTGGCGCCTGGTGATGGCAGGTTATTGATGCAGAGGAAGAGAAGGAGGAGGAGGAGGTACGGAGAGCGTTTCGGTTTTAGTTTCAGGTGCACCGGGCTGAGAGATGTGACTTGATCTGCCTGTCGGAGCGTGGTGGCGGCGACAGAGATGATGTCAGGGCGAGTGAAGACGAAGATGCAGACAGACAAGCCCATCAGTCTCAGTCTGGCGGAGCGAGCCTTCTCATAACGCGGAGTGCAAACAACCTCAACTTGGTTGAAAAGTTTGAGCGGAGCACACAAACGCATCACCAGCTATTCTGCTGCGTTTGAGGGCGCCGCTGAAACCCCGGGAGGTTAAAACAAACGGACAGTTTGGACGTCTCTCCTCAGGATTGTCCTTGTTGTCAAACTGACCACCTGCTTCTTCAAAAACACAACTGACAGGTGTAAACATCCCCGAAAAACAACTTCAGGGGCAAGTCTCGGCCCCCAACAGGCCCATCTGTTCATGCTGAGGACAGAAGTCACAGACTGTGTGATTAAAGTGGATTTCAGATCAAAGGCCAGGGCCAAACCTCCCTATAGCCTCAGATGATGTCCACTAGTTTAGACTTTGTTTGTGGGTCCTTTGAATGCTGGTCCATTTGAGTCTTTTTATATGAAGTACAGGCTGCAGTGAACAGGCAAGGCTGGGGGGGATGATGTTTCTTTGCTTGCACTTTTCCACTTTACTTCAGAGCTGAGAACGTCACAAACACAAGCTGCTGAAATTTGCTCATGAACCTGTAAAATGTCTCCTCAAACTACGTCGATATAAAGGCCTGGGTTTTTTCCCCTTCTTTTTGCTCGTGTCTCCGGACTTTACACAATAATCAACTTTTCTTCCGCTGTTGCTTTTTATCTTTCTCTAAATTCTCCTTTTATTACAATATAAAACAAACATATTAAAGAACACCTTACCATCAGGCTAAAGAAACAGGGCTTTGCTGCCCTCCCTCGTTGAAAGATCGAAGTCCGTTTCACCCGTCATAGCTGATCAGTCTGGTCAGCTGCACCCGTAAAACACACCCAACATTAAAGTCACGGTGTACTGACCCACTTATTTTTTGGGAGGTCCAATAATACAAGAAGTTGCTCTTTGACATACTACTGTTAGTTGTGCTTTAAAGCGAATGTTAATGTTGGCATGCTAACAACTGAGTCCAAGTACAGCTGAGACTATTATTATTGTGGTAAAAGCTGAGTCAAGTCTGACAGTGTAGCTGAACCTGACATGTCCTTAAACGACGCAGTACAAAGGATGGACCCTTTGAATTTAGGTATGAACGTGACCTTTCCGTCGGTGTCATGCACAAGACAAACTTGACATTTTTACTCCCCTAGTGGATAAGAGAACTGAAAAGTTATTTCTCCAGTTAAGCTGTAAACAGCTTCATTATTCACTCACACACCGGCTGATAAAATCTGACACCCCTGCTGCCTGCTCGCTCTTTGTGCTCTGAGAAGCCCCCAAAGACATGAAGCTAAAACAGTCCTGAACCCGAGACAAATAAAGGAGAGGGATGTTGTGTCTCTGCTCTCAGACGATCTCATGCACTTCCATAATTTTTTACACTTTTTAAAGATGATTTAGTTTAGCTTAAAAGGCAAGAAGAACATGCCCATGCCTGCGCCCACAAGCACACACACAGGTACAATTGTTTATAATGACATTACAGGTCATTAATTATAATTAATAGGATTTTTCATAGCATGTACCAAGCGATGCGTATTTGAATCTGCAATGGTTTATATGCAGCTTCCTGATGCGTTGGATAACAAGTCTAAAAAAAGAGAGCATGTATTTAAGGATAGAGCACAGTTGTTTCTTCAAATTCTTCAAAATCTGTGTGCCAGAATGACAACTTAGCATCACCTTAGATCAGAAACAAAACAATCTAATCCCACTCCACCTCATCTGCGAGCACTCACCGTTATCAGTTTCCCGGCACCTGGGACCTTCCAGAGAGGGATTGGTAATTTGTCTGGCATATTCCAGTCCACTACCCACAGTTCTCCAAGGTCGCATCCAGTTAACACCACAGCACATTTACTTTCCGTATACCGCTGCTCAGCAGACCCAGATAAAAAGGGAGTTTTTTTTTCATCTAATTGCTAAACTACCCAATGCTATTGGAGCAATTGACTCTTTTTATGTGCACATTCATTCAATTTAATTTCTATAGTGTGAATAATTATCTCATTGCACTTTGGAGCAGGTCAAGAGTGTACTCTATTATTTATAGAGACCCAACAATTCCAACCACGAGCTAGCACGATCACGATATTAGACCGCGATCAAGACTCCATCTCCAAATCTGGTCCCCTTCCTCGACAGAAAACACTTTAATTCGATCAACATCCAAGTAAAATATCATGCACGGGAGGACATCCGCTGGCCGGGGGTAGTACACAGCTTTGTCATGCTGCACAACGGTTCGGGGTCATGCGGTTGGATCAAGGTGCTGCTGGAGGTGGCGGCTGTTTATTGGGAGGTGCTCTTAGATGATTTTTACAGATCTGCTTTATTACCTTTCAACCTAAATCCAACTGTTTATTTAGGGGTTCGGGGCCTTTGACAACCACTAACCAACCCTCACACCTAGCAGGAATTTATTTTATAAAAGGGTTTTTATTTATTTCTTTGTGTCCTTAATTTGTGAAAAAGTGAATGAAATCTGCAGAAGAGTCTAACATATTCTGTCGGTTTTTGTAGGACAGTCTCCGAGATGATCTCTTCTCTTTGGGGTAAAGATTTTGGTGCAACAGCGCCACAGCAGAATGGCTAGTGCAACTGGCAAGATCGGCAACCAGTTTGAAATGACACATCGAGTTGAAGCATCTGACCAGACCATATCTTGGGATATTATCTGCGAGTGAATAATAATCACAAGAAATCAATAACAAAAGGTAAAACCACAAGCCAAGTCAAAGTTGCAGCGTAATATGGGGGAGAAAATGTACTAAATGAACACAAACTAGTCTTTTGGGACTGTAAACTTGCACAATACAGCTGATCACACTCACAAGATGTTTAACAAAACTTAAGAAAAGTAAAGTTTTGCTGCCTTTAGGTGACATTTCCTTTATTTTTCCCTTTCTTTTCTTGTTTTGTCCGAGCTTAACGTTAACATTACCTGTCAAATGTAGCTTGTCGGTTCTCGCTGGTTTGCTGGCCTTATATGGGTTTATTGGGGCGTTTCCCTATAGTACTTGCAAAAAAGATCAAACCAATTCATCGACTTGGCTGTTGGTGTATGCATCATAAATCCCATGCAGGATTTTCTTATTTTCCTTTTATTGCTTTGTGCAAGAACAAATTTAAGAGAAAATTAAGAAAGTGTTCATGCATGAGGCTGATTACGTCACTTGTTTATTCCGAGCTTTTAACCTTCAATCAGAGAAGAAGAATAGTGTTCGATAACCTAGCTTTCATGAAGTCAAGACGGGAGAATGAAGTGATATGGTATGATTTCATTTATGTTAAATATCCCACCTTTGCATCTATGTGCTCGTGTGCTTGCTCATCAGTGTGTACACATGCTATGATTAGTGTCCTTTAACCTCCGCATTTTATTTTTATGACAAACGCCTGCAGGGTGAAAACAAACGAATATGCAGGTTCACCGGCACGATCGTTTTAGAGCGATAACGACTTTCTGTCAAACCCATTACCAACACACACACACGCACACACACCAAGCTGCACTTAGGACCCAGTTAAGAGCTATTTCAGGGACAGCTTCTATTTCCTCCTGCAAACAGCGTGTCACCACCTCTCGCCATTAACGCTTCAATCTGTTTCATTAAATGCTAACGAGCGCCGGCGAGTACCGGCCGCCGCCACACCAAATAACACAAATGCTGCCGTAATCAGCTCTCAGTATGCAGCTCTTCATGTCACAATGCTTGGCCGGGAGGAGGAGGCCCATCAGCACGCAGACAGCATCCTCCTCTCAGAGATAATGAAATGATTTGTAGGTGAAGGGGTGGAAGATTTAAAAAAGAAAATGTGCATGTGTGGAAGGAAAGAGGTCATTACATCACAGTCATTATTAAATAATAAAAACAAAACCCAGTGAGAATTAGAACCTACTGATGGGGGATGCTGGTTTCTGGATTCCTCCTCTGCAGTTTAAGGTTTTGTTCTGCGATGGTGGGATCGGTTTGTAGGACTGTCCGGTGGCTCGGTACATGGCCTGGACCCACAGCATCCGGTCCTGCTCGTCGTCACAGGCAAACATCACTAGGTCGCCCTCCTTCACCGCGTTAAAAAACACCCGGCCGCCCTGCAGGCCTGAGAAGGAGGAAAGGGAAAGGAGGTAAAAAAACAAATGCAAATCAATATAAGAAACACACAGCACAAACCCCCATGGCCTGGAAGTTGTGTAAACGTTTGCACATTTACTGTTGCTCATTACTTTTTATGTGTGTTTACTGTTTATATGTGTGTTTTTACTTTTTATTGTTTTTAATGTTAACTGTCTTAATTGGGGAGACATCGATGTTCTATTATAATCTAGTACTCTACTCTGAAAAGTCTACCGAGGTGCTGAAGGGTCGGTAAATTAACCTTCCACCTTTCAAAGACACTAACACTGTGGACTTGGACTGTTTCATCTTATGTTGTCCCATTTCTCAATTGATCAAGATATTTTGGTGTTTGGTAAGAAAAATAGTCTGAGTTTCAAACTCACCTCTATGACTCAGCCTACGCATCATTTTTTAGCTGTTTTATTTAATTTATATTATATGTATTTATTGTGTCTATTTACATTTTTCTCTACTACTTAGTTAATTTTTACCTTTGTGTGTATTCTCAGATTTTACTTCCTGTATTAGAGTTTGTTTTTCAAAAAGAGTTTTCAAATAAAGTTAATTCACATGTTTAGCTTTAAGGATTCAGCGTCATTCTTTTTTCCTTGTTCATCATGTCCAAACAGTTTTCATAATGTCTTGTGATGTGTCTGAGGGGTTTCACCATCATCATATTTGTGCGCGAGGACTCTGGGCTGTGAGGGGAAACTATATGCTGAGATGGTACACAGACCTTATTAATTGTCATGCCTACAGCGAGTGAAGATCTTCACACTTTAAATCTATTTCAGAGCATTTTTCTGCACTGCTCTGAACTAAATGTACACTGGGAACAGACACATATTGTCATGTGTGCAGCTGCAGTTTTTTGTACACTTACAAAGTAAATGGTTAACTTGTTTTTAAATCACAATAGGTTTAAACTTCTAATAACCATTGCTGAAGCGAATGCTAATTTATCTTATATGGAGAGTAAACTTCAGGAGCACACTTCCTTTTGTCAGAAATATGCTGAATGAGATATTGCATCCAGTTGCAGAAGCTAGCAGAAGTGACAGCAGGACTCCAGCTCTAATTTACATCGATATTGGTTTGACTTCATTTATACATTCATACATCATTTACACAAAGTCAATTTGAGGCCAGACTTGATGAACTGTGGATTTTGACAGCATGCAGATCTTGCAGAAGTTCCAAAAACATTTCTGGTAAATCTGTGAGTCTGCAACTGTAGAAAATCTGGAGGTTTGATTTCAAGAAGCTTGAAAATGTTCAAATATGTTAAAAAGGTATGATGACCTCGTGTTCAATGTGGTCTCACTTGGCCACGTGGCAGCACTATAAATACAGTTTAAAATTCTTCTTCTTTTAATGGTCACACTCTTTTGGTTCATCATAAATTTTCACACGTTTTCACAAATGTTGGAGGCTCTATTAATCTGTTCCTACATCGGTGTGTGAGTTGGGATTTTCTGTATGCTGTATGTTGTTCCAGGGAACATCCCTGTGTGATGTCAGTGAGACAGCTCAGGTGTGCGTACCTGTCTGGGGGTCACAGTAGTCCACTGTGTAGCCCTCCAGCTGCATCAGCTCCTGAGGCTCGGTCTTCTTCTCTCTGTAGCTGCACATGGCAAACGTGTACTGACTCACCTGCAGGACAAAGACACATTGATGAACCACACACACACACACACACACACACACACACACACACACACACACACACACACACACACACACACACACACTTTCTGGCTCTCTTCCACTTCTAGTGTTCATTCTGAAACAAGGAGGTTTGGATCTATTTGGCCTTTAGTTTATTCAGAGGCTGAGACAGTTTCATGTTGTGTCCTGACAAACAGTATGCTCTAATTTAAATCTTAATGTCTCTACTGTGACTTTAAATATTACTAATTGCATCTGAAAACACCTTTAAGGCTGTTTCCTACATTTTATCCTCAAACTGGTAAAAGAAAAACTCTCCTCAACTCAAAACTACAAAATCAGTAGCATGATGACACGTTTCTGATACTTTTACCCGATTCATGTTTTCCAGCAGAAGCAGATGGCGGAAATCTTTCCTGTACAACTAAAAATGTTAACTTCTCTAGCTTCATCAGCATTTGTTACTTCTGCCTCAATCACACGCTGAAATACTCTTTGTTTTAACACCTGAGTTTAAATCAGCTTTGATCACAAGAAAAAAACAAACAGAAGCTAACACTGACTGCCTCTGAACCAAAGTCCAGACCTTCAGCTGAGACTCAGATCCACAGAAATTATAACTGCAGCAGGTTCGAGGTTTGTATAAATACCGTCAAACATTTTTAATTGTGACCTGACGCGAAAAAAAACCAAACAACAACAACAATGCCTGCTGCAGTTTCATGGAACCAACTATTAACTCAAAGCACCAGTTGTTGTTTTTTCTTAAAGTCGCTTTTATGGCTCTTCCAGTGACGGTTAAATTTTACCGCAAAATTTTTTCACTTTGTTCAATTTGCTAAAATTAGTAAAACCCAGCAGGTAATTTTACAGTACAACACATACCACTGTTTTGAAGATATGTTATATCCTGCTGAAATGAAACATAATCCATCCACTGCAGAGTATATTTTTACCAAACTTCAAATGGCGAGACTTCTTCAACTAAACAAAGTTGTCAAAGGTATATGAACAGCAGAACACTGACAGCCGAATGTGTCATTCCACAACCACAGGCATTAAAGTGCTGCTTTAACAGCCTCCACTCTTCTGGTTTGAGTCTTTCCATAGGATGGTGAACCTGGCTGTAGGTATTTGCTCCGATTCAGCCACAAGAGCTTTAGTGAAGTCCGACGCTGATGTTGGGTGATCAGGTCCGGCTCACATTCAGTGTTAAGCTCATCCCACAGGTGTTTGATGGGGTTTGAGGTCAGGGCTCTGTGCAGGCCAGTTCACTGCAAACTGGGAAAACCATTTCTTTATGGACCTGGCTTTGGGCTTGGTGTGCATTTGGCAGGGTTGTCCAATGCCTACATATTGACTTTCTCCAGTTATCGTTTTTTTCTTTAGGTAATAACGCTTTCACATTTTCCTTACATTGTGCAAGTGAAGAGATGTTTCACTTCCTGCAGACACCTTGATTTGGTAGAATGAATAAAGCTGTGGCAGAATATATTTCACACTATCAGGATTGAAAACGCGGAGGATTTTAGAAATGTTGCCAAACAAAGAATCAAGCATTAACAACTTCACCGTTGAATCAATAAACTGTAGATGACACTCAATTTAAAGATTCTATCTTTTGATGCCCTTAAAAGGACTTTCGATCTGATGCAGAGAGGTAAAAAAAAAAAAACATTTAATTTAATGTCTGCCCTTGCCCTCAGAGATCCTGAGTGATCACTAAGTGCTCAGAAACTAAATAATGTAACTTGAAAAAGTGTAAAATAAAGATAAAAACTCAATTAACTTTGCTTCAGCAGGATTAAATTCCTTTTTTTTTTGTAAAAGCATTTCGAGTAGAGCGACTGATGTGAGATGATTTCTCTAACATTTTTTTTTTAATCTGCAAAATCAAAAAAGGAAAAGAGTTTCTGAAAGAGACGCCTCAATGTGAGCGCACGTTTTCTGTGAAGGCTGACGGTTTGATCTAATTCATATTAAATAGACGCAAACTTTTATTTAATGAGTCAAAAACCACGCTTGAGACGGATCTTTTCTTCTACAAATAAATCGTTTTTTAATTTCAATCAGTTGCTGTAGATTTATTTCAGATTTACTTTTAACTTTCAGTCTTTCTTTCCCAGCCTGCGGCGACTCAATCAATCGTACATCAATACGTATCATCTGATATCGGTCAGTTTCTTACCTGAACAAGAACAAAATATCTTTTTTTCCAGCGTTTCCAGACTCTCTGTCCCACAGCGTACAGGTGCCTGAAACGCAAAGAACAAGAACAAGAACTTCAACTTAGAAGAAGAAAGCCGGTCAGTTAGGAAACCAATGTTGTCACCAATGATTGCGCAGAGTCATTCTTAAAGAGCAAACTTGTTCTGTCACCAAACAAAACAAGAAACAGACAAACAGTTTTTATTATTGATTAAACCGTCAATCGTTTTTATTTTATTACATAAAATGTCAGAAAAGAGTCCATCCCAGTGTCTGAGGGATCAAGCCGACGTGTTCATGTCTTGTTTTATCTGACCAACACTTCAAATCCTAAAGGTATTCAAATTATTGTGATATTAAAGAGAGAAAAGAAGTAAATCTTCGTATCTCAGAGGGAATCTGCATTTTTGCATGAAAAATGACTGGAATGATGAATCGCTGATCAAAATAGTCAACTCTAAATTCATCAGATGTGTGATTTTATATCCGAAATCAAAGTCTTCAAGTGTTGCTCTGAAACAAAGGGACATCTGAACATCTTCAATTTTATAACTGATGATCGCCGATGAAGATCATGTGATCAGAACAAAAGCTCCAGAAAAGCTACCGAATGGACATTGAGATGAGATTGTTTTGTCAAATGTGAAATATGCTTCATGTGCGATTGTTTTTTAAGGGGCTCGTCCCTCTAAACAGTAATTTGTAGGTTAAATAATGAAATAAAAACATTTAATTTCTGTATTTTAGTCAATCTTTCCATTTGTTTCCTCAAATAAATCATTTGCCAACTTCAATAATTAAACTGTGCCGACATAGAATGGAAACTTCGATCTGGCAAATCATCAATTAGTCAATCAACAAACAAAAAAAAAATCGACTACTCAGTTATTTTGATGATTGATTAATCATTCAAGTCATTATTAAACCAGACCTTTTATGATTTTCTATGTTTTATACCTTTGGGTTTTGGACTGTTGGTGGGACAAAACGTGACCTCTGAAGACATAGATTGAAATATTTCACTATTTTCTGACAAATCAGACTAAATTTAAAAATGATCAACAGATTATTGCATCAATAGTTTAAATAACTGTCCTCCTTCATGCATGCAGGTGATAGTCCACACAATAAGTAACATATAGCAATGTTATATATTTATATAGAGCACATTATATATATATTAATTTGAAGGATTTATCTACATTTAACTCCTGACACCTTCCGCACTCTGTAGATTGGGACTTTTTAGTTAAGATATTAGCCTGTCAACAGTTTCAGGCAGCTATTGAGAATTCTGACATAGTTGAACAGTTAAAAACACAAACAACCAGGAGCCATTAAGAGTCTTCAAGGATCAGATTCTATCAGGATTTTAAAGCTCCTTGATGCGTGTCCTCATATTTTCTACCACAACACCACATTATGTCATTACTCCCCCAGCTGTGAACATTATTAACACATTCATTTCCTCGCCAAATGTGAAACTAAAAGGAAAAAGTAATGAGTCCTGAGCCGACAGAGGCCGTGACACCGACAGCAGCTCATTGAGGAAGTCTTGAGGAAAATGGAAGAATGACCAGCGTGGCCTCTCAATCAATGGCTACACCCGGGCCTCCTGAAGCGTGGGATACAGGCAAGTGCAAGTGAGGAAAATCAATCGATGGCGAGACCTCTTTCTTCAGCCCTGCCGCCCACCCTTATAGAAAAGGCCTCCAGTCAAGGCTGCGGCACGTCTGGACAGAGAATCTGGGCCATTCTGCACGACTCCGGGTTAACATGTGGCACCGCTCGCCGGCCACTTGTGAAAATGATTTGGCCGTCTGTCCTCCTGCAGGGTTTCAAACATCCATTCAGCCGCACGACGCCGCAATGATGGACTGCAGACGCCAAAGAGTTCACTGCAGGCATTTAACAGTCCTCGCTGCAAAAAACCATCCATCTTTAACTGATCATTTAGCTGGATATTCACTTAAAGGTTTTTTTCAAAGAGATATTGGACTTTTTCCATTAAAAACATGAAAAATATTCCTTTATTCCTTGATTTGTCTAGAAATGATTGTCAGTAGGTTTTAAATTAAACAGAATAAGGCAGATCACTGCACCAGAATCAAGAATTTCAACACTTGTCATTATTTGTGTGACAGGTTACGTAAACTCACCACATGGTTGATTTTGGTAATTAATTATAAGAAAACGCATTTTAAGAATAAATAATAGGTAAGAAAGGAGATTTTGCAGATGGCACCTGCAGAAATTCATGTCATTGTTTCATAAATTTTAATTTTCTTTTGGATCGTCTTGAATTGATTTGCATTTCCACATTTTATGATGCATATTTCAAAAAGTAGTTTCGTCTCTCGCAACATTTACATGCCCATTTTAGGCAATGTTTTTATTTGTGTATAAGGGAATCAATTTTGAAACTAGTGACACCTACTGAAATGTACTACAAATATATTTGAGGTGATCTTTTCCAGTTTTTGTAGATTTACTGCAAAACCTACAGATCTTTTTAAAGTGTCACAAAATGATTTTCACCAGGTTCAAGTTGCCAAGGATGTAAATTAGTTTATTGGCATCAGAGCATCTGAAATATTCCACAACAACATTTTCAGCATTCACATAAGAAAATGTATATTTCATTAGCGCAGATTTTAACCAGATTTTTTGGTTCCTGAGCATCAAAAAGTAATTTACAATCCTGTGACATAAATATCTCTCTACGTTGCCAGATATTTCTTTATTCTTTTAAGACAATGAGACACAAACAATTTCATTACAGTGAGTTATTTGCTTTCACATCAATGCCGTTTTCATTTTTTGGTTGAAGAAGCAGTGACTCCATTGTGTCTTTTCCTCCCTCTCGTGAAAGCAGACCTCCCTAACAGAATTAAAAATGTGTTATGCTACTGAATTTTAAAAAAAGACCACAAAAACACAATAACCAGAATCAGAAAAGAATCGACTGCAGGCTGCATCGTCTGTTATTTTTATATGATGACAGTAAGATCAAGTGTTCAACCTTTAATTCAAGCAATAAGTAAAACAAAGTATCTGACCTGCTTAAAAACCTGATCGGAAACAGGATAAAGAATTAATATTTTCCCCAGAAAACAATCCATTTATTTAATGATTACAAAAGGAGGTGAAAGGCTCCAGATCCAGTTCATCTCAGTGACCCTTTATGTAATTAAAAAAGCAAAAAGAACTCCATAACCGCAGACAAGTAAAATATTTCTTCACTGACTACACACACAACAAACAAACAAAAAACAACAAGAAAACCTCAAATCAAAATGTGTTAGGTGCACTTTTTCTTTATCTGAACCTTTTTGTCAGCCCCTTTTACTTGGCCTTTTACAGGATTCGTGTTTTTAATGTGTTTCTTTTCATATTTTTCTTTTGGGGTCTGAACGCAGGAAAAAATAAATAAAACAAATGTAAAAAATGTTTGACGTAAAACATTTTCCGCTTTATTCTCCTTTTTTGTTCATTTAACACACATTCCTGCATTAGTTGGCCTCTTTTTGGATTTTTTTTCTTTTGACGTGTGAGGAGTCATTTTGGTCATTTTAAAATATGTAGAATATTTTTTATCAGAAATTCATTTTACAGGCCCTGTTTGCCCCAAGTAAGTCTTCGGATTAAAGATTCACCATGAAAACAGCATCAAATAAGGAGAAAATACCAAAGCAGAGGATGACACCTTTTAGCAGGTGAATCACAAATTGTGTATTTAACAAACCAGAAATGACAGAAAGACGGTTTAAACACATGAAGACGAGCTGGCTGTAAACCAGAGACTGGCTGGATTCACATGGAGACTAAAACTGACCCCTTGTGGAGAGTTTTGAAAACTGCACCTGAACTTCATCCTTTTTTGTCTATTACTTTATTAACTCAACCAAGAAACAGTGACATGTTTGGAACTACACATGAGAAGATGAGATACTCACTTAAACTCTGAGCTTCCAATATGGAAATACATTCAGGATGTGTTATGTTTAGCTTAGCATAAAGACTGTAAGCAGGAGGGGGGGGACTGATAATAGTTCAAAAGAGAAAAATCCACCTTACAACTCCTCCAAAGATGTTTTGTAGCCAATACAAACACAAGATAACTTGTACATCTGAATGTTAAATAAATGTGTACCTGTTTGTAACTGTACTTTAACCTGACAGTTGAGAAGGACCTTTGAGGAGAATTGAGTTAGCAAAGAGCTGAACTGATTGCGCAAAGTTAGTGATTTCCTGAAGGAAACATTTAAATAACAATGAAATTATTTATTGATTTTGGATTTTTAAGGTCTTAAAGTAAAGGATTCCCGTCTAGTTTGGAAGCCCATCGTTGTCCAACATGCAACTGTTTTTCAGAGACAAAAAGTCGGACAAGTTATTATTCAATGCAAAATATTTGTATGTGAAATGTATCTGGAGGGGAACTGTAAGGAACTGGATAAGAAAATAGTTCTAGAGTTTCTCTACTATCCAAACATCACTAAACGGTATCTTTGAGCCTTCTGCTCTTAGGGTCGCTGACAATTAGGCTTTTTAAAACCCCGGACACTAAAACCTCCAACTGTGAAGGCAAAGTGTTGACACAGGTCGTGGAAATAAAGAGGGGAGGGGAGGGGAGGGAGGGGAGGGGATGGAATCGTGGATAAGACACGTGGCTTTCGTCTGGGAGACCTGGGTTCAAATCCCACTGCGACCATCCACCAATGTGTCCCTGAGAAAGCCACTTAACCGCCAGCTGCTTCAAAAACGTGCAACCTTAGATATATATAACAATTGTAAGTAACGTTGGATTGAAGCGTCAGCTAAATGAGTTGATGTAAAGTTCACTACAGAGAAAATGCACACACATTTAACATTGTATTTATGTTCACTTAGATGAGAACAGTACAACAGCAGCAACATCGGAGGTGCAGGAGAGCACATTCACCAGTGCCATAAATCTTTACAATACAGCAGTTCCCAGGGACACAAGCAGCAGCATGTATGCCCTATCACAGTATTTTGAAATCCTTTTAGCCCCTTTATTGGCTACGTTGCTGAAGTCTTCTTACAACCAATGTGTAAATATAACCTAAGCTGACACCCAGAACCCAGCTCTGACACGGTATTTAATGACCTTGGCCATAAAGGCTTCCTCAAAGCCAAAGTCAAAGGTACAGGCCACCTCTAAACAAGCACTGACTTGGACTCTTCATTGACCAAAAACATCTAATATATTTGCAGAAAAATGTGAAAAAAACAGGGGTTACTATTACAGAGATGGAACATGGAAGGTTTGACACAGGGATGGTTTTAAATTCTCGTTGAGGGTGGACAATGGTTTTATATTTCCTTTGTTATGAGGTCATAATTCTGTCATAGCATGCCCTGTACCATCCTTTGTAAGCATAACAGCCATTCACAATGTGTGACATTGTTTCACTGACCTGTTATGTTGTGTGCTCCAACCACCAAACCTGATAGAAAGGCTGGCTGATGGGAAGGACTGTGGTGTTCAATGAACAGATTTCTTCGTCCTAGATGTGTTGGTTTGAAAGTTAGGTTTTGCTGCCATCTTCTGGCAGAAAGTAATAACTGCACAACATACACATGACCTCAATGGGGTTTATATAATTGATCAGTTAAGCTTGAATATAAAACAATGTAGTGACAAATAGATTTTAATTTCATAAAATGTAAATCTTTAAAGGTAACGTAAAAGTGAGCTTGGAGTTGTTTTATCCGTCTAATTCAGGGATTCCCTACATGTCTTTTTCTCTGAACTAATAGGAAGAATTACAACAACAATTTGCAAATGTTACTTATGTAAACGAATCTTGAAGGGCATCAAAATTTCTTTTTGAGTAAGTTGTTGTCTATGGTTAGTCCATAGTAGATAAAATACCAGCCGATCAAAATGAGAGTGAGTCGGGAGCAGTTTAGATAGTGTGTGGTGTTACAGCTACAGTTTGTCACCTTGAATTCTGTTTGGTGGTCTGAGCCAGCTTTTTGGGGGATGAACAATATTCGTGTAAATTAACTTCTATAAGAACTAAAACTAGAATCAGCGTTTAAGGAAACGAACAGCTGAAAATCCCATTAATGGATATGATGGTCCTGGTTATATGACAGCAAACATGTTCTGAGCCCAGATGACCTCTGACAATTGACCTCTCTGCAGGTAGTATTCTTACTAAAAATGGGTTTCGCCGGGAAAACCAGGGTAAACATACTGACATAGGAGAAGCCAGTTGACCTCTATCTGATAAAGCCATCCTGATTGGTCAAAAAAGTTAAATATTACAATGAAAAAATATTTTTAAAATAGTGAAAAATATTATAAAAAACTATTTTTGAGCTTTAATGCTGAAACACAGTTTCTTTGACTGACTATAAAATCTATTATTCTTTAACATATAAACTTTTCAGTGTCAGCTTTTACTTTATATCTTAATTAACTGCAATATATTATATTGTATTAATATACAGGAATAAGTCCTGTTTCAGATGTGTGTTTATATGGTTTTATAGATTTCAACAGAATTTTCAAATACGGGATAAACTAACAAGCTGTTACCATTTCACTGTGACCACGTCCTCAGATTCAGATTCACGGTTTCTGCTTCCTTTCTTTAACCAGCGGGTGAAGCTGTTAGCCTGCACACTGAAACTGTTTTTGTACAATTTTTTTAAAGCATGATGACTTTATTGTGTTTGCATGAAGGAAGTCTGAATGCTTATACATAATGTACAAAAACATGTTAATGTTTTTTTAAGCGTGGCCCATTGCAGAAAGTATTTCCATTTAGTTACAGAAAACACTTCATTACAGGCCGGCATGTTCACTGGGAAAATCTAAACCTCTGTGCAGTTTTGTTGCAGAGGCTGATAAACCTTTAACCTCGTGGATCCTTTACTCAGACTGGACTTCCTGGATGTCATTGTTTTACCCGACCTGAAACAACACACACCCACCGACACAGCCCTACGTTTTTTCATTTTCATTGCAGGACTTTCCTGTCTGAACACCCACTGTATCGGAATATAAACAATCACCGTATGAATTTTCAAACCTGTTTTCTCTCATGCGTCCAGAGCGATCAGAGAGAGTAGAGTTACAAAATACTCCAGAGACGCACAAAACAAAATCATCATCCTTCTCTTTAGCAACATTGGCACAATCACCTCCACCTCCTGCCAAAACCTGGCAGACACTCAGCGTATTGTCCACCTCTACAGCTCACACCACTGCCTGGGAGAGGACAGCCCCTGCTTCTACAGAAAATAATTGCCTTGCTATTGGCAATGTCAAAGTTTGCAAAGTCCAGTCTATAGCAAGGATAATGTCATCAATCAGCAAGTCATGAGACTGAAGGGGAGCCTTTGACTTAAAGGCACCCTTTTTCAAGTCTAATGTTTTCCAAAGAAGCTGGGTTTAAACTTGTTTTTTTGAGAGGTCTACTCTGCATCATCACACAATAACAAAAATTACATTTACAAAAACTAAATTCTGGTATAATGACACCATCTGGGAGGAAACTGACCCAATATGAATAAGTTTCCTTCACAAATAAATGGATATTGACGCAATGGCAGTGGGAGAGGAAGAGCTGAGAATGGGGCGGAAAAGGTTTGGTTTCAAATAACCAGGAAATGAACAAAGTAAAATTAACAACTTGTCCCTGCACAGGTCTCTGACTGGTTGCTAAAAAATATCAATCTGGTTCAACCTTTATTTTTCTTCAACACATTTCGGACATTTCTTTCAGGATCTGGCAACCCTGTAGAGGACTAGACGCCGTGACGTCTGCAGACTCACCCGCTGTGTTTCATGTTGAGGGGTTTGTCCATGCGGACGGCCAGTTTGATCTTCAGCTCTGTGTCCTGGCTGTTCTTGGGGACGACCATCCGGTGGAACTCAGCCTGCTTTGGCCCGTTCGTGGTCGGATTCAGGACCACCTAAGTGGGGGGACGAGGCATAGAAGAGGGCAGGGTTTGGTTAGCTAGTGTAATAAAAGGTCCAGAGTCTGTAGGTTCTTCTGTGAACTTTTACTTTGCGCCTTGGATACATAATCAAATAATCAGTCTGCAGTCTTGTTCAAAACGATCATTAACATTGGTATGAGAGTAAAATCTACTGTTTCATTTATTTATTTTAATTATTATTTTATTTTAGATATTTTTATTTTTAACACACACACACACACACACACACACACACACACACACACACGCTTACTGTTTCATTTATTTATTTTATTTTAACTTTTTCAATTCAATTCAATTCAATTTTATTTATATAGCGCCAAATCACAACAACAGTTATCTCACAGCGCTTTTCATATATTTTTAATATATATACTTTTTTTTAAACACACACACACACACACACACACACACACACACACACACACACACACACACACACACACACACACACACTTACTGTTTCATTTATTTATTTTATTTTAACTTTTTAATATATATACTTTTTTTTAAACACACACACACACACACACACACACACACACACACTTACTGTTTCATTTATTTATTTTATTTTAACTTTTTAATATATATACTTTTTTTAAAACACACACACAACACACACCTTACTGTTTCATTTATTTATGTTTTTAGTTTTTTTGTTTGTTTTTTTAACAAACACACACACACACACTGTTCTGCTTATTTATTTCATTTTTAGTATATTTTTATTTCTTTTAGCACACACACAGTTTTATTTATTTTATTTTATTTTTAATAGTTTTTTAATAAACACACGCACACTTGTTTTGTTTATTTTTAGTATTTTTTTAACACACACACTGTTTTATTTATTTATTTTAATATATATTTCTTTTTTTTTAACACAAACACATATGCTTTGATAACTTTACGCTTTAATTCTTTAATGAAATGTATGGGGTTGATTGTTGTTATGTTATATGTATGATGCTTTGGCAATATTGTTTCACAGTCATGCCAATAAAGCAAATTGAATTGAATTGAATCTGTCAACAACCAATATGTGTTCTCTCTCTGCCTGACAGCACTGCAGGTAGTGACAACAGACTGAAGTAATCATGGAGATGCTGATGTTGTTCTGCTTTCTGTGTTGGTTGCAATTTGTGACCACAGACTCAACAAATAATAAATACATTCTCTTTTCTCCCCTTAGTTAAGGTTGCTACGCTGTTGTTACCGTTCAGGTAACAACTTAGCACCGTCTGCACAGCCATCTACTGACAGTTTAAAGTTTTTGGAGATGAACTAAAATAATACCATCCACATGAGGATACAGGGCGTATCCCAGACACATCATGCGCCTTTGCTGTATCCTTATCAGGGCCAATTAGGAATGTATTAAGTGGATAGGTTACAGGTCCTGACGCAACAGATCAACATTAAATACAGTTTGTTTGTCAATAAGCATTTCCTCCATCAGTTAAGCCCACGATATACTTGCTTTTTAACAATGCGTAAGCATGGACAAGCGGCGACGCAAAGAGCATCGTTCACATACTTGCCTGTGTTCTTTGCCTGTACCTGGACGATTAAACGTGAATCCACTAGAGGGCAGATCAGGGCCGGATCATCCCTCGCAGCCACCGGATTATCTTCCATTGTAATATTATAACGATCTCGGTAGTTGTGGACTTGCTCCAGGAGTTTCATTGTAAACACCTCACCATAAATCTCCTTTTTTAAAGTCTGTTGCTGACCTCCTTCATTTGCGATTGAAGTCGGTTGGCAAACCAACTGCATTCCTAGATTGCTGCTGACCTGCCTGTCATGTCGACATACTGTCCCCATGTTCATTTGCTGAATTGCATATTACGGAGGCGTAGTGTTTTTCTCGATGTGCACAACCTGCGCTTGAAAGGAATGCAGGATACGTGTGGCAGCCATCTTGCATATGCAAACGTGTAGTTAAGAGCAAGTATTTGTGGGGCTTTACACAGCTTAAAATCATGGACAGCAGCTGACTCACACAATCAAGCCACATCAATCTTTGGCTTCATGTTGCCTTATATTAAAATGATCCAAATAAGTTCCATCCATTGAAGATAAGACATTTTAAAGTGGGATTAATGCTCAATGAGAGTCTGCAGACCAGCAAACAAAGCTCATTTTATTTACTGTGGTTTGTCTTCAGTGTCCTTCATCCGCCTGCTTCCATTGCAGCACACGCACACGCGCACGAACACAGACCGAACTGTTGGCTTTTCAACTTAATCAGGTGCTTAAACAAAGTGGTTGTGAGTTACTGTGTGACTCATGTTAACATTTCCACCGTCCAAATAGGATGTCTGTAACTTGTGAAACTTGCAGCTCCCTGGCCAACTTCATCCCTTACCGTTCAATCCAACCAGTAATTAAAGGGTTTAAACCTTCACAGCTGATTTAACTATTCAATCAACTCCTCAGTGAGTCTGATCCTGATCCCTCCCTGCAATTAGTCTGTAAAGATTCTCTTAACATAAATGTCTTGACATATCTGAACAAAGCTGGAAGGAACATTACAGTAAAAGACACCTATATCTGAATGACAAGAAGCCATCACCTTAAAGGACCAGTTTGTAGGATTTAGTGGCAGCTAGCGGTGAGGTTACAAAGTGCAACAAAGTGAATACTCCTCACCTCTCCCTCCAGAGTCCTATTTTCAGGCGATGAAAACATATTTATGAATATTAGAAAAGCTACTTTTTCAGCAAGTCGATTGGTTTCTTATCCTTGGACAAAATCTCCACATCCTCCTTATGAAACTTAAATTAAAATAAATCTCCATCTAAAACATGAATTTAATTATCATTTGAATTAATTTATCATGTAACACTGAAGACATTGTCTGTCAGCATTTCTAAAATCCTGGTTACGGCTCCATGGTCAGTCACTTCACTCACAGATTCGACGTTACCAGAAGTAGAGTCACAATAACAACACGTCAGCTCCAGTTAAAATTCTGAACCTGTCTTCTTACCACTGGGTTAACGATGCTTCCATCATTACATGTGGTAAAGATTTGTGTCCAAAAAGGACATGCACTTTTAAGATTAGCTGTATTTTATCTGTGTTATTATTCATCTCCCCTTCAGCTGCTGTGGTGTTGATACTGATGCTGACTGAGCTGGTGCTGTCAGAACTAACAGGGTGTAAAAGTGAAGTTTTCAGTCTGCTGCAGACATCAACACAGATTTGCAATCATGTTTCTCTTAATGTAGAAATATGACCTAGTCAGTTCAGTTGCTAATTAGTTCATTACTCAGGATGACGGTTTGTTTGACACTGAGCTCATTTGCTCTTTAGTTTAACTGCACACAATGAAGTGTTTAAATTGCTTTAGATTAAAATCAGACTGACAGGGAGTTACAAGCAGTGTGGGGCAGTAACACGTTGACTTTTCCCAGTAACTAGTAGTGTAATGGATTACTTTTCTAAAACAGTAATATTATTACAGTTACTAATCCATCCTTGAAGTGCCGACTGTGCAGCAGGTCAGCAGCACCGGACCTTATGTTGAGAGAGGCGTTCCTTCCACAGCTGAAAGTAGCTACTAGCATTGTTGTGCCACAGTCTAAGATGTAAAGAACATTGTCGTGTATTGTAAACTCTATGCGACCAGCCAAAAGCTTTCAACCGTGAACAATTCTACATTTAATTTATCGAAGCATCTACTAAAGCAGCACAGCAGAAACTTACAAAAAGAAAGTCCAGCAGCTACTGCCAGAGATGCCTGGACTCAGGAGAGAGTGGCGTCAACGTAATGTAACTAGCTATTATCACCAAGTAATAAGTACTCAAATAATATACTTTTTGAGGGAGTAATAAGTAACTACAATTTCTGAGTAACTTGCCCAACACTGGTAACAAGTTGTAATTGTAATTGTTGTAATTTAACAATGGCCAAATTGCACCTTTAGGGCTGATTAATTCTATCTGTAAATTGCCAGGATTTTCAAGATTTATTATGTGAATATACCACAACTAAAATACTGACTGGGAATCTGTCTTGGGAATGAAGGAGAAAACTGAATTGAAGCATGTATTTAGGCTTAGTTTTGTGTATGTTTTGGTTTTCCCGTATTTGCTTACATTTACGCAAGGTGGTGTATGTATTTAAATCAAGACTGTTTTATACGTTGGCTACAATACAATTGTGGTTTGGTTTGTTGCTCATTAATGTGTCCGAAGGATCACATGAGAGATGTGTCATTTAAATGACCAGATATGAAAATAATTTTTTTGACATACCATTCATAATTTCTGGAAAAAGCCAACTGTATATAAGTAAGTATTTAAGTACTTTCTGACCTGATTCAAGACTCTCCACTTATTTGACTCAGGTCGTAAATATCCTAAATAAATTTAAAACACATTTTTTTTGCTGTGTGGGTTGGGTTTGGTTCAGTGTAGGTGGACTCTCACCCGGCCCAGTTCCTTGTCCTCCAGAGCCAGGACCCCGGTGCTCTCTGTGAACAGCTTCACTTTGACTGAGGGGAGAGGATGAGTCGTGGTGAAGTCCCCCTGAGTCCCCCACCTGAAAGACACAAGGATACACTTTAAAGTTGGCCCTGTGTGTTTTTATTAATCTTTTACATTGTGTTAACCTAAACTGCACATTTTAATCAACCTTTTGCTCACACTGGACGGATCAACTGACCGGCGACCACATGACACTGACCGTAGGCATGGAATCTGGATCGGTTCGCCTATTGACAATTCCAATAGTACAAGAAAGAAAGAACAGCTGCAGTGAGCTGATGAGCTGTAGGCATCAGCCTCTTACTGCAGCACACCTCCAACACATCAGCAAAGTGAACAAACACGACACCAGCATCCCCCCAACTAAAGAGCAACTTTCCACTCAGTCATTCTGGCCCAACTGTGATTGGCCTTTGGTTCCTCATCTGACCGGGATTAACATAAACAGGTTTACCTCCAGTTTCTCTCCAACTAAAAATCTAAATCAATTTATGTGTAAAATAAGGTGAAAGCACAGTGCTACAGTACTCTGCTTCATTTTGTATCTTTCACAACTAATTTTAAGTTTTAATAAGTCGTTTTTAGAAAGTGTTTGTCGATTACAACATTTGTCAAGATCAGTTGAATCTTAGCTGATATTTTCCGGTTTTTAAATCTCACATGGAGAGAGGAGCTTTTCAGATTGAGTCAGGCTTTGTAAAAATACAAGTTTTTACGTCCCAAAATTGTCATAAGCCAGCGTTTCCCATTAATTAACGAGAGCATGGCGGCCAAACACAGTCTAATTTATACCGACATGGTTTCAAAATGAACCGAAAATATTTTTACACATCTCATAACAACATTACAGACCTGTAACGTTGTATTTTGTGGGCGTTGCCGTAAATTCGCATGTTCACACACTTTGGCATCTGACTCGAGACAACCACTTTTCTTTTGAGGTAACTACGGTAACGTTAACGGTCTGTTAATGTCACACGTTTGTGAGAATGCGCTTAAGGTAAGTGCACACAAATTCAAGGCTTTATGGTAAATCCAATGAAAGTGCGAGCTGACAGGCAGGTTAGCGACTTTAGCCTGTCAGTTTCTCTCTATACAAAGACAAGTGTTGCAGTATGAGAGTCCTACCTGAGGAGAGGCTGTAAAGTCTTCATGTTACGCAACATGAGAAAAAATACAATTTATCAAATTGGGTTGGACTTGATAAATTTAGCACGAGGATACACATGTGACAACGTCTGGTTTTCAAAATAAGGTGTCTATACAAGGTGGAAATAAGATCAGTTGGATTATATTCACAGACAGTATAAAACATATTAAATGTGTCATTAAAAGAAAAAAACAACAATAAAAATGTTACTTATTCTATTTTATGCTATTCTTTGATTTAGGGTTGCTGGAAAAACATTAAATAAATTTGTTAACTTGTTGCTGTTTCATCACCATTTAGAGCTATACAAAGGGTTATGATCAAATAATTTATAGAGCAAAATGTTGTTTACAAGAGTGCAAAGTTCTTGATAGATGGCCTCTTAATTTTTGCACCAAATTATGGCGTTCACTTTAAAATGTACAAAATTTTCTTTTGGGGGATGGGGGGGGGCCTGTGCCCAGACCCCTCAAGAGGGTCCAAGGCCCACCCACCACAGTCTCTTTAAATCCTGTGGGAAACACTGCATGACCATCAGAGAGCCTTAACGTGTGTGTCTGAGAATGACCCACTGTACCACCCCGGACCGCACACTCTTGCCCCTTCATTTGAACAGCTGCCATCTGTGCGACGATATTGCCTCCCTCTATTTTCCACAAATAGATCTAAATCTTCATTTGTGCCTAAAGCTATTAAGTTTTTAAATAGGTAAGGCAAATATACAGTATAGCCAGATGGGCAGGATGCTCAGCTGGTCTGTCCTGCCTAATTTAATCGGTAGTAAGGTGCGGGGTAAATTTTGTGCAATACAACATAGTACAAATAGAAAAATAAGAATAAGAGAATAAGAGTTATATGTTTATATGGACACTATATACAGATGCAATTGATATGAACATTGCACAGATCGCAGAAGGAGGAAGTGGAACAGTGTGGTAATGAATAAATCAATATGATTATACAGGATGAAAATATACACAGCGGTATAGTGTAGAGTAAATAAAAAGGTACATACGTATATTGTATAATTATGTATAATTAGAAAAGTGAACAGAGCCCCAAGTATTACTTCTGCATAGAAATGAATATATTGTACCCCTCAAACTTTGTGCATTTGCAGGCTCCAAAACCCACAGGAGGAGGCGTATTCATTCTTATATGCAATCACTCAGACATCGTGGACTGCAAAGTTAGCTTCTACAAGAGGTCACCCTAAAAAAAAACTTTGCTCAGTTTCCTGTAACATCATCACATCAGGTCTTAGTCACAGATCCAGAGGCAGTAAACAGTTCCATCAGGGTCGGCTATTATGACTTATTGTTCATCTCACAAAGAGTCTAATGGAGCAGAATGACGCCTTCTGCTCAGGATGATGGAGACACGGCCATTATATACACGGAGCCATGCTCCCATGATTACATGCCTTTATATGAAAACTGCCCTCTTAAGTGTGCAGAAAGTGTGTGTGTCTGGGGTGGGGGGATGGGAAGACAAGTGACCCCTTCACTTGTTGAGGGTGAGAAGCAAAGCTAAACTCCATATTCAGTTCCCCTAGTTTCCAAGGCAACATGGAGCGGAAAGGTGTGTTCACTTCACACACACACACACACACATTTCTTAAGCAATCACAGACATCAGATCTTTATTGACCTGAGATAACAGTTTTAACGTGAGTGAAAACAAGACTGTGGTTGTTATTACGCTTTCATTTTGTGTCTGGTTTGCTGACTTGACCTTGAGCAATAAAATCATTATAACTACACGGCGGTGAAAACGTATTGCAGGAAAATTGAAAGGTGAAATCTCAGCTGTTTGAATTTGTTGGTAAGAGTCAAGACAGACAATGATTCACTTTGTGTGTTTGTTTAAACTGCAGCCTGCAAACTGCAATGTCTGATGTTTAATAACAACCTGTTAAAATGACACAATTCTCAAGTTGAGAATCATCCTTTTCACATGTAAATACATTTTATTGGTTGTGCTTCTTATTGTGTGTATCACTATGTATATAGTATTTGTGTTTTTAAAGTGTTTTGGCCCTAGGGATGGTAATGTGGTTCGATTTTTCAGTTCACGGCAACTGCTGGATAGATTGCTATGAAATTTCGTCAGATGCTCAAGGTGAATCCTACTGACTTTGTTGATCCCAACAGTTTCCTTTAGTGCTACTGGATTGACAGCTGTGGTTCAGAGTGAAATATATTGACAATCAGATGGATTGCCATAAAAATTGCAACGGCCACTAGCAGTGCACAGTTTTCACAGCATAACTGAAAACATCCACTGGATCGATTGGCACAACATTTTGTTAAGACATTCATGGTTTCCGGAAGATGACTTTGACCTGCTAATTTTTCAAGTAGGCCTGCTAGACATATATAATAAGAATTACTAATTAGTTATTTAATGCCTCTGGAGCTCAGGGACACACTGGTGGATGTTGTGGTGGAAATGCCAACATCATTTGTTTTATCCAGTGTTCCATTATCAACGTTATATTTATATAAAATACTTTTTTTTTCATGTCTGTATATGTAAATAAAATAAAGTCATGCCAACATTTGTAAAGGATTGGCAGTTAATTCTAACAGGATTTAGTTTAAGTAAAAACTCCGTAACTGATTCAAAACTAATCAGTCATGGCTAATTTTGGCAGTGGCTAAAAATTAAGTTAGTTGTTGAAGTGATTTAACTGTGACTGCTGAGTAAAATGTGTCTTTCCGTTGATATATGGTAAGAAGAAAAATCACTAGATACCTTTTTGCATCTCTGTCTGTCTGCAAGTTTATTTTCATTGTGCATGGAAACAACTAATGCAAGTGTGGAAGCGAATGCCGAAAAACTGTTTGGAAAATAATCATCACAGGTGTACTGTGATAAAAGAAATAGCGGTCTGGTCCTTTAATGGAGTCACAGACGCTTGACATTCCAGAATAATTAAGGGTATTCCTAATGAAAAAGTCCTCAGTGATTAAAGAACGGCAGGAGTCATCAGAGCAATTGGACGACATTGTAATCACAGCTAATCATGTTGTCCGTGTAATTATGGTTAACAACGATGTAATTAAGCGTTTGGGTGTGTTATTAAAGATGAGGGATGTGAAAGTGTGCTGCGGGCTAATTACAGTGAAGGTTACAGGAGCCGCAGTAAAGCCGGGTTGTAGCACAGGATCCCTGTTGAACAAAGAGGTCATCAGGTGGCGGTGAGCTCGCCTAATTGGCTCCGTTTGCTAATTCTGGCTGAAGGGGGGCTGTCAGAAAGAGAAAAAAAAAAAACTCTCCAACGCAGCCGGAGCATGTGAAAGGGCAACCTCATTACCTTACGGACCCCCGTAGTCGGATGGGCATCCAACAGCCAACAAGCCGCCACCACCAATAATGTTCAGCCCTGAGTGACAACAATCAGTAGCCAGCGGGCTGCAACGCCACTGGCAATATGGCGATAATTGTTTTTATGTGAGGTGGAGTGAAACCAAGTCCCTGAAGTCAGAGGCAAAACTAACTAAATATATTTTAATGTTTTCTTTACTTGTAAGTTAGAGAAGTATTTAACAGCTCAGACATTACTGTTATGCTAAGGCTCTTATTCAGTATATCAGAAAGCGGTTTGTATTATATTAATCACCTGGGTCTTCTGGGGAAACATAAGGGAACACTGAGTGAATACAGACGCAAATAAACAACATTAAGTGTAAGACACAATGTTTTCACAAGGGAGACGCGGGATTGAGTTAGATGTTCTGGAGGTCAGAGAAGTGAATATATGAAGTAACCTCAGCTGAGGAGGCAGACACTGACTGTTTACAGCAACATCCTCAGAGTTTACCCTTTGAACAAATGTAAAATTAAATGCTCCGTATTTGTATAGCGCCTTTCTAGCCTTTGCGATCACTCAAATCGCTTTTACACAACATTGAATTCACCATTCACACACATTCATACACTGAGCCAATCAGAAACTAACATTCACACACATTCATACACTGAGCCAATCAGAAACTAACATTCACACACATTCATACACTGAGCCAATCAGAAACTAACATTCACACACGTTCATACACTGAGACAAACAGAAACTAACATTCACACACATTCATACACTGAGACAAACAGAAACTAACATTCACACACGTTCATACACTGAGACAATCAGAAACTAACATTCACACACATTCATACACTGAGCCAAACAGAAACTAACATTCATACAGTGGTTCAGGGTTCAGTGTCTTGCCCAAGGACACTTGACATGCAGCCTGGAGGAGCCAGGGATTAAACTGCAGATCTTCCGATCAACAGGCAACCCGCTCTACCTCCTGAACCGATTACTTTAACAAGTTAAATTTTGAAAATGACAAAAATAATCATGTTAAATGAGGGACCTAAAGGTTAGAGAAGTGGACTTGTGGTACAGGGGGTCTCTATGCTTATCTCAGGGTGGGGCAGGTGAAAAAGCAGTGCTTTGCCCCTCACTCATCACCACCACTGATGTGCCCTTGAGCAAGGCCTTTAACTGCTCTGGTGGCCTAAATCTTGCTGTAGAGTGTCAAAAGTGAAAAAGTGAACCAGGCTCTTTACTTAGAGCTCAGCCTGAGTCTAACCCAAAAGGTCCAGTAAAATCTGACAGTGTACAGCTGAGCCTGACCTGACCTGGGATGTCCTTTGTTAACTTACTACGCATGATAAGCATGAGTGTATTAACAGAGGTGGTACAGGGAGTGAAGTCTCTTGCAGGAGAGGGTAGAAATAGATGGGAAACTTTCACTGGGCAGACAGCAACTTTGACTCCTGTACATACATGATTTTAACATGCAGATATTATCGCATATAAGTTAGTGTTAGGACTGTGTTAGCACGTCAGCAAAGTAATGATAGTATTCAGCCCAGGTTCTGCTGTTTAACTGAGCCTGACAAGAGTCTGAGAAGTCCTTAAAAGGCCACAGTAAAGCATTTAAACCTTTTCCTCAGGCGCCACCCTCAGAAAAAACATTTTATAACCCAAGGGGCGGAATGGCCATTGGGAATTTTGGGAACAATCCCGAACGGCTGGTCCATTTCAGGCCGAACAGGCCAGTGTTCAAGAGTTTTTATTTTTCATCTTCTTATGTTCAACTTTAAAAAGAGCCACGACCGCGCTGGCCGCTCTGTCAGGTGCAGTGAACGCGCTTTCTGCGTCTATCCGACTGGGCCCAGCCTATACGTTTATTTTGGAATCTGACTGGGTCAACGGTGGCGATCAAAGGAGTTTACTTTCCATCTAGGACGAGTTTAATCTTTTGTCGGGGCTGAACTCAGCCCAGGGTGGAGTGACAAGCACAGCAGAGATGGTAAATATGTTGAGGAGAAAGAAAGAGGAAAAAGAAATGTGGTGCCAAAAAAATAAGAATTTAGAAGAAAAACTGTTGGTACAAGAGGCAGGTAAATTTGCCAAATTAACCGACTTCTTCCTTTGTGGAAAGGTGCTGTGGCAGCGCAGATGGGGCAGGACCCAGCACAGGTACTGATAAGTTATGCGTTTGTTAAATACTATTATTTATTTGTGCATTTATGTATAGGCATTTAGGCTATATTATATATTTATATTATTAATAAACAGTTGAAGTTAGGAGGAACAGGAGGAGCTGTAGGAAAGGAAAGGACGAGGAAGAGAAGCAGTGACAGGAACAGGGGCAGCGTGCAGGGCTGGGTAGGCAATCATCCATAGATAGAATTACAGAATAGATTATTGGTGGTCACTGATATTCTTAAAATTCATATGGAGCTGCACAATCAGCACAGAGCACACTCCTCTATTTTATGAGACTGCATTGTAGTTTTTGATATATTTAACTATTTTAGCGTTCTGACTGACTCAGGCTTGCCTGACCCGGTCTTGTTCATTGCAGTGGTGCCGTGTTATACAAACTCAAGAGGCAGGTGTCATAAAAAGTTTCTTGAAGGTCTTCATCATTATGAAACTGACTGTATACAAATACAACACTTTTTATTTAAAAAAAATTCTCAGAGAGGGTTTTGAGTAGAGCTGGGCTTTCATTTGTGTGTGTTTATGTTTGTATGTGATGAGGAGAGACTGACTCCCATCATTGTTACATAACAGCCTCATTTTCTCACTGTATCAGCCTCGTCTGAAGAATGAGAAACATGGCTGATGGCGGGTTACCGTGGCGTTATAGGAATCAGGGGGTCACTCCTCCCCTATTACATAAAATGCAAAGTTTAGTCATCTTCAGTCGATGATCCACAGAAGCCTGTTTGCATTTCAAAGACGTGGGTCTGCTGTGATTCAGTTTCAAGAAACTTTATTAAGGAGTCTTTTCAGCGAAGTCTGTGTGTTCACTTCATCTCCAAAAGCTCTGACGATAATCCAATTAAGGGTCAAGAGCGAAGGCTCATCAGGCTGTAAACACGAAGCTTTCCGTAAACTGAGTATTATCTCTGAACGCTCTTCATGTCTCTTCAGCACAAACGCGTATTACAGCCTCAGAACTTTGAGTCACACTTGTTCTATCTACAGAAACCGTTAAATATCAATGAACACGCTCAAAGTAACAATGTTCATAAGTAAAAATGAGAGTTTTGCCTTTACATGTATTTATTCTGTAAATAAACAGAATTTTCTTAACACCACCATTAAGCTGCAGCAGGGCTGGATCAGTAGATACAATAACAGCTGTATATGGCGGAGATGGAAACCCATAAGGGTAAAAGATGGTCTCTGGTGTTGGATTCCAATGATTTTTGATTGATTTTTCTCCGGCCGCTGACTCCTGATAGATGACCTTTAAAAACCCCTTTCCAGTTGATGCTGTGACCTGTGTAGGTCTGATATTCATTAACAGTTGATCTCTCTTAGGCTGCGTTAGCTAAATGCAAATATAAGCCTTGCTCACAATGACAATTCTAACATGCTGATGAGCAAGTATACTGTTTGCGTGTCCACCATGTTGGCACAATGTTAATTAGCACAAAACAAAAAGCAACACTATTCACTACATTTTCTCCACACACAGATCCCTTTTTACATTTAAATACAAGCAAAGATGTATCAGAGGTGTTCGACAAGGCTGCCTCTTTCTTTCACGTGCCCTTTTACTCATAAATGTGTTTTGCTTATTGTTACTTCACTTCACTTGGAGGTCTGGCCTTCACTGTGCAGAATAATGAGTGTGCAGACTGGAAGAGGGTTTTCACAGTCATCTGCAAAGTTTCACCTATAGTCGCAGTTTAAGACGTGTACGTACGAAGGGATTTTATGTCATCCTAACTAGTTTAAGCTAATCACAGCTTGTAACTTACACAAGTGTAACGTGACGACCGGTATTTGTCTGCAAATTTTTATTCTCTTTGAGAACTAAGACACACTGAATACAGCAGGAAGAAGTAGAACTCACTGTGGTCTGGAAGCCTCAGCCTGGTCTGTCTGCAGCTTTTCCCCTCCCTCCACCTCCATGGTGCAGTAAACGATCCGGTTCGGAGCAACGGACCTCAGACCCTGGACTTCAACGATCACAATCTGAAAACACCGGCAGAAGTTTCAAGCTGAAACGTCTTCAATTTTTTTTTTCCGAGCAACACTCCGAAAGACAAACATTCAGTGTTCTATGATATTTGTGTACTTTCTCGATTTATCACTCTGTCTATAAAGTATCAGAACACCAGGGAAAATTGCTGGGATCCAAAGTGACATCTTCAAATGTCTGTTTGTCCAATATTGTGTCAAAACAACAGTCCAACACTCAATGATGTTTACATTGAAATTAAAATTGAAATTAAATGATTAATATAAATTACCATTACCAATTATCATTATTTGATGATCAACTGACGTATTCATATGTACTGTGGCAATTGTCAGGATTTTACACATTTATACATCATTATCTCTTGAGAGAAACTAAATTAATGGGCACATGTAAACACCAGTTTCAGCTGTTATTTTGCCCACCAGAGTTCACATCCATCCACACACCTCCAGAGTAAAGGACAGCACAACGTCAGACTTGGACAGGATGTCTCCTTCGTCCCCCATGTCCAGGAAGGAGTTGTTAATGGAGGAGCGTTTGAGCTTCTGTTTAAAGTCCGGGCCTCCTTTGGACACCGGCAGACTCTCCAGGTTCGCCATGAGCAGGTTGACCGACGAACGAAGCTCCTCCACGTAAAGAGGCTCCATGTCAGCAGAGATGAACTTTGGGTTTCTCTTCTCCTGCAGGACAGACATTCGGTCATAGTTTATCATTAATACAAAGGTTTACTTCACATCAACATTGACTCCTTTAACCAACTAAGGTGGTTGCATCGATAGTGAGAGGATAAATCCATAGGTACAAACACTAAAAACAAATGTACATCTCAGAGTCAAGGGTCAACGTTAACTGAATATTCTCCAAAAAAAAAAATCGGAAAGCTGTCATTTTGACAGATTAACACTGAGGGTGATCTACTGTAATGTTAGTAAGCTAATTAGCGACTTCAAATCCCTTCCCTGGGAGAAACGTTCCCCAACTCTTAGACTCTAGCAGAACGTGATTCAGTTGTCTGTCCAAGGCACAGACGCAAAACCTAAAGACAATCACCTCTGCAGCGAGCTCCCTTAAGGTGTTTGATTATGTTCAGGTGTGCACTTTAGGTCCGTGCCAAGACCAAGAGGAAGGTTCAGACTAGGCTACAGCAGGTCACTTGAGTTCAGTTTAATGTCCTGTTAATAGTTGACCGATCGGTCGGTGTCTCTGTTCAACTTTTCTCAAAACACTTTTGATTGTTTTGATCAGTGGCCCCCCCACGGACTGAAGTGATATAAATAATGTAGGAATCGACACATATTCGGACTTTATGACCACTTCAAATGTCGGGAATCACCACTTTTCTTTCGTCTCTAGTTTACCTTGCTGGCACATCTGAATAACTTATAATTTGGTGCTCATGCTTTTTGTAAAATGAACTCAACAATTGAATTGTGGAGAATCTAACTGATCTAACAATGTGTAAAATGTCCATATTGAAATATGTTTAAACATTTATATCTGTATTTCAATCTAAGTAGCTTAGAGCTAGCTTAAATTGATTAAGCAGGCGACCTGGTGGGATTAAAGAGGCTTTACACATCGAGACAAGTTCTCTAAAAAACACAGCAGGCTTCTGAGGACCATTTATTTGTCACAATGTGTATCCACACCAGGCCAGTAAAAGGGATCTGCATCTAATTAGGACCCGGCTTTTAATTATAGTTTTATGGTAAATGTTATGATGATCTAGTTGTTTTTGAAAATTAAATGCTATTTATATGGTGATATGTCTCATTATGATTAAAACATTACAATTAAAATGATGGGTAATAATAGATTATGACAGTTTTTACAACCCTGCCTGTCAAGATCACTTGCATGTTCATACAAACACAATAACAGACTTTTAGTTGTTCGAAGATCTATATATTTGTCAATTTGTGCTTTTTTGATTCCTATGTGCCTTATGATGAGCCAGTTGGGAAAGAAACATTGTGCTTTTCTTAATGAAATACAGAACAAATTGTAACTTGGGGAGATGACAGTGTTGTTAGTCTGCTGAGAGAGAGAAAAAAAACACAATTTGGGGACAAAACAGATGTGCTATTCTACAGAAAATTACTTGATTCTAATTTGGATAATAAATGCAATATTTTAGTCACTTATAAAGTAATGCTGAATGTCAGTTTAAATCTGCATTAATTGATTGAATTGATTCTGAAAAAAGCACAACAAGCTGTAAAGCTCTACGCTTGCAGAAGCAGCAGCCGGGAGCTTTGCTGCACTTTTGTTTGCTACACTTTTGTTTTCTATCCGTTTTTCCTGGTTTTCTTGCTAAAACACGCGTTACATCTGACATAAATACAGCCATTGGAAAATAAAAACGGGATTTTTAGATTAAGCTTAAAACAACCGGACAAGGCGCCACAGCTGGTTCAGTTTACGCTGTGACGAGAGAAAAGAGAGCCAGGATAGGAGCCATGCTGGCTCAGCTTGGACCTAATTCTGCTCCTAAAGATCCGGTCTGGACAAAATGGGACTCAAATTGACCACATAACGGAATTCAGAGACTGTTTTGCCCAACATCGTTACAGAGACCTGCCCCATCAGCGCACGGCTGTCAGACTCCAGCAAGATGAGAGGAAGCGAACTCTTTGTTTTACATCGATGATGCCTGGTACACAAACGTAGTCAAGATGGACTCTGAAGATAAAACTTTCATAATATCATCTGTTTGCTGCTGTTTACATGCACCCCAGACACTAATTCAAAAAATGCACTGTGGAAAGTTTGGGGTGTACACATGTATGTATATTTAAAAAACTGTATATATTGTTTTATTTTATTTGATATGTTAACATATTTTAATATAGGCCTACACTTAATTATATGTTGTGTGTGTAGAATGAAGGAACTTTCATTTTGTTATGCAGCCTTGTGCTCTATAATGACTAATAAACAACCTTGTACCACACAGCAACTGATATATTATGTAAACAGCTGTCTACTTCCACTTCTCCACCAACTCCTGAGAAAAAAATCTGGCTCATTATCTTGTTATATATCATTATGACATGATGAGTGTGGGCTTTACTATGAATAATAATAAGTGTTTCTCACCCTTGAAATCTTCTCAGCCAGCTGTAACCTTCCGTCCAGCTCTCTGCGGATCTGAGCCGCCTGCTCATCCACGTTGTCTAGCTGAGAAAAAAAAAAGGACAGGGTTTCATTGGTCAGCTAATCTGAGAGCTGTAGAATTAACACTAACCCTAACCAAATCAAAAGGTGAAGGAGAGACACAACAGAAGAGGTCTACTGTGAAAAATTGGACTTTAAGAAAGCTCAATTGTGTATTGAAAACCAACCAGCTGCTGATGTGGTAACAGATGACAGTAAATAGCCAATCAGGAGTGAGGTTCTGAGGATCAGGATTAAGACAGAAAGTGCTGATCGACCAATTAAAGAAGAGAAATGTTCAATCATGTGTATTTCCTCCTGCTTAGTGGCTTAGCGTTTCCTGAGGTTAACCAGATGCAGTTCCTATGGTGTCCACTAGATGCTGCTCCAAGAAAATTCTAACTGTATTAAAGTGAATAGGGATCCTCCAACTTCTGTCTCACATTGTGACAATATTTAAGTTCACCTTATTTATTGTATTTTAGCTGTAAAGATAATAGGACATCCAACCTTGGGGTTGGGAGTTAAAAGAAAGACATATTAAACTTTTTATGTTTTCTATATTATTGCATATTCATATTGACAGCTTTTAATCAAGTCTCCATTTGCTTAAGCCCACTTTGACATGTGGACACAAGAAGCCAGGGAAAAAATAGTAGCCCACCAGTTGTGTCTGACACCACAGCTCACGATCTGACAGTGTTGAGTGATCAGAGAGTGCTTAAGCACAGACAATGCTAAATGTACATCAGTGATGTTTGATATGTCCTCGCCTTTTGTTTTTCTAAGCTCAAAACAACAAGGGAAGAAACTTTTTCACTTGATGCGGTAAAATGAAATGGCCCTGAGTCTCATGTTCACTGTCTTCGCTGCAGTTTCACCTTGGCCACGTGGAGCTGAGCCTTGTGCTCAGAGCTTCACACAGAGCACGAGATCAGCCAACAAGTCATCTGTTAAACTTGATGTCAGCGAGACTCAAAGAGGAGATGAAAGCAGAGTGAAAATTTAACAAAGTTTGCTTACTGGGCAGAAAACGGCGCCTCATTTCAGAAATCTGTGATGAGCGGAGGCGTCTAAAATGACAATGGGAGATAAAACAGCTCTGATGGAAACTGGCCTGAAGCCAAAGAGACGAGGGGAACCTTCAGAGCCGATAAGAGAGAAAAGATAAGCCGTTTAATTTTAGCCTGTTCAAAAATGGGAACCAGAGAATGAGTTAAAAATCAGCCGTCAGTGTCTCATTTACAGACAATGCAAAGTTCCTTTACTCACACGCAGTAGTTATCCAGACCTGCAGCTAAAGAGAAAAACGCTGAGGAGCAAACTAAAAATCAAACAGGAGTCACAACTCATAGATGTGACCTCTCTCGGGTCTCTATTCTGCACTGATCTCAACTGACTCACATTTTAACCTTCAGTTTGCAGACTGCAGCTCTTTCCTATGAACACACCCTCACCTGGAAGGACTGTTTAACAATAAGTTCACAATATCTGGTCTTTCACACTGTTAGTCAGAAAACACCTACAAATTCTAAATTCAATTAAATCACGTACAGATTATACCAAGCTGCAACAAAACCACCCACACACCTCTACACACAACAAACTGCTCTGTTATAACCTCGTACTCCGGAGACTTCAGATTAAAGCAGCTCTTCAACCCTCTGTGACCTTGTCTTCTTTTCTACTGAAATAAAATGTATGATGGTGCAAATAATGTTGGGGCACAAAGCGCTGGAAGGGTGTCTTTGAGAAAATGAGTCTCTCCATTGAGAGCAAGGCCTTTAAGGGATGAAGTTTCACAGGGAAACCAGCTCCTTCTGCTGCCATACAGACTTGGGTGTTTCACGGGAGGAGCTAAACAGAGTGATACGAACAGCAGAGACGTGGGAGGTTTTGCATTGTAGGTTCAGTTGTTGCCTAATGCAGCTTTAATGTTGTACATTTCCTGTTAGAAACCAGTGAATATTACTGCAAAACACACATAGTCTCCTCTTAAAGTATTGGAACGGTAAGGCAAATTCCTTTGTTTTTGTTGTTCACTGAAGACATTTGGGTTTAAGATCAAAACATGAGTCTGAGACAAGAGTTCAGAATTTCAGCTTTCATTTCCTGGTATTCACATCTAAGATGTGTTAAACAACATCTCACCGTTTCTATCAGACTACATCATTCTAAGCTGAGCAAAAGTAACAAAGTAAATAATATTTAATATTTGGTGGCATCACCCTTTCTTTCAATAACTGCTTCAAGCCAGCGACCCATCGTCATCACCAAACTGTTGCATTCTTCATCTGTGATGCTATTCCAGGCTTTTACTGCAGCTTCTTTCACTTCTTTGCGTCACTTCTTTGCTTTGGGGTGTTTCTCCCTTCAGTCTCCTCTTGAGGTCGTGAAATGCAGCTCTATTGGGTTAATGTCACTGCACTGCTTTATTGTGGCTACTTCTATTTTAATATAGGTTTAATGTATGTTTAATGTATGCATGTTTCGTATGCTACTGGATACTTGAATTTCCCTCGGGATAAATAAAGTATATATCTATCTATCTATGTCAGGTGATTGACTTGGCCAGTCTAAATCCTTCCACTTGATGAAGTCCTTTGTTTTGTTGGCAGTGCGCTTTGGGTCATTGTCCTGCTGCATGATAAACTTCTTCCTGATTAGTTTTGATTTCTCCATAAATTGGCAGACAAAATGTCCGAATTCATTCTGCTGCAACCATCATCAGTTACATCACCAATAAATATTAATGAGCCTGTTCCAGAAGCAGCCGTGCACACCCAAGCCATGACACTACCTCCACCATGCTTCACAGATGAGCCTGTATGCTTCGGATCGTAAGCAGTTCCTTTCTTTCTCCACACTTTGGCCTTTCCATCACTTTGGTAGAGATTAATCTTCCTCTCATCAGTCAATAAGATTGTGTTCCAGATTTTTTGCGGCTCATCTCTGTACTTCTTTGCAAAATTCACTCTGGCCTTCAGATTCTTCCTGCTGATGGGTGGTTTGCATCTTGTGCTGTGGCCTCTATATTTCTGCTCTCTTCCAACAGTGGATTCTGATACCTTCACTCCTGCACTGTGGAGGTCGTTGGTGATGTCACTTCCTCATGTTTTGGGGGTTTTCTTCACAGCTCTCACCATATTTCTAACATCAACTACTGTTGTTTTCCTTGGCCGACCTGTTGGACGTCTGTTGCTCAGTACAACAGTAGTTTCTTTCTTTTTCAGGACACTCCACATTGTTGTGCTTGCTGTGCCCAATGTTTGTCCAATGGCTCTGGTCGATTTTCCCTCTTTTCTCAGCTTGACAATGGCTTGCTTTTATCAGTTCCCTGGTTGGTTTATCCTCTTTAACAGTAAATTCAGTCTTTACAGGTTTGAACCAAGGATGAAAACTTTGACTAGTCATGCAGAGCTATTTAATGTTTGGACAATTAACCTAAAAGGCAACACCCTGGGCAACAAGAAACATCTGTCAGATCACATGTTTCAACAGTTTTGCTCACTTGAAAAATGGGTGAGTACAAACAATGTATGTCCTGAGTTGTTTAACACATCTAGATGTGAATACTACGAAATGAAAGCTGAAATTGTGAACTCTTGTTTCATACTGATCTTTTGGTCTTAAAACCAAACGTCTTCAGGGAACAACAGCCTTACCGTTACAATACTTTTGGAGGGGACTGTATATGGCTGATGGGAATGTCATTAGTTTTGCAGGTATTTGGTCATAAATCAAAGTATTGTACAAACTGAAATTTTGACCTGATGATGGTGCTACAGGGAAGCAAAAGGATCATAAAAGTTATCAAAATGCATCCTGGGGAAACACGAATGTGTGTACCACATTTCATAATAATAATCCACGTAACAATCCATACTTGTTGAGACATGTTACTCCAAACCACAAATCAACTTTGTAATGGCGCTACAGGAAAAGTCAGGAAATCAATCATCATTAGAATTCATCGTTGGGACCATGATTGTAAAAAATGTCACGGCAATTCATGTAATAGCTGTTGAGATATTTTAGTGTGGACCAAAGTAGATGAGGATTAGCTAGTGTGTCTAAAAATGACAATATTATCAGCCAGTTTCCTCCTTTTTTCTTTCTTAATTAACATTGTGACTCAATGAGCTGAACAAGATGAAACACAAAAAGTAGTTTGAGATTTAATCTTAGTAGTTTAGCACCTGAGATATATATATATATATATATATATATATATATATATATATATATAAAAAAATAATATCACGGCTGTCATCTCATGTTACCTCTTCCTGTCAGGCCTGATATCTGCCCTCACTAATTGGTGAGAGATGGAGATTTGTTCATGGATAATTTGACAGGTTGTTTTGTTTTGCTATTTTCATCCTGCTGACACTTCAGTCCACAAAATCCATCAACAAAGTGGTCGTGTGGATCCGTGTGCAGACTGCTGAGGCTCCGACACCCTGCAATGAAAACTAACAGACATGTTTAGTCATACTGCGGTCGTTTACTGACGAGGTCTGCTGATCACTGAGTATTAATTAATTCAACACTGTGAGGAAGAAAAAGGAATCAAGTGTCAGAGTGTCAGATAGATAACAAACACAATTCACACATGTTTTTTATTGTTTACTCATTACTCACGTAGTACCTGCTATAGGGAGGCCTCAGTGTTTGAGTGGTCGTAAAGGTCAAGATGTGTTTATCAGCTTGATATAACTTTTATAAAAGCATTAAAGTGAGTGATTAAGCGATGACGCTTTTACTACCTTTATGTCAGCATTTATAAGAGGCTGTAACAACATTTGCTCCTGTTAACTGAAGTTCCTGTAACTTTTGCTTTGTGGCAGCTACTTTCTTTGTTCTACATGCTAGACGCTTTAGAGTTTTTCTGATTGTTAGTAAAGGCTGACTAAATGAAGCTAGCTTCTGTACACTTCATGATGATGAAGTATTATCCGGAACCAGAAAAACAACTGCTGCACACTGTTACTTTGCATTGCTGGTTGTGTCTCTTTAATTACACTAAAATCTAATTAACTTTATGAGATAACAGAGCTCCCAGTTTGTCCACCACTAATCAAACTCTCTGTACAACACGTTTCAGTGAGCACAAGTTTATAAACCAGCAGCAACAGTCAATAACATGAATTAAACATCCAGCACACAAATTAATTAAAATAAATAAATAAATACATTTTAAATACCTAATTCTGAGCTGTACATCAGACTCAAGCATACACCCTTTGGGAATCTTAAGATCCTAAACTATAGGAAAGAGTTTAACCTTAACATGCCTGCATCATTTCCAATTCCAGACAGTATGTTTGACATGCAGGTTGCCATTGAGATGTATCTTCTTAAAATACGACTCCTGCATTGAATTAATGGTGCAAAACATAACAATAGAAGCACTGTTAGTTTGTAAATTAGTTTGTATCTGATGCGAATAACGAAAATATGAAGAAATAAAATAAAAACAGATAAAAGTACTCACACGCTAAAAACAAAACCCACTAAACTTTCCAGAAAGTATTTTTTTGTCAGAGGATCTGACGCAGACCGCTGAATTCACAAACACACGACTTCTTAAGAATTAAAATTTACACATGCAGAGGGCATTTAACAGATATGAAAATCATTAGAGCTTCTGCTGATTAATTTGCCTCCTCTGTGAGAGGATGAAGGAGAGAAATACTGACACACACAGATCAGAATACACACGTTGGCTTTGTTACCTTGACTTCTATTATTATGTCTTTGTTGGCAGCCTTTCTAATTCTGCCTCATAGGACATTTCTATGACAACCAGTTCTTAAAAGTCTCTGTAGTGTGAAGACATGTCAGAAAGGCTGAATCCAGACATTAAACTGCTAGATACTGACTTAAAAACACAAAGAAAGAATGTGTCCGGTCAGCACTGAAACACGCCTCAGAACGTGTTTCAGTTAAGAGCCTTTAGTCAATATTCAGGGCAGACAGTGTCAGTGCCTTGCTGAACCCACCGAGCGGCAGAACAGAGAACTGAACCCTCTATTAGCGGATTCGCTTGAGGGGGCTCCACAAAAGAGGAATGGTTTGAAGAAGGTTATGAGACAGGAGTCGATGGTACAAATACATCCTTTGAAGAACTATAGTTAGCAAGCTTGTTAGTTCTGAGAGCTTTATTCTCAATAACTGTTGTTGAACTAAATTGTGTAAAATGGTGAACAGCATGCCAGAGGAAGTAAACAGAACCTTCAAAAGAAATTGGAGATAACCTCTGAGAGCTATTGTGACTGACAAGTTTACAGTTTCAGATGACTAAAATGAGAAAAAAAGAAAGCCCTTCAAAAGAAATCAAAATTAAACACAACAAATAACCAAATCCAGTAAATATGGGCTTTGTACACACAATGTATAGCACACCAGAATATTAATGGATCAATATTTATAATTTATTGATGAAGGTCACAGGAAAATGTAAAAGCATTTGTTGAAAAAAGCCATGTTCCTTTGATGAATGTCCTTCAAATTAGTGTTCATTTACTGTGGCTCAGTGTTTTTCACAGTTACAAAAAGTTAGAAATGAAATTGTATGGAAACTGACCCGGCGTGACCTGGCGCTGTGCTGCTCAGTTCTGTGACAAACACTAAACTCTGTAATATTTAGAGAGCTTCGTCGCTGCAAATCACAAACAAACGGCAAAAAATAAAAAGGTTTATATAAAAGTGAACTGACTGAAAATTCTAAACTGCAACAAACATGTTCTGCAAAGATCAGATTTTCATTTCACCCCACCGTTAACTCCCTGACTGGATGTTTCTTACAGCAACGCTCTCTTGGTCTCATAGTTGACTTTTCTCTTCTCAAAAACTCTCATTGTGCTGCTGATTCATTTGAGAGTTTCATGTCCATCACAGTGACCTAACACGGCCGATGGGTGGGAAGAACTGTGTTGTTGTGTGCTAACACTAATGCTAATATAAATGCTGACATCAAGCATTGCTGAAAAAAAAAGGGCAGAACTACAATGAAAATCAAGAAAACTGACTTTGCTTTGTTGTATTAAAAATATGAACCCACTTCATATAAATAGAAACCAAAGCTGCAGATACTACACCCTGACACATTAACATTTTTATTGCAATATTCATCTTCAGATATTTAATTTTCCATGTGCGGAGCAGTTTCAGCATCAAAGTAAAAAAACCTCACGTTAAACCTCTGTCTTTTTGTTTGTCTTATGACAAACTGAACGATCTGCTGCGCACAAACACAGCCGATCTCAGACTAATCATCTGACAAAGAGATGAAAGACACGATTACACCCTGCCATCAGTTACGGGCAAGAATCAAAAGAATGATGGAGGGAAGAATAAAAGACATCGAGATTTAGAACAAAAAGCAGAGACTGAGAAGAAAATAAGGCACCAAAGGAGAAGAAAGCAGCTCAGAGGGCAGAAAGCAGATTTTCAGACTGTAGAGCTCGGTGTCGCTGCTGAAGGCAGAGCTGCCGCCTGGAGGTGGTGGTAATTTATTAGAACTTCACCTATTTGCCTCGCGCAGTTAATGAAAGATGATAGACAGAACCAAAACAGAAATCAATGCACCCCCTGCACGAATGAGTAGGCTCCTGTTAGTGGCTATAATATCTGCGATTAAACGATGCGTGGCTAAGTCTGCATTAACGCGGTTTAAATGCACTCTGGTGTTATTTGCCAGTTTGGTGTGGTTTGTTTAGGCTCTGTTAAATCTGTCAAACTAAGGCTGAATACAAATACTTTGTTACTATGCTGCGAGCAAAGCATGGAGAAGTTTAACAAAGGTCAAGTAAAGCAGATGATAAACCAGCTCAGGCTGCTTCAAAAATGTGCCCACAGACAATTGAGAGCAGTTTGGAGTTACTCGAGCATGTTTTTTAAGACAGGGATCAAGGCAAGCGATCCAACAACCAACTCTGTGATCAATTGCACCCTAAAACATTAAAATGATTCCTCTAGTTTACTGCAGAGAAGGTTTATGTGTTTGTGTGTTATTGTCTAGTTTATAGGATATTGCACAGCACTGGCCCTCCTCCACTGAAGAGATTTGTTATGCAGAGAGCAGGCACTCACATTACCAGAGGTATCATCTAAACAATGGAATCTATTGCCAATGCTGATAAGAGAAGCAAACACTTATCTTTCTTTTGGTCAGCTTAAGAAGTGGCTAATTGATAATCAGATATGTGCACATTAGGCTACTGCCTGCCTACTGAGATTTGTTGCTTGTTTGCAGATTGTCTTTTGTCACTGTTTTTCATTTCTCGTTATATTTTGCCTATGTTTGTTGATATGTTGTGTGTTGTACCTGTCTAACTACTATTCTGTATATAGTGTTATTACTTGTGGACTGTAATAAGTCATTTTAAATCTTTATTTCAGGTTGTCCTCATAATAACTGGCCATGGACAACAGATGAAAATGAGCCTGTTGAGCTAACTCTGGCTCGTTTACAGTTATTTTACTGTTAATTAATGAGCACTGTCCCTGTCAAATAAACAAATAAATGAAATAACATGAAAATGGGCTTAAACACATGACTATATTTATACTATTGTCACAAATCTGTGTAGCTCTGCGCTTTAATTAAACATTTGCCTTGTGGTTCAGTGTCAGACTACACTGTGTTTTAATTATGTTGTGCTTTCACACTTTAATATGAAGTGGGGGTCAACACTGGCAGCATGCAGACTAAAGCTACTGGATTTTCTGAGTGTGGTGTACATGGACACCCAAAATTCAATGCGATAGTTCCACAGAAAACAAATGATGTCATTGCTGACATCTAGTGGCACCATGTATGTAAAAACCAAACGGGGTGTGAGGTGAAAAGGGTAGTCGCATGTCAGTGTTCTAAAAACAACAGAAAGTACTGTACTTTGGAGCTCCGAGTCGTACCACTTATAAACACCCCTCAGCAGCAGCAGCACCATCAGAGCTCGAGTACTGGCTGTGACACACAGCTCATGGAGACTTTAAAACCCTTTGAGCCCATTACTGCAATTTGCATCAAAATTCAAATCCAATCTGAAAGCACAGACATGATACACATATTTTTAGATGCAGTGTTACTTTCACCTCCCATAGATATCATTATCTCCGATGTCCATCATGAAAAAAAATCCAAAAATCACATTACCACCGCAGAACTTCAAATCAAAGCAATCCAGTTATCTAATTCGCCATATTTCAAGGGTGTCAATTTGCCAAATTGTGAACAAATATAGGCTAAAACAATGGTGCTGACCCCATGGGAACGCTATCCTTCCTGTTTCCCCTAAGGCAAATTATGGGAGCTGTAGTCACAAAACTTAGAGAATGAAGAACCCCCAAATTGAACTGAGACAAGAGATAAAATGGGGGTAATAAAATCCATTAATTAACATTCATGTTGAACTCTCAGTATTGTTTTGACGGAACTAAGGCCCAGAATGTTTGATCAAAATAGTTCTTATATTCCTCGAACTTTAACGCTCTCCTCTATGCATTCACGTACAGATATTTGTCCTGTGTAGAAAACCTGAGAACAGATAGACAAAAGTCTACCCACAGTGTCACATTTTGAAAAACCCTGGTGTAGCGTGTGGAGTGAACTTCAACCCAAAACCTGTAGGCAGCCTGTCCAGCCCTCCGACACTCCCTTTCCTCATCAACAAATTTTTTCACCAAGGAGTTTTATATGCGGACATCAGTTTACCTTTCAGTAGAGCAACGTTCCTGCACAGAACTTCATTAACCCTTTAAGAGCAGCTGCAACATCTGCACGCTTCTACCTTTAAGGCCGGATCAGAACAGCTCTGGGAACGACGGGAGATTTTGGATGATAGATCAGTAAACACACACACCTACACACACACACACACGGTGGACTGTCACTGCTGTTTATCCTCGGAGACCAGCAGATCTGAACACCTGGACTCTCCCTCCCTCCACAGCTGTGGGTCCACCTCTCTTCTATTTTTAACCCCCTCCATCTTTTCCATCACTGAAAGAGAAGTGGAAACTTCTCCCAGCCTCACTCATATCTCTGCAGTTTGTCGTTTTTTGTTTTATCTTTCTACTCTGTTCTCAGTTGAGGGATCATCTTCCTCCAAGTAAATGTCTTGTTTATATAAAAAAAAATTGATGATATTTCTCCCATACAAATCCAAATCTCTGTAACTTGTTTTTGCAAAACAGATTTATTTTATATTTTTCAGTCTTTGTTCAGTTAGGAGATGGTAAATTGTTATAGCGTGATTTTATTACTGAATTTAATCAGGGGCAGTGGAGCTTTTAGGATATGAGCTGTGAGTCATTAGAGTCACATCTCTGGAAACACAACAAATGGTTCCCACCATGCTTTAGTTTTTAACGTGTTTGGTCTGTTTGGATTTCCATATAACTAAAACTAGGAGCTAAACGAGGCTCTGTGGTTTCCCCAGACCTTTCGCATTTCATTTCTTTTTACTGACCAATGCAGCTTTGTATTGGGTAATTTAAACAAGAATATTAGTTGTTAGACCCTAGAAAATCTACAGTGTGGTAAACAGTTTATGTAGGCAGCACATGGCACCAAGATTTTAATGAAAACCTGGAAAGGCAGGTGAGCTTTTAAAAATGGAATTAGCGTCTGTTTCTCCTCATTTCTCACCTCTCTTCTCGTCCTTCAACTTTTGCTCTCCTTTCTATTCTAGCCTCTAATGAAGCAGGACAATAATAGAATCTGTCCTGGCAACAGACACATTCTGGTTGTTAAACAGACGAGAATGATGTCTCAATGGGCCATGAAGTAATCTGTAAATGGAAGCTATTTATGTTCAAAGCCTGTTACAGAGAAGGAAACAATCAGCAGAGGAGAATCACTGAGGATTACTGACACGCTGTTTCCTCTATAGACTGGTATTCAGAGACTGTAAAGGCTTCCGGACAGGCCTTTTAAAGCCTGTTCACCCAAATAAACAAGAAAAGAACAGATCTTCTCCCTTCTCTCCAGTAGCGTCTAACCAAGCAGATATCTTTGGTTTAATGAGTCCACATTTTGAAGTGGTCTTGAGGCTGCACATCTGGTGTTCAGCCTCTCCAAGTTTTCGTAGATTTGTTGGCAGATTTATGGTGCTCTGAATCTTTGCGAAAGGAATGTTAAACAAATCAATTATGGATTGAATCCTTGGATCACTAGCACTACACGGTTGCTGCACACTGTATCTTGTATCCAAACCAGTGTTGAAACAGCACTGCTCAGGGGAAACTATCGATTGTGATAAATAAACCACTGCACTGCATGTGTGGTTTCAACAGGCGCTTTCTAAGAGGAGAGCAACTCACCCGTTGCTGTTTTCTTTCCATATTGCAGAGGGACTGTAACTCTACAGCTACACAATACGCTGCATCCATCTACTAAACCGGTGCTGCTGTGCATTTTTTCTTTGCTGCAAACCTGAAAGCTCATCTTCAGGGTATGTGAGTCCCATGATGCCACTTTTTATCTTTAACTCCACTTTGGTCATTATATTAAAATTCAATTCAATGTTTTCTAAACCCTATTAATCCACAAAGGCAATGCACAGACAGATATTTACAAGCAAAAGAGCTGTTTGGGACCATTTGAGTTAATGCTATTGCTAAAGTGAATTTCATTAAAAATTAAAGAAAATAATTCAATCCGTTATTATATACACTTCACTATATATACTCCACTTTTAGTGCACCATGTAGGCCAGTCTGGATTGGGCTCACTTTGTAGATTAAGTGACCGTCTAATTGCTGAGCAGCAGTGTGCTGAGACACTGAGACCTTCATGATGCTCTGCACAGTCTGCTGCTAATGAGGCAGTTTGCCCTAAGAGAAACTGTCAAAAATTTATAATCCAAGTTGAATTTACTTCTAATCAAGAGTTGTAAAGGAAAGGGGGGAAATTGCATTTTTAAAATATGAGCAGGAAAGTAATGAAAAACAGTATTTGAGTTATTTTTTAACTATTCATCATGATTATAAAGTGGATGTTCTTAAAGAAAGAAACTATTCCAAGGTTTCTCACTTAAAAAAGTGAGGGAGTTCTTATCACTGAGGAAAACACATTTTTACCAACAGCAGTTGTTCTTGTGTAGAGAGTACAAAGTTCTGTTAATGAGCAAGCTTAGTCGATTTAGCATTGCACTCCCAAAACATTATAGGACTCGAGATTTTAAACAAGGATCAATATTTATACAGCAGGACCAAGCCCCCTTCAAGAGTTCTGCTTTAAGTTTGCGTGGCTTATTTAGAGCCATTATGCTGCTAGGCTAGTGAGTTTATACCTGTCCAACTATAGTGTGACGGCTAGTCAGCACCAAAAGTGTCCAGTCACCCCAGTTTAGGGCCCGTGTCCACCAAAGCGTTTTTTGCCAGCTGAAAACGCCTGCTGCTCATCTGAAAACGCACAGCAGGGAGCGCTAGCAGGTGTTTTTGAGGCGCAGCGTTTATTTCCAACAGCTTCGGGTTGCTAGGAGACATTTGTTGCAAGTAGTTCTACCTGACTTTACTGGATGTAAAGATTAGGGATGTCCCGATCAGGTTTTTTTGCCCTCGAGTCCGAGTCCGAGTCATTTGATTTTGAGTATCTACCAATACAGAATCCCGATCAGATAGTTTTATAATACTTAAAAAACAGATCCAGGATGTTCCTTATTTTTTATTTAATTCACCTTATTTTAACATTCAACAACTCTGTTAACAAACAGAGCACTTCTGTGAGGTAGCTTGAACAATCAAGTAATAAATAACTATTCAAATTCTTCAGTTTGGACTTTAGTGCAACAGTAAATAAAAATATGACAATATATATACATTTATATCCGAGTCCTGATCGGGAGGTAACGTCCGATTCCGATCGAGTCTGAAACAACGTGATCGGGCCCGATTTCCGATCTCGTGATCGGATCTGACCATCCCTAGTAAAAATGTCAAAACAGAGTAGAGCACTTGCTGTGGCACTTGCTCTGTATGAAGAGAAGTTGGTAGAGAGAGAGGACGGACTCGCCGTATGTGAGTTCATGCGATTTTGTGGGCAAGGAAACATCCCGGCGAATACCACCGTTTGGTCCAGGAGCTGAGGTTCGAGGAAGCCCGATTCAGGATAGTAACCGTTGCTACGTTGCTAGTATTTGTCCCGCCCCTCCTCAACTGTGATTGCACGGCTGAGTAAAAAGTGACAGTGACGAGCGCAGCGTTTTACTGAAAGTTGACAAAACGCTCACCGCCCGGCGGGGAAAAGACACACATGGGAAAACGCTTTGGTGGACACGGGGGCTTATACATGCACTGACATCTCTTTCAAACACAATATTCAGGTTGAATTAAAGGGAGAGTAAGTGATTCTGCAGAAAGATGTTTGATATTTGAATTCAACTGCTAAAACAAATACACCCCTCCCTTCAGCGCCTCCGGCCTTGTCTGGTCATATAACTTTCTTCTCTGTTTATACTCTTCAGACATTTTCATTTTTTTTGGCCATCTCTCCTTCTTCATAGTGCCTGGAGTCCAACCCGTTCCATTGTGCCATTGTATAGACCTCTCTCTCTCACTGCCCTCCTTTCTCCATCACTCCCAGGCACAAACTTTAACTGCTGCTGATGGCTGGAGCTAGCAAACCATGAGGAAATATTAACTGATTTTGTGTATTGGATTAGAATTGCTTACTATCCCTTGAAGGGACCAAATTGTTGTGGTTTATTTTACAACTGAGCAGCTCACAGGTGACTACATGCCATTTTAATCTGAGCTTTGACATGATAAATGGTAAATGGACTGCATTTACATGGTGCTTTTCTACCTTAGTACACTACTTTCCAACTAAAAGCTTAATGAAGCACGATAACAGACACACATGTGTATATGGTGACTGCTGCAGATAGCTGGCTACTGAGCCTAACCTTATAAATTTATTTGTATAGCACCTTTCTAGTCTTCAGATGACTCAAAGCAATTTTACACTACATCGCATTCACCCATTCATACACTGATGGCAGAGCCTAAGGTGTCAACTACTCATCAGAACAGAAGTTAACATTCCCACACATACTCACACCAATGGAACATCCACTGGGAGCAATTTGGGGTTCAGTATTTTGCCCGAGGACACTTCAGGGCGTGCAGACTAGTGGAGCCGGGGGATCGAACTACCGATCTTCCAATTAGTGGGGTTTATCTCCTGAGCCACAGCCTTCTACAGTGCTAACTGTATTTAATGTGTTTGCTTGTTAATGCTGTAATTTAAATTGCCTGACACTTCCAAAAATACATTAACGAGATTGGGATCACATGGGAGGAAAAGCACTGCAGTGTGCCTCCCATTTAAGTTTCATTATAATTTAAATAAAATAAATGTTATAGTTACCACTAAGTGAAACCAGCTCATGAGAGCCAAATATAAAATTTAAAAGACATAAGGACATTGTATTTTTGGAGAATTTGGATGTTTTCACAAATAATAGTCAAAGTTCCCCTACAGCAGCATCTAGTGGACATTACTTGAACTGCAGCTCAGGACACCACAGCATTTACTTCATCATTCAGCCACAGAGGTTGTCACACACGTTACAAGTGAATATTCAATAATAAACATACAGTGTGTAACAGTATCTCTCTAGTGGTTTACCTGGCAGGCGTTGTATAGCAGCTGGTGCTCAAATTTCCGGATGCCGAGGATCTGCTGGAACATCTCGTACAGCTGCTCCTTACTGAGGATTAGCTCCGACACGGCGCTCAGGTGCGTCCGCTGTGGCTGGCGCCTCATCTCCTCATCCCCCCTGTAGATGGCATCATACTTAGCGATCCAGGAGCTCAGTACAGTCTCTTTGCTAAGGCCGTCAATCTCTGGGAGGCTTCGGACCCGCCGCTCGATGTTCTTCTTGAAGACTTCGCGAAAGTCGTTGGCTGAGCAGCCGGCGCTCTGAACCATCCGGGAAACACGCTCGCTCTTCAGGAAGCCCTGCCAAGGAGAGAGAGACAGAACAATAATGACAACATTGATTTTAGTCTTTTATTTATTTACCTTTATTTAGCCAGACCTGTCCCACTTAAAATGAGAATCCTATTTTTCAAGAAATTTTCTTCTTACCACAGGGAGTTCTCACAACGAAAAATGTTCTAAGCTAAGACTTTTAGTGTTGTGTTGTGGCAAAAGCTGAGCCAGGTTCTACCAATCAGGATCACCCACATTTTTTTGTCAACACCTCGGCTTTGGGACCCCCACGGTGTTTCAACACCTGAAATGAAGGAGAGGGCTAGATTTTTGCCGTGTTTTTGTCTGAAGATAACCTAAAAGTTGCTCTCAGCACAACACAAGGCCTAGTGGAACTGCTGGGGTAAAAAAAATGAGATATGGGTGGTGATTCAGTACCAGGCTAATATTATGCTTGCACTGATGACTAATGGGGACTGAACAAACACACACCATAGAATATATCTTCAGGATGTATAACCATTGCTGTTTTTACACAGGATTTGTGTGATCAATATCTCTTCCTATTAGAATGGAAGAGTATAATAACTTGTAGCGCTACAATGCTTTGTGAATTATTTATACACCTAAATCAAAAGAGTTTAATGTCTGCAGACTTTTTAAGATAGAGACTCATCTTTAAATGTTTTATGCCCCGAAGCTGAGACTGGATGCAGCCAAAATCAAAACACACTACCACACAACAAGCCAAAGAAACAGAAAGCTCTCACAGGTTGACAAGTTCCGAAATCCATTTGAGATATTGATTGATTAAACCACACTGTCATTTCGACTTCCATCCATGAACCAGCTCGGTTCAGATATTTGAGACTGACATCACCTAAATATCCAGAGTGCCAACATTGATGTCCTGTCCTCCTCCACATGGTTATTCAGTGGAGCCAGTGTTAAACTCTCTGGTTCATTCACATTGAACCAGATGTTTCTGACAGACTTGATGCTGACTGAATCTGACTGAAGAATGACTGGCTCAGACTGAAGCAGCAGCTCAGTGTGACATTAAACAGTCTCTCAGCTGGCTGCTTCACCTCTTCCTGGTAGTCGCTCTGAGACTCAACAGCAAAACATCAGTGATAAAATGTTTCATCTAAAGGAGGCCTACAGCTCAGAGAGCAGCAGTTGAGGATAGTTTAAAGAGACAAATAGGCATAAACGTCAAATTGGACTTAAAAAAATGTCAGATGTTTGGAAAAACATTTTCCATATTCAGCAACTTTCCTATTCTGATATTCTCAAATTCATTTGTTTCATGTCCGATTCCATCAATCCAAATGCTACTGTATTGTATAGAAGAAGATTTGACCATAACAGCGGCTGTTAAACATTTAAGGAAGAAGCCTAACCCTTCCACAGCCTTTGGAATCACACGGAAGAAAAAGCCTCACTTTTAAGGTGTCAATCACCAACTTAATACAAGAAATTTTATAGTCACCACAAAGAAGAACCCAGAAGAAGTACTTGATGTAGAAATGATAAATAAATTACAGCCCAGCTGATCCTAGATGTTTGCAGTCAACACATATCCAAATGTGACAGCTCCAAAAAAACCTAACAATGATATATCAGAAAATATTATTTAAACTAACACATACCAGTTTTTAGGAATATTCTTAAATTGCATTCTTGGACAATAGTGACCTAAATATGTGGTAAGTGGAACATTTTACAGTGTGAAATAATAAAATTCTTAGTGCTCTCTGATAGACAAATTATGTAATGGAGACACACTAAAATATGTAAAACATGTCTTTAACATTTCTGTACTGACAATTCTTGTTACATATTCGGCGACATCTGCGCCATATTTCTTAAACCACATTAGGATACACCCAACTAAGTTATTAACGTTAATGGCAATTGCCAACCTCAAGTCTAAATGAGCACCCTGGCCTGGTCATTGTGACCCTGGTCACAATGGCAATCTCACTAGGTCAGACCTGAAACGTTTACGTTACATGAAACAAGTCTGAACAGAACTCCGTCAGAACACTATGCAAATTTAAGACTTCATCATTTCCCTGGGATCAATAAACTTTATCTTATCTCAGAAGAGTCTATAAAAACAAATATTCCTGTTGCTGTGTGAGGGAGGTGGAGGAGGTTAAACAACAATAATGTGATCAACTCTGCATAAAACTGGCTGATTCTGTTCTGCTTTAGTCAAAGTGCCTTTGTCCTGGGTCGCATCCAATTTCATTATTGTTATTCTACCACACCTCATCACAGCTCGGATTCAAAGACCGCTTCAAACCGAAGCTGACAATGCCTGAATGGGGAGAGCAGGGTTTCCCTATTATTCAGCAAAAATAGTTATTTCCTTTCATTACCACATTTTTGATTTTGGCATCTGACTTTCCGTGCGATAATAAAGGCCGACTGAATGAATGCATGCGGTGCATTATTGGATGTGATGTCTGCTGAAACGGCAACCCATGTAAACTTCAAATAGAGTCAGTGAGCTGTAAAACATGTCCTTGGTAGACTGCTAACCAAAAGATAAAAGATTTTAGCCCTTAAATATTCCATCTGTCCACTTTCAGCCAACATGTCCTGGAAAACTGGAACATAACACTGAACCCTTTAATGTTGCCATTCACTGTAAATTCTTCTGGGTCTGAGCATACATGCAATGTCAAATGAAAAAAGTAATTAGAAGTATAAAACTAAAGCTGCACTAAATTATGAACCAGTAGATTTAATGTGGCAATTACAAACCCCTGGGAGCTATGCAGGTGCAATTCATGGATGTGAAACAACCTGGCCAGACCTTCATGCAAACATTTCACATTTTTTAAGGCCCAGTGGGATGAAAACACAGGTTTTAATGTGTGCTGTGGTCTGCAGAGATTTTGTGCAATTATAAATAACAGATGACTTCTCCAGAATCTGCAGACATAACAGCTCCATGAAGAAGCAAGGACAAAGTTTGTTTTATTACTGCACTCATTCAGCAATCTCATTTATTCTGTAAGTGCTCGGGAAATTAGTTATTCATGTTTGTTTGATTATTATTTATTACAAAATAATGATGCTACAAAATAAAACTCCATATATGTATAGATATCTATTAGTGTTCTTGCACTTTGTGTTAAACTCAAACTATCTTGAGAATCTGTTTGCAGCTGCAGTAATTAGTTAATGAAAGATAAGATGTGTTCGCACATCTATAAAGTGAGATAGGTGCGTCACAGGGGGACGAGTGGGTCAAAAGTTGCAAAGAAACTCCTGCACACAGTCTAACTTGCAAAAAGTAATTTGTATGCTGTCTGTGCTCAATACTACTAGTTTATAATACAGAAACGTTGCAAGCTTATAAAAGTATCATTAACAACATATCTTCTGGAGAAACTAAAAACACCAAAGAACTGATCCTACAAAACAAATATGTGCGCATCAAGGCTTGATATTTCTCCTTCCTCTGTGCCATTGAGCTCCATTGTTGTCCAAAATAGGCTTGGGCAGTGACAATTTTTTCATACTTTCACACCTTCCTGACTTTTCACTGGGGTATATAAAGTACATGAGCTGCTGGTGATAGAAGTTATCGTAGCATGTACTACATCGCGAGCACAGTGCTTCACGCGATTGTTTGTCAGTGAATAAAGTCTGCAGCTAAAACTCCAGCGTGTCTGTGTGTTTTGTTACCAACTGCTGGAAAAGTGAAGAGGGATTTCCTGATGTCGATAAGGTTAGGCCTTCACGCACAGCTCTTCCATATCATATTTTGTAGAAAGTGGAGAGTCTGTATTTTTGACAGTATTGAAAGTCATACCATCAGGATTTCTAAAAATCCTGGTATACTGTCCAAGACAAGTCCACAAACTAACTTCCTATATTCCTATGTTCTAACTTCCTGGATTGGCTTGGCTCTTACCCTACCTCTCTTCAGTCTCTACCTGGGGTGGTCGCACTGCTTGGAGGGAAGCGTGGTCCAACTTTGTCCACCTGGGTTGTTGGAAGATGCCGCGTGATCATCCCAAGGTCCAATGCACTTAATCCATTACTTCTGTCATATATGATATGTGCTTCAGCAATTAAGGCACATCAAAGCAAAAATGTCTGAAGGAACTTATGGCCGCCATTACTCCACGCACTACCATCAGCTAGCTGTATTAGTTCATCATATACTGTACATGAGCGCTATTATAAGGCAAATTTACATTTTAAAATTTTTAATAGTTTTGTGAAAATGAATTTCAGGTAAAGGTACTTTATTGTCACATATACATACATGCTGCAAAGTCTGTTCTCTGTATTTAACCCGTCCCTCAAGGGAGCAGTGGTGAGCCGCTGTGCAGCGCCCGTGACGGAAGAAACCTGTTTTTGATGGTGGGGGAAAACGGAGCATCCGAAGGAGACCTATTATAGAGGAGAACATGTGAGAACATGCAAACTCCACACAGAAAGGCCGGCGTTTGAACCTGCGACCTTCTCTCTGTGAGGCCACAGTGCTATCCACTGGACCACCAAGTGTGTTAAAATGGTATTTTGCACAGCTGTACTAGTTGACTAACATGGAGGCACACATACCAACGCAGGTATAATGGAAAGTCTGTGAAACAGGATCCGTATCTGAAACTTCTAACAAATTAAATTTTGAAAACATATGTCCAGATGTTACCATTAGCTCCCTGCTGACAAACGCATGCATGACATAAGAGCCGATACCATGGAAACAGGAAGCACAGGACTGCCATGAAGTACAATAGCGCTACTGAAAGCTGTAATCTCACTAATTAATGAGACAGTGGATGCTACATATGAAAAAGCATGTTTCTGTCATTCTGTGACAACAGTGTGCTTTGGACACAGTAAAACCTCAATATACCGGGTCACTCTGCAAATCAATTTGAGTTTTTTCTCTGTTTGATTTCAATGTTGCTATAAGGAGGGGATAGTGAAAGTTATTAGAATTGGCTCTAGGACAAATTGAAGCAAAGCTGCAGCTGGGCAAGATGAAAATGTTTCAATATGAGCAAAACGTGTCAAAAATGTCTGAGAAGAAGAAGGCAGAGATAGTATGCTGTGCAGGTGGTCATGTGGATGCTTGACTTCAGTGCTGTTTTTTCCCATATATCCTAACAGTCAACATGTTCTTGACCACCACTTTTAACAATGATCACCATCTTTATCTAAAGTTACCTAAACTTAACCAAACCATTAGCATGGGGGCAGCAGAGTCATAAAGAAATATACTGTATAAAGAGGCCAGCATGGTTTTGCTCACTATTCTCTAGATTCATTTATTTATCCTACAGAATGTCAGACAGTGGTGAAAGGTGCCCTTTACAGTTCCCCAGAGCCCAAGGTTATGTCTTCTTTTGTCTTACCAGTAGGTCCAAATTAATTCTACATTTAGTAGAATATGACACATTTACACTTTTATGTATGAGCAGGAGCTCAAGCGCACATACATTGAGAATTAGGAAGGAGACAACTTGAAACAAAAATATTTGCATATTCACAGTAGGGCTGCACGATTTGGAGAAACAGTCATATTGCAAATATTGTGGACAATATTGCGAATTATGATTTTAATGGAACAAATGGTATTATGAGTCTTCTTGCTTAATTATCAAGAAAAATGCACTTTTGAAATGTGTATTTCTCAACTACAATATTTATAACTATAACTAGTAAAAGAGATGTAAAACGAACAAGGGGGGGACAAAGGGAGCATGTTTCTCGACGAAGGAGGCAGCTAGAAGGACCACATGTTGGCACACTGGCTCTGGCTAAATTTACATTATTATTATTCATTTATTTATTTAATCCTTGTGCAAGAAAAAGTCTCTACATTGGTCTCTAATTTGTTAATGCTAAGTATAATTATTCAGTCTTATTGTTCAACATTGTAAAGTTTTCATTGTAACGTTAAACTCTTTTTAATGCCCCGCCCCATCCAGGCTATGATTGGTCCGCTGACGAAAAGTGACTGACAAGCATGTTCGCTCTGTGAAAAGTTGAACATGTTTAACAACAAAAGGCAGCGATACAGATAACGTTAAATGGCCAGCGAGCCAAACCTATCCTTCCTTATCTTCTCCCAGCTGTCTTCTGTCTTACCACTTCTGCTGGCGACGTCTCTCTATGTTTTTTTCTATGTTTAGAACAATTAGTAGCGCAGCGTGGGGTTACAGTAGATTGTTGTTCTAAACGTTACTGGCACACTGCTCATAAATCATTTTTCTGATTGCAGGTAGGCCTTTCTGTTTTTAGGAGCATGTGCGAGTCCCCAGTGTGGGCGGAGATAATGAGCAGAGAAGAGAGTGACACGCACACTTTTTATGTTTTATTAAATTGCACACATTTTGCGGTTATGTAATTGCACATGACGACATCGCGATTGCGATTAGATAGTGCAAACCTAATTCACAGATTTTTCAATGAAGGAGAAAGAGTAATTTTAAATGGCAACTGCACCAAAATATTATTCCAAGCAGAGTATTTTATTTCATAAAACATGTCAGGAGGGGATCTAAACAAAGATTGTGAACAAAAAATAATCTACTGGAGCTGCTCAGTGGCTAATAGTAAAAGATTGTATGCATTAGATCTGCCACAAAGATGTTCTGAAAGAAAGAATGACAAAGGATGCTGAGTATACTAATAGACTCAAAGTTGTCCTGTGACGGACAACCAAGAAGCATAAAATAGCACATCCTGACTGAACCACACGACCAGCTTCAGTCTGTTCTGAGCGTTGGCAACACTGCCTCATGGGAGCTGATAGATGTGCAGAGCGTGAACCAACAACAGATGGAGAGGAACCAGCATGGAGCTACACCAGTAACGACATGGAACAGAAATCACTTGAAGCTCAACAAGGAGATCCAACAGAAAAGCCAGAGGAAACTATTATTTTGGTGTTAAAAAAATCCGCGGAGTCCTCTATATGGTGATAAATGGAAATGGGCAAATGTTAAGTGGATGAAGAGGGAGGTGACAGATGCAGCTGCCACCAGAGGAGCCAGCTAACAGCAGCTAATCTGCCTCTCTGCATCACTCAACACAAACTGCTCTGAACTGCAGAGAACAAAAAGACATTAAACAGCTCCTGCTGAAGGAGAGGATGTCGGCCAAAAACTATAAAGCTGACTGTTTCAAATGATGACACCTGAAACAAGGAGACAGATGCTGGAGTTTCTAGTGGGATTAAGCCATAACTGTGGAAAGAGGCTTCTGACGACTGACTGGTTTCAGGTTTATTTAGCCGCCCAGCTGGGACAACTCAGGAACAGTAAAATAAACGTAAAATGCTCTTGACGATAACTTTATGAAATCATGCTGTCCACTATCTGTCCACTGTCCAGGTATACCTGTTATACTATTACTATACAGTACCGTGGTACTCAGGTAAATTTAAAGCAGCGTACATTGGTAGTAAAGGAGGAAGTATAGATATTGAGAAATAGGGGTGGGAATCTCCGGGCACCTCATGATTCCACACCGATTCAGAGGAGTGTGATGCGATTATATAACGGTTATCGATGCATCTTGATGCATCATTTTTTTCTATACAGGATTTCTGGATAATTACTAAGCGTTTAATTTGCGCATTAAAATCTAAAAGAAACATTTCCTAATCAGCTTAAAAGGGCTCATTTGTATCCCTAATTTGCTTCATTAACCTCAGCTCTATAAATGTCTTTTTAATGCAAGCAAAATACTTTTTTTTTTTTTTACAGAATATTTAATCGCACTGCAATCAGAAATCAAGTTTGTAATTAAAAATAAACACGCCTTTTTTGTGTCACAAAAACTTTTAATTGCTATTATATCGTATTATTGAACACATGTACAATGTGTTACTATGTCTTAAACATGAGTAGCTAACCTTAGCCTAGCTCGTCATGTCTGAGTGCACAAATGCACTGCCAGTCAAGCGTCATGCTAAGACGGCTAACGTTAGCTACCTGTTACAGGCTACATGTCATTCTAAAAAAAAGGAGACAGCCACGGACTCCGTGACCATGGCAACAGTTGATATAAATAAAGCATTAAATCATGTCATACTACATTTAAAAGCATTTATATTGAAATGAGCGACACAAAGTCATGTAGTCGTTACAACTCCAGAGCAGTGCGCTCATCGGAGCAGTCTGAGCGAGGAGATTGTGGGCGTGGCCATGAGGTCAATGCAAACCCATGATTGGTCAATCAAACCCACCAATAGAATAGCTTATTTTGACCATTTTTCACTCGCAAAACTTTTCAACTTGCAAAACTCTCTCACTTGCAAAACGATTTAACCTGCAAAACTATCTGACTCGCAAGGAAAACTTCTTGACTTGAAATCACATATGACATAGCAATTAAAACTTTGTGTGACACAAAAAAGACGTGTTTAGTTTTAATTACAAACTTGATTTTACACAAATACCTTAATACAGATCCACAGTCCCTCAATTCTTCAACCACCAGTTGTCAGACTTCTCTGAAAACTGAAATATAAAGTTAATTATCAGGATTTAAAGTGGTGTACACAGGACAGAGCTGTACACCAGTTGGTCTAAGCTTGTGCAGATGTTCTCAACCCTTGACAAGTAGGTAAGTAGTCTAGCTCCACCACCGGCCTCCACAGTCACCAGACCTCAATCCAAAGCTGCGTTTCGACCGACCAAATAGTGCACCTTTGGGATGTGGTGGAACGGGAGATTTGCATCATGGATGTGCAGCCGACAAATCTGCAGCAACTGTGTGATGCTATCGTGTCAGTAGCCATGTTTCCAATCTTATGTGCGTTTCCATCAGCTGGTTTGGAGCGAATAAAACAGGCTACGGCGAGCGTAGTTAGGTCACTAATTGACGTTACACATGGCTGTAATAAACAAGATGTATGGGTTTTAAATCAGAAACAAAACCAGTCGCATGAACCTGATTCCTATCGATCTTAGAAAAATGGAGAGAGGTCCTCAGAAATGTGTTTTAAGGAGGCAAGTTGCTGCCATCCATGTTTCCGCACATTATGGGAATATCTAGTGTTGTGCTAAGTTCTACATGCCTGCAGAGAATTGGACGCACCTCCAAATAATGCTTTTAAACGCTATAATATCCTTTGTGGGGTTCATTAAAGGTGATGAATGATTCGAAGTATATCTTTTATGAACTTTTACAGTCGTTGATATTTTATTACACTTGGTAGAAGTAGCATTCATTGAGATACAGCAATAATATGCGGTGATAACCGCGTTTGATCAGTGTGCAGAGCAAAAGTATCTGAAAAGGACCTAAGAGGTGAATGCATGATTCGGCAGAACAGATGATGGAGGCTACCTGCTAAGAGCACAAATGAGCAAATGAGCGAGTTGCATGAAATTCTCGGCAGGCATGCAGTACTGCACAACCGGGAAAGACACTGACAGCCGTTTCCATCTCCCATTTAGCACATTTACTCTTTTTCGAGGCAAAAACCACCTCAAGCAAGCATAAAAACATTTTTGCATAATTAAGGATTTTCCCCCCCGAATTTTGCCATTTCCATCAACCATTTCTAGTACGATACTTCAAAATGCCCATTAAAAAACACTGATGGAAACACGGCTAATATGGACCAAAGTCTCAGAGGAATGTTTCCAACACCTTGTTGAAAACATGCCACAAAAATTAAATCCGTTCTGAAGGCTAAAGGGGGTCCAACTCTGTACTAGCAAGGTGTACCTAATAAATTGACCAGTGAGTATATATATTTTAACAGCAGCAAGTGTGTATGTGTAATGAGTAAATGTTACCTTTTCTTTTTCCCAGCTGAGACATTTAAATTAGAATCAGAAGGAGCTTTATTGCCAAGTTGTGTTTTACACATACAAGGAATTTGCTTTGGTGATCAGGTGCTACACGTAGACAAACATACAGTTGACATAATAAAGTGTAGAAATGTATTAATATGGAATAAACAAATGCAAGTATTAATAAGTAAGAATAATGACAGAATGGAGAAAAATAATAAAACTACTTGCAGAGAAAGAACAATGACCTTACACACTGAAATGCATTACATTCTCATCAACAGAACATTGCCTACTTTAAAAATGTCTATGGAGTTGTCTTTGTTGAAACTGAAGGCAATTATTAAATGATCAACTGCACACCTCTAACAGAACAAGGAAGAACAGTGGGTCAAAGTTGAACCAGGAAATAGCTCTGTGAGATCTAACAGATGTTCACAATAGAAAAATGTTGATGTTCAAACCAATGTTTCTATTAAATTCTTTGTCTGCTCTTTTCATTCTAGTAATTAAACCAGACACTCTTTTCTATCAAGCATGCAAGATTAATGAAATCAATGATCAGATAACATGAAAACAACAGAATTAAAACGTAGTGACCAAACTAAAAGATGTCTGTATCATCATTAGGCTGTCATAATGTGAACCTTTTTGCCCTTTACACATCAGCCTGTCTCAGCTATCAGCAGAGGGTAAAATGGTAATTATTCAATAATGGTGACTGGCATGAAGACAAACTAATGGAGGAGCCAGAGGCTCATTAACCAGCTCATGTCAGTATGATTACTGTTCAACTGATTGTTTTCTATCTGAGCTGAAATGGACAGCAAGTCATGGTGTTTCATCACTTGCTGTCCTTGGTAGCGTCACCATCCACTTCACTGTGACCTGCAATTATCCTCATACTCTGCATCAACGTATAAGGAGGTCTGAGCGACCACATGTGTACTATATATTTCTCAATCAGCAAATCTCATGAAAAACCTACAATGTATTAATCCAGCTCTAAATATTTTCTAAATCCCTCTCTGTGGCTGGTAGTGCTCAGTATGTGTGTATGTGTACATATATATATAAAGGTCACCCTGTCACCTGTCAGCCTCCTGGAGGTTCCGACCCCCCATCCAGATACCTTCCGAGCCTGGATCGATGACTCCACCACCCCATACTCTATAGTATGCTAAAGTAAGACCATATTTTCTCCTTTACAGTGTACAAATAACCACCCGGGTTTGCAATGTCAACCTAATGCAGTTTTAAATTCATACACACGTTTTTTTTTTCTCCTTATTTGGGAATTTGTCGTGGATGATGGTGCTGTGTGGCTGTAAAAACATGTATTGGACATATATGAACATGGATCTTTGTTACATTTTGAATGAACATACAGTACATCAGTTGTTTTGGATATTGGTCAGACAGTTTACATACATTACATTAAATGCATCAGATTTTTTTATGAGTAAATGACTGAACGAATATAAAGACTATATTAGTTTGGGCTTGAGGCCTGTGCAGAATCTGCACCATGAATCTGGTCACCAGTGAGGCTGCAGCCCCCCTTCCATTTTGTCTGGTGACACAAATGTCAGCCATTATTACTAATGAATCGATCAGCAGGAGACATCCTCCCTCCCTCCCTGCTGCTTGAATTAATTGGGGCTTTAAAATTTCACTAAATTATTTACACACCAGCAGAGAGCCGGGCTGAGAGTCAAGAGATTAAAGACACAGACTATGTGTGTTTGAGTGTCAGTTTAGCTGTTTGAGAGAAGGAAGACCATCTGACAGACTCACAGAGGCTCTGACTTTAACAGCAACACGTTTAAAAACAGAGCCACGCATTTTACCTACCCACGACTAGTACACTGGAAAATGTGTTTATGAAAACAATAAACGTGAAGGAAAATAAGAAAAGGGTTTTTTCTACGGTTGCTGCAGTAAATGTAAAACAAAATATATGTGTATGTGCAAACATGTATGATGAAATGTAGAGCTGGCTGCTTTACATTTTTTTGTTTGTATTTCTTGGATCTTTGAGCTCAAAGAACAGCTAAAACTCAAAGGTATTCGGTGTACAATGATATAAAACACAGAAAAGGAGTAAATCCTCAAAGTGGAGAAGACTTGAGTGCAGTAAGGGTTAAAAATACTGTGCGTGATAAATACAGCTGACAAGTGGGAGGGCTTTTTCAGGCACGCCAAAAGCTAAAGATTACGCTATTCAGAAATACAATCTGCTGAAATTAATTTAATTTTGGATTCTGGGTCAATTTTATATTAATTAAGAAACTATAACGCAGTGTTTTATTCACTACTGAAACAACAATTCCCTACCCCTCTTATTCACCCCTCTGACTCGGTTCTGCTCCAAAGCAAAGGCAGCCGAGGCTCATGAATATTTAAAGTATTTGGAGTGTTCTGCTATTTCTAACTGAAAGAAAAAACATGATTTTGATAGAAACAAATTTTTCCATTCAAAACATATGCAGACTTTTGAGATATTATTGAATTTATATAGTAAAGTTGTAAACTTTGATGTTGCTGCTCTAGTTACTTTTAAAATATTAAATTCTAACCCAATTAACCAGGCAGCTAATATGCACACCTCAATATATAATTTATTCATCGCAAGTCATATCTTCGGCCTTTCTGTGTGGACTTTGCATGTTCTGCTCCGGCTTCCTCCCACCATCCAAAGACATGCAGGCTAGGTTAATTGGTGTCTCTAAAATTGTCCTGTGGTGTGAATGTGAGTGGTTGTTTGTCTATGTGTGACCCTGCAATGGACTGGCGACCTGTCCAGGGTGTACCCCGCCTTTCGCCCAATGTCAGCTGGGATAGGATCCAGCCTCCCGCGACCCTGTACGCAGGATAAGCGGTTGACAATGGATGGAAGTCATATCTTCATTGCTCAGTGTTTTTGAACATTGCATACTTTCCCTTGACTATCTCATACTTTAATTTGTTTAATTATCCTCAATCGGGTGGAGGCACCATTCGTTGTACTACGCTCAGTGTTGTGTATGTGTGTGCACACCTTTGAGTAAAAAGACACAACAGAGGCAAAAAAGGCAGACAGAAAATGTTCTGATAAAATGCGGGTTCGAGGAGAGCACCAACACATATATTACTTAAACACACACATATTGTTGTCAGCATATGCCGTATTAAAGGGGCATTATGTAGTTTTTAGTGGCCACTGGCAGTGCGGTTTTTAGACTGCAACCAGACATGTGCTAGAATGTCTGGTTGTGCTCATGAAGCTCGCCTCATGAGCACAAGGTGCTGGAAACCCATTTAAACTCCCATTGCAATGTTGCAGTAATATTTTTACCAGCTTGAGGTTGAACTAGTATCAGTAAAATGACAATAAATCTAAACAGCAGTGGATCCATGCTCAAGTAACTGGCTGCCCCCGTCTTGCATCACTATAAACTAGCATAAAGAAATTTGCTTTGTACCGTTACATAATTTTTTGCAGGCACTGCACTGTGACATAATACTGGTGGTACACAGGATGATACTATGGGTTGTGTTAGCTGGTGAAGTTATGTGGAAACCATAACTACTGTTTTGCACCGGATAAAGTTAGCAACTGCTTGGTGTTAGCCATTGAGCTACTTTTTCTACTTTTCCTACTGAAGCACATCATCACAATTCACATGCAGTAATGTTGGTTTACATTTCCAATAGAATGAAAGCCAACTCTCTGTCAGTTTTATATCCAAAAGAAGACGTAGGTCAGTTCAGTTGATGTTTAATTCCATGTTTCATTTAAATAATGTTGCCAAGTGAGTGAGAGGATGTGCTGCGCGAGCACAGAGGTTTGCCGTATGTCCTTCTCCTTTTAAATTCATTGTCATCTTCAAGTTCTTTGAAATCCTGTATTAATAGATGGAATTTCTCAAAATATTTCTCTTATACTTCTATATTTACTACATCTCAGGAGCAGATGTGTCTGTCACCACCTCACCTGTCGTACAGTGCTCACATTCTCCATATTCTTTTGGTTACCAGGTCTTTTTATATTTTCCTTTTTCAATTGCAAGGTTGTGGTCACTGAGTCTGTACTTGGTAAGAAGTTGCTTCTGCTTAATATCTCTGACAGTACAGAGATAGATCAGGTCTCTCTGGCTTCAGGCCTTTCTGTTTGTGTTTTTACCCAAAGACAATCTGATTCTTGTTTAGCTTGACAGGCTTCAGCACATAAAACTTTGTTGTTAGTTTTTATCCATATGTGTGTTGAAGTCTGTGTTGTGCTGGGAGCTGGTTGGTTGTTTGTTTTAGCCGACTCCATCTCGTTAGCCGCGGTGTTGTTGCTGTGTGTACGGCACTAATTTAGAGGGCAAGAGGTTCGGAAGTCACAGGCAATGGATTTTGCAGAAAATCCGACCCAGAGTCTTCACATAGGAAAAATCATTTGGCCGTCAGAGGTGACAGAAAAACCCGGCAAATGGATCGTTTTTATACGAGATTACAACCTCACTTTGAGTTACTAGCTTCACTAAAACCAACATTGGTGATCCACACACACACACACACACACACACACACACACACACACACACACACACACACACACACACACACACACACACACACTCACTCCCCTCCAAAGCCTGGGTGGGGATTTCGCCTTCTGGCTGCAGTCAGGGCGAGAATAAAGACACTCAACAAGAATTCTTCTCTGAACACTACATCAGCAGGTTCTTCTATTTCTGATCACCCCTTTATCAGCACAGCTAGAAGGTGTCTTAGACCAGTCAGATTGCTCAGTTGACATTTAATCCCCCGTGCCGTTATGATAGAACTCATCTGTCACAGCGTATTTCAAGCTTAATTTTAAAGTTCTCCACCATCAGCTGTGGGGAGTCGTGCATCATTATATGCTCATACGTTCCTTCATGCATAAAAAATGTTTTAGCTCGATATTAAAATGTCTGTTGCCTACTTCAGCCTGAACACTTCATATATCAGCGTAAAAGTTTTAAATTCAGTGTAACTGTAGAATAACTTTCATTTATTTGATCAGTGAGAAGAGAATGTCAGCAGAACTGAAAACATGTCTGCAATGAGCTCAACAGATCATATTCATGTTTTAAAAAACAACTACACACAGAGTACATACTCACTTTGGTCATTTCGGAGATCACTGATCACACAGACAGGCTGGGATCAGACCATTAAAAAAAACAGCACGAGGAACTGTGTTGGCGAGACTGTGTTGTTCCAGGAACAGCTGAGAAGATTAAATATGATTCATCAGAAGTCCAGTTTAAGTACGAACCCACGATTATAACTTGATTTACTGGAGGAAGTTAAAGGCAAACCTGTTGTTTATTCAGATATTTGATATTTGAATTTAAGGAGAAGTAGATCTGAGAATCATCTTGTGACATGTAGATAGAAAATTGTAGTAGATCAAGGACTGAACCCAGCAGTACACCGTGAAGTAAAGGAGCATTTACATTCCCAAACAGGTGTGTGACATATAGTTATACACAACTATTTTTAAGTAATGCAAAATAATGCAGGTGGATTATGAAATGTTGCTTACACGGTCTGAATTGTACTTTTTCAACTACAAGTATTTTTTCATTTTGTCTGCCACTCAACGCAGATGATGGAACAGCATTCAGCTCATTTAGGGAAACATTTAATTTAAATAATGTTGTCATTCAATGTTCAATATATTCAAACAAAACATCACATAGTACATGTTTGCATGCACAAAGGATTCATGTCTTTCAGTACATGACAATCAATCCACCTTACTGAACAACCAGGTTTTTCAAAAGACCCTGCAGACGACAAGACAAAAGTCATACAAAAAGCACTCCAATCCATTTCTCAACTAATACCTTGTCAACACAAAAGTTGGTCAATGAAAATAAAACCAAGTGACGATTCTAATAGACCAGCTTAGAAACACCACCACAGATATTCCCTGAACTGACCGCTGGGTGTTAGTGTGTGTGTTGTGTGTGACGAAAGGCAGGTGCGCCAGTCGCTAACACCTTCAAGCTAATTTCACCCTCACACTCTGTCATGCTGATATTGTGAGAAAGCAATATGCCTTTTCAATACTTAAGACATTCAATGGAAATGAAATGGTCAACTGCATAAAAAGCCACAGTCAGATCTAAAAGCAGACATTTGAACTGCTCAAAGAAGTTCATTAAGAGGCCTGGGAATTGCTGTTTCAGTGTTATGACCCGCTCTAAAATCTGACTAAAATAAAAGACGCCAGTGCTGTGATATATGCAGAACGATACACACGTCTAGAAATTGATTAGGATGGACTTAAAGGACTTAACTTAAATCTACAAAAGCAAATTCAAATCACATTTATTTATCTGAATTATCGCCCAGTTAAGGGAATTTGTACTTCATCTCAACCCCAGACAATGCAAACAGCCAATATGCCTCCAGAAGAAACAAAAGCCATCACTGACTGACTTTGAATCCTGACACTTTATGACACATTATGTAAATTAGTATCATACAATTACATAGTTCAACTTTTGTCATCAATCTGATTGCAACTGCAGGGAAAATTATTTCTGCCTGCAAAACAGGAAAGGAGACATAAAATGCATCACTAAAAACTAAAGATAAGTATTTTTCTGTATGGCTGAGTACCTCAGACCTTCAGAGTCTGAGGAACTTAGCAGAGAGGTTGTAACACAACAGGAAGCACTGATCCAGACTTTGTTAGCCTGTTTATAGGATGAAGTTGAAGTGGAAGCTCAGTTTGGTCTGACAAAGAATCCTCGACTCTAACCTCCCACAGTGGTTGTTTCATTGAGGCCATGTCATTTTGCCGAGCCTGTAAAGAATCAGCTACCAGCTGAACTGATCTGACAGAGTTTATTCTAAAAACCAATTACTTCATGTTCAATAAAAACCTGATGATGTGCAGATTAAAGGAACAAGCGTGGGATTCTCCTCTGCCTCGAGCAAAGCTGCAGAATCTTTTTAACACCAGTCCCATTTCTCCTTTCAAATTGCAAATGTAACAGATGAACCATGAAGGAGTGGAGTTATGAAAGTCATCTGTCTATAAAGGGAACTAAAAGACGAGGAGCATCAGAGGCACAACTATCAGCTGTTAGCTTCATTTTGAGGAGACAGTTTAGATTCGTCAGAGTCACCTGGAGGATTCGGTTCAGTTTTGATGAGAAATGTTGTGAGTGATCCTCCTGCTTTGTGTCTGATCGGACAGGTGATGCAGGAAATCAGAGCAGAGTGGTGAAACGTTGTTTGTGAAAGAATCCCCCGCTGTGTGACTTCATACCCATTCTATCTCAGTGAGAAGCAAACAACAAAGCAAAAACACGAAGAAAAAGAAATCCACAGAAAGTACAGGGATCGTGATAGTAGAGGGAGATGAAGAGGAGATAGTGGCCCAGTCCCAATGTCCACACTCTTCCACCTTGAGGCGCGTTCGAGGTGAGTCCGGTCCCACTGTGCCCAAGTGCCCGTTAAGACAGCAGGTGTTTGGACATTTATTATGGCTCAGCGGGACACACTTATTTAATGAGGACATCCCGTGGTGCTCGCAAATACAAATACAAGTCTTGATCAAGTTCAGACATTATGATGGTTTTATGTAGTATTTACTAGGGCTGGGCACATTAATGCGTTATTATCGCGTTAACGCATTAATTAAATAACACAGACAATTATTTTATCTCACATTAACGCAGTTCTGATGATATATATATACACACACACACACACACAGTATAACAACTGCTAATCTCCACCAGACCACAAAGAGACAACAGTGCAGTGACAGAGTCTAAAGGTATGTGTAAAGGTATTCAGACATTTCAGACATCAGCTCATGAAGACTGTCTCTCTTCTATTAAAACATGAGAGAAACAAATGAGTCAACAGAAGAGGCAATAAAAAACTGTGAGCGCAATTAAATGAAATGTCATGAATGATTTGCAGCTTCTGTCTGATTCAGATTCCAATTCTGCTTTTTATCATTAGAGTCTCTGGAGCAACAGCACAAAGCTGAATGTAAAAAAAAAAAAAACTGTGGGAACAAAGTAAAAAACTTATTCATCTCTTCCATCAAAGGAGGAAAATCCTTCTCGCTGTCAGAAAGCCGAATGTTTACAGAGGAATCCCCAGAAAACAAAGAGAAGAAAAGACAGAGATAACCAGCTTGATTTAGCTTGTTGTGAAGAAATTGTGACAGCCTGCCTTGTTACAGCTGCTGAATGTGGTTTGCATCGTGTGAGCAGTGTGTCATGGTGTTTTTATGTCTGGTATCAAAACTTCCTGATTTTAACAGAAGATTAAGGACGTGAGCCATTACAGTCCTACAGTGATCTTTTCTACCAACAACTAATTTCCCACAAATGTTGATACATTTATTGATGTTAGTATTTAAAAAGTCTTCTTAGTCTACTTTGATGTTGCTCAGATCACAAAGAAAACATCCCTCCAAGTAAGAAAAAAAAGCAATTTATCCATCCTGGCAACAAAGGAAACTTCGAAGAACAACAAGTTCAGAGGAAAAGGTCATCAGCTGAAAGATAAGCCAGTTGATGTCTGATACAAGTACGGAATTAAAGGAGAAAGTTAAATGCGACTGGACAATTGACATTCTGAAATGTTTCCTTGGTTGTAAAACTTCTTATTTTGTTTGACTAAAAAAAAAAGGCTCTATTATCCTTTATACATTTAGATCACAATGAACAGTGGTGTGAAAAAGTGTTGGCTCCCTTCCTGATTTCTATTTTTTTTGCATGTCTGTCACACTTAAATGTTTCATATCAAACAAATTGAAATATTAGACAAAGAAACCACCAGTAAAAACAAAATGCAGTTTTAAAGGTTTTTATTATGAAGGGAAAAACTATTCCAAACCTATATGGCCCTGTGTGAAAAAGTGGTTGCCCCCTAAACCTTATAACTGGTTGGGCTACCCTTAGCAGCAACAACTGCAATCGAGCGTTTGGGATAACTAGCAGTGAGTCTTTTACAGCACTGTGGAGGAATTTTGACCTAAACATCTTCGCAGAATTGTTGTAATTCAGGCACATTGGAGGGTTTTCAAGCTTTAACCTCTTTTTCAAGGTCGTGCCACAACATCTCGATTGGATTCAGGTCATGACTTTGACTAGGCCACTCCAAAGTCTTCCTTTGTTGTTGTTAATCCACTCAGAGATGGGCTTGCTGGTGTGTTTTGGATCATTGTCCTGCTGCAGAACTCAAGCGCGCTTCAGCCTGAAGTAATGAACAGATGGCCGGACATTCTCCTTCAGGATTTTTCAGTAGACAGCAGAATTCATGGATCCATTTACCACAGCAAGCAGCAAAACAGCCTATATCATAATACTACGACCACCATATTTTACTGTTGGTATGATGTTCCTTTTCTGAAATGCTGCGTTACTTTTACGCCAGATGTAATGGGACACACACCTTCCAAAAAGTTCAACTTTTGTCCCTTCAGACCACAGAATATTTTCCCAAAAGCCTTGGGGACCATCAAGATCAAAGACGAGTCTTTATGTTCTTTTTGCTCAGCAGTGGTTTTCGTCTTGGGACTCCAATGATGGCCATGCAGGCCATTTTGGACCAGTCTCGTTCTTATGGAGTCGTGAACACTGACCTTAACTGAGACAAATGAAGCCTTCAGTGGTTTGAATGTTGTTTTGGGTTTTTTTTGAGTTTCATTGTAAACATCGTCCCATGGAAATTTTGTAGGCATCACCCAACATTATTTACAAGGTTTAATTGTCAAAAAACACCATATTTTTTCATACTGCACATTGCTGCAGTCCGTATTTTCACCCTGTGTTGAAGGCTTTGTTTTAACTATGGAGTGATAAATCTTGTCTCTAAATGATCTTTGTTGGGAGTTGGACATGCGCAGTTCCTAGTTAAGGAATACTAGCCAATCAGAAGCAAAGAAAGACGAAGCAAAAAGACGGTAAACAGCTTCGATTCAGCTGTAGGCTACATGTTGCCGACCAGCTTGGCAACATGGAGAGTTTCAGAGTGGTGCGTTATTAATCTGTAGCAAAAGGATCTTTCATCCATAAAGTTTTAACCGAGCTCTGTCTCTACATCACAGTAACAACTTTATGTCCTCTATCTGCCTGGAGGGTAGCTAGTGTTTGGAAGGGAGAGGAGTTGTTTTACTGTTTTACCACCTGGTGTTTTTGCGGGCGTGTAGGACTAGTTGCTTGGCGAGCGTCATATGAGGCGCATTTAGCTTTCATCCCTGTGGTCACAGGGCTGGACTACAAACGAGCTGTTTTCAGAGAGTTCAGAGCAGAGTTTTCTGTGGGAGATGGGAACTCCCTTTGGGCTGGACTTTTTCACTTTGCAAACCTATTACTTGCACAAAAAAGTAAATAACACAATATGGGAGAGGGAAAAAGCCAAAAAGCCTAATACCACCTCTTTAAGTGATTTCTTGATTGAGAACAGGTGTGGCAGTAATCAGCCCTGGGTGTGGCTAGAGAAACTAAACTGATGTGATAAACTACAGTTGATTTATGTGTTAACGGGGGGGCAATCACTTTTTCACACAGGGCCATGAAGGTTTTGGATTTTTTTCATTTAAATACTGCATTTTGTGTTTACTTATGTTATCTTTGTCTAATATTTCAATTTGTTTGATGATCTGAAACAGTTTTGTGTTACAAACATGAAAAAAATAAGAAATCAGGAAGGGGGCCAACACACCACTGTATTTCTTTATGCAACTCACATCAACTCATGTCATAAGCTACATCATCATTTTAGTGTTTGTCAGATGTAATCCTTAAAGAAATATACATTCATTTGACTTAATTTGGACACCTCAGTAATGTGTTGTAAAATTACAACAACAAGCAAATATTTATTGTTATATTTATTGGTCATTGTTTGTTTTCGAGTAATGGTCACGAGTTCCACAACAGCTAAGGGAACTATGTGTGCTGACAGATGTATACAGTTTCTCTGGAAAGACTGGACTGGAAATAAAAAAATCTTTTAACAACTCCAGCACTGTCTGATTTACATGTTGTAACTGACTTCCCAAAATTCTGAAATGTTCCTTTTATGAGGATGGTTTGGATGTTTCAGTAATGTGTCCTCAGGGACATAATGAGAAGACAGCTGGAAATGTCAGCAGCCCTTTAATGTGACAGACTAACAGGTCACTCGACGCAGAGACAGTGTTGAGTCATCTTCACCTCCCACTGATAGGGAACTCTGGGAGAAAAAAAAAAAACCGAGGAGGCTGAAGAGGAAGCGGCAGCTGTAGATCGTTTAGTGTGAAAAAAAAAGGTGCAGGTTTGAACTCCATCAGACATCAATGTGACAGACAGGCTCAAATGTTTCATCATCTGTCTGAGCCTGTTATCAGCTCTCGGTGTGTTCTCTGCACACTAACAATGTTTCTCATTAGACAGAAACAGTTCACACGTGTGCTGTATGTCAGGATGTGATGTCTAATTACTGTAAACACGCATGACTGTGTTAAACATAGGGGTGGGAGATATGGCCAAAATCATCTATCACAGTATATAGGATGTAATTTTATATCATGGCCATTTCAACAGTGTATACATAACAATACAATAACTGTTCAGTAATTTAAAATTAGAAATTGTTTGAAATAAGCTGTACTATACTTCACCACATTTGATTGTTTTCTTCTTTTATTTGGAAATTCCATGCAAAACAAAACAACTCCTTGTGGTCTGTATTTACAGTGTCACTCTGCTCCTCCATGTTTTCTTTTCTCTCTCTTCTGCAGCGGTTGGCAAACCAGCTTAGAGGTGCATTACCGCCACATACTGTCACGCTCACGTTGCATGAGAATGTGGTAAACAGTACTGCTGCCTTAATCACGTTCCCTTTCGGCAGCTAGATTTGCTAGATCAGCCCCGATTTTCTACAAAACCTTCCCCGAATATTTAGCACACACTAAGGGATAGCTCCCGCAGTTGAAGGTCGAGCAGGTTGTCCACTAATCATAAAGTCTTGACTGCATATGGAAGTGTTTTTGGGCATACTGAACGGTGTGTGCATAGCAGCCTCTGCCATCAGTGTATGAATGTATGTGTGAATGGATGAATGTTGACGAGCGAAAGAGTGGGTGGAAGACTCAGGCATGTGATTGGCAAAAGGGCGAAAAAACAGGAAAATATACTGAGACCCCTCCACATACTGATAAAACTGGCGGCGGCTCTTTTACAACATGGATGGTAAAAGCAGGACCCATGACAATAAATTATTTGGTGGATGTGTTGCAGTGGGAATCAAAGACAAGTGTCTAATCCACTGCACCATCGCAACGTCTCTATAAGAATCATTATTTTGTGTTCATTTTTTATCAAACTTCAACAGCTACATGTGCAACATGCAACATGAAAGAAACTGCTAACTTTCAAATTAGTTCAGTAGAAGTTGACAGATTATTTTTAATGAATAAGAGACAGCTGCAAAGGTTGTTTTGTGTACTGATAAACTGTAGGAAAAACTTTGACATTTCAGCTCTGGCATTCTTTCTGAGTTTTATGTTGCTGTGTTGCTTTAGCTGACGCTTCAATTAGCCTAAGTAAAGATGTAGAATGGTTCGCAGTTAAAATCTTTTTGCTGGTCGCACAAAGTTTACAACGGACAACAATGTTCTTTACAACATTGTGACACAGTAATGGCAATAAGGTTACTTACAGCTGTCGGACAGCTTTCTCCTGCCTTCCTTTAGCTTCTTGGCTAACAGCTGACTTGAACAACAGAAGGTCCGGCGCCACTGAGCTGCAGCGCAGTCGCGCAGTGGAAATAGTAATCCGTTGAATTACTCTTTACTGGGAAAATTAATATTGCAGAATTACTGCCCAACACATTACGTACCATTAATGCACGAGAGCGACTGTGGCACACACTGCGCAGGTGTGGAATTGGCAGCTGAGCGCAAATGAACATCCTTGTTGATACTTGGAAAGGAAGAAAATTTTACACGTCAGCCTATATAGATGTCCTCAAATCCTTTCCATTTTACTCGCCCCCTTCTTTTTTTTAAAATTACAGATCTGCATGATTCACGTGGGTCAGATTTACAGGTCGGAAAATCCGGAATTCCAGATTAATCCGGAAAAATCACATCCCAGCAGACTAGAAAGGCGGTATGTGTAGTCCATTTACCATTTTAAGACATAAAAGTCTTCACAGTCTTCTATAAAGCTATACATCCTCGATGAAAGAAAAGGAAAAGAATGTGCACGGGTAAAGAAATGTTAAAATAAACATGTAAAAGTAGATTTGTATGTTCATCTATGGAAAAGAAAAAACAGCCTTCATACACACTTCAAACGTTTACACACTCCTCCTTAGCTGAGCATAAATCCACTTTCATGCTGCATTAACAGGCTTCCATGTGAAACTTGTATCAAAGGAAACAGACAGAGACAGATACAGGCCTCCCACTCACACACTGAGGGATACATGCGTTCAACAGCCTGAAGGCAGAGTGACGGAGTGTTCAGGGCCTCTCTGTACATGACAGGTGTGTTTGTTTGGAAGGCAAAAATGACGTTCAGTTGTTGTTTGTGTGATATTTATATGTCTTTACATGATGTTCAGTCAGAGAAGAGGCAGAAAAAAAAACAAATGCAGCTGACTGTTCAACACACTTTACAGTTTATAGAATTAATTTACCAACTGTGCAGCAATTAGTTTTGTTCATCAGCGTTTAGTAAATGATCACATACGGGCCAGAGCTTTAATTTACCTGCCTGACAGAGACAACCTGGCATTAAATACAAGCCTTTCAGAATGACATTGAAATAATTATAAAAGGTTTAGGGCAGATTTCATGGCGGAGAGGCCTGTGGCTTTTACTTGGCATAATTTCCCCCCCAAGTCTTAGTTTGCTGTTAAAGCAGCGGAAAACCGCTTAGAACAGAAAAGACGTCCAGCTCAGTTAAAACTGGACTGAAGATCGTTGAAAGGTTTTATAGATTACAACCTTTTGTTAATAGAATTTGATATATAATCAGTTTTACAGGATCTGCCGGACAGATTTCTTGTTCGGAAAGTGAAATCCTCTACATAGAATACAGTGTTATACACAGGCTTACAAGTGAGCAGTCACTGTACTGTGAACTGACACTTTTTAAAACTTATTTTGCCGCAAAGTTGTCGAACTCTTTCAGCGATTTTTTTCAGATTTTTATGATTCTATTCATGTAGTTTTTATGTCCCGGTGACCAGTAAAAGTGCAGCTCTGGCTCTCTCCCTATTCATTTTGATAGGAGCCTGGTCCTGTTAGTCGGAAATAGATGCCCGTAAGCGTTGCCAAGAGTGCAGGACTTGCCTAAAAGGACTTGATTAAACTCAACAATTTCTGCACAGGTGTTTCACATTAAAAGTCTTCTAGTGGCTCAATGGATGTAATCCTCCTATTTTTTGCAGACTTTCATGACTGGCGATGAAAGTGATGGAAAACAGTATTGGTGTGTAACACAGAACGCTGGAGCAGCAGAGTGGAGAATGGCATGACTCTGATGTTCTACTGAGGGAGTTATGCTTAACGTCTACCTGCTGCTGCTGCTAATTTTATAGAAAAATATGCCCGTGTTTTCTATTTGGGTCACTCCTCTCTTGGTGGTCAGTATCAGCACCTCTCTCAAACAGAGTTTATTTTGTTTTTCATGAGATTTGAGGAGAGATTCTGTTGACTCCCAACAGCTTAGAGGAATTACGAGCAGCTGAAAGCAGACTCAGTGTATTCTGTCAAAAAACCTGTATTTGTGTGTCTTTTTCTGTTCATGTCCTTTTGGGTGTGTGGACTTTTGTATTGTATTTTAGAACATGTGTAAATCTTATCTTGTAAGGCTGAGAACCACTGCTTTGTGAATCAGGAAATATTGATTTTACACAGAACATCGATCGGACTTGATGATGTTGACCTCTGACCTGGCTTTGAACCTTTCTTCGAATTCCCTGCAGCAATCCACCGCCTCATTTTCCACACAGATTAAAGGTTTGATACGTGTGAGCGTGAGATGAGATAAGTCTGCACTGACAGCAATTTAATACTGAAAACCACCACCAGATGTGAGGATATAAAGTGAGACGGAATCGGTGAAAACCTTCGCTAAATAAATACATAAACCTCTGAGCTGGAGGCACATACAGCGCGAGGGGAGCTTCTTGCTGGGCCACAGAAGAAATGCTACACACCTGAAGCACCGGACTCCAGCTGCTTAAAAACACTAAATTACAGGTCACACACCTGCAGCTCCAGCACAAAAATAAGTCTTTCACAAAATGGCACCATTTGGCTGAATTGATGTTTTCCTGCACAGAATCACTGATGATCTACAATGTGTTCAGGTCTTAGTAGGGCTGAAACGATGCTTTGCTTAATCCATAAAAACTTTATAGGGAACTGTTTCGCACAGGCATTTATGACTGTCGCACATCACACTTATGCTGTGTGAACACGACGCGATTATGATGCTGCTTTTTGCCAAGTGGAGGAAGAGAGAGAAAATAGCAAGGGACGAAGAAGAAAGTGTCCAAAGTATGGGATTATTTCAAGCTAAAAGAAAACAAGCCAAACAGAAGTACTTCTTAAACAATGCATTGAGAAATTGATGAAATAATCTGTAGAAGCTTCGAGTACTGAAATCATTGTTAGCTGCAGCTCTAGGTCTTAGGTCCTTTTCTCCATAACAATGCAGATTAAGACTCACACACTCATTAAGGATCACAAACAAGTTATAAAATGATATCTGTAGCTTTCCTGCAGTTTTATTCCATGTGTGATGAGCCTTCAAGGACTTAACGGCTAAATTTTACATGTTTTCAGCAGATCATTTACACAACAGTACATCCATCAGTTTTTGGATTGAGCTCTTTCCCACTGGGCGGCCATTGATTTTAAGTTAATTTCATTACAAAACAACTTACAGAGACTTGTAACTTGCCACACATAGGATGATTCAAATTAAATGTTTGCATGCAGCTGTCGGCTGCACGGCATGCACGGCATGCACGCAAAACTCTGCGCAAGACCGTTTAGTTTAGTCGCGGTTCTTTCGCGGTGATAAATGATCTGAACGTACCGCGTGCCGACAACTCGGCAATAACCGTTGAAGTTAAGGCTCCGTCTCAACAAAAAGTCTCTCTTCTGTCACTACACACTCACACAAAAACACATACACACTACACCTACACTGATGCCCCCTAATTTGAGGGTTAATTTGCAGTCATGGTCATTTCCATAGAAAATATGTTCATTTTGAAAATGTAACAGGAGACATATAATTGCACGTTTGTCAAAATCCAGACATTGATCTCTGAAACTCTGACAATGACGTGCAGAGAAAAAAACAAAAACAAAGCTGAAGAACCTCCGCTGGTTCATAATTTAGCATTTTGAGAAATGTAATCAAGCAGTGACACTCAATTGTCATCTGTTCATCCATCACATTACTCAGGCAGACAGCCATGTGTCACTTTTATCCAGTAATCTTTTCAGAAATAAACTCCTCACGTGCTCACTGACTGTGGAAAGAAACTTATTATCTCTGCATCACACACACTGGACATACGCTGCTGACACAGACTGAGAGAAGATCACTAGTCAGATTTCAACAGACTCTGTGTCTCATCATGCTGTGGTGCCAAAGAGCTGAATTATGGAAAAGATGCTAATTAGAAAAATAGCGGCAGAGCTGTGATGGTACCCAACACAACAGCTTATGGGCGTTAATTAATGGGTCTGATGGACAGAGTGAAGGACATGTGCTGCATCATAAGACAGATGACAGGATCAGCCAGGATGGCTGGCCAGGGCAGCCAGTAATAACTTGTCAGTTCATGGCCCTCTGCTGAGCATTAACATCCACAGCAGTTACTGTCAGTCTGGTCGGTAGGTGTAGAGAAAATTGTTGGACAGACACATTCTGTAATCCTTAAGCACTACTAAAAGGAGCAAATGTAATCAACAGGGATGTAACAGCACATACAGTACAGGCCAGGCCAGCGTCAGGGAAGATTACTCTGCTAAAATTAGATTATAGAGCTTACTTAATGACCAAAGTAACTGCATTACTCATTACTTTAACTTTGGTTAAAGTAATACTAGCCCAAACCATCACTGGTATCTTGTAGGTGTGACCCCAGATAATTCAAGATTCGCTGATTTGATAAACATTTTACGCGATGCGAGAACCACATACATTATTTATCAAATTGGGTCGGACTGTGGTCGGACTCGATTAATTTAGCGTGAGGACACACATGTGACAACGCCCTGTTTTCAAAATAATGTGTCTATACAGAATGGAAATAAAATGAATTGGATTATATTAACATAAAGTATAAAACATATTACGTGTCTATTAAAAGTTTTTTAAAAAACAACAATAAAATGTTAGGGAAATTACTCGTCACCTAGTGTTTACATGTTTGCTTGTCCTGTTCAGTCTTTGTTGGCTCATTGTAGCTTGTGATGGCTCTGTCTCATGTGTTCCTGCCCTGAGTTCCTGTCTGTTACCCAGTCAGGATGTGATTTAGATTTCCGTTTTCTCACTTGCCTGATTTACTCTGCCACTATGCACGCCTTTTGTTGAAATTAATAAACCTTCAGAACTGTCTCTGCTCAGCTCCGTGTCCTGCACTTGGGTCCTCAACCTATCATCCACACACCAATCCTGACACTTACACACTGGCAGTTAATCAAACAATCATTCCGACAGTCTATCTACCTTGTTTATATATAGCTTAGTTGTATAGTCACTTTTTGATTACTTAACTTTCGTATTATATTCTCAATTAACTGATGAAACCTTTTAACAATAAAATATCAGATAATTGTTAAAAATGTCCCTTAAAATATCCCAGAGTCAATGCGACTTTTTCATGTTGCTTTTTTTATCCAACCAACAGTCCAAGTCCAAAAAGTCTGTCTGGCATTTTTGTTAGAAAACAGAATCATTTACCACATCAGCTGACATATGCTCTGGCTACTACAAAGATCAAGCCCTTCTTTATTTCGAGTTCCTTTTTCAAATCGCAGACAGTTTTTTTGGTTGATTTTACTGCCTCCACTCACAATCTGTTTGCAGTCTGTTGGTCTCAAGGCCTCATTAGCAGCAGCTTGTTATATGGAGTGAAAGTCTGAATGAAATATTTGTGTTTCAGATCTGAAATGTTTCACCTCACAGTACTAAACACATCCAGCCTGGTGAGAAGATGCTGATGCAGCACAGGCGCAAAACCGTTTCACTGGGAAAAAAAATAAAATAAAATATTTACAACAATGATGTACTCGTGTGATGAGGAAAATCTGTGTGAAAGCAGGGAAATCCTGTTGACTCTCCAAGCTGTGCCAGTTTCCAGTTCAGAGTTTCCTCCTTGGCTGATGATTCACCTCCATCTGCACAACACTCCCATCCTCTCTTCACTGTGTCTGCTAATGATGGTGAATTCCTTTCAGTGGCTATTTTAACCCCAGCCCTTTATAGTACAATGTACAGTAGTGTTATATAAAACATACCATAAAACACTGTGCAGAGGCATGCCCCGGTCCTCATGTCCTGTCAGCTCTCTATTACAACCCATCTTTTTTTAAAAAAAAGGGCATTAAAAATCCACAAAAAAGAAAATATGATGAATACTTTTGATTCTTCAGGTTACTGATTTAATGGATCAACAAAAACAGGCAGCCTTTTTATTAGGGGTGGGAATCACCAGAGGACCTACGATACAATATTAACAGGATATTTATGTCAAGATATGATATCATTGCGATTTCAAACATATTGCGATATATTGCAATTTATTACCTTTTTTTATTAACTTCAAATTGTGTCCCCAAAGGAAAACTCTTTTTCTTGTGGACTGAAAAAGCCACTGATTATTTTAGTACCAAAAAGTAAAATTCTCATGTACAATTCCTATAATAGACTGATACTTGACCTCCGTGTATCGATACAATATGTCCACGGAAAATATCACGATACTATGCTGTATCGATCCCCCCCCCCCCCCCCACACTTTTTATATGATTATTGTAACTATAAACATCTTCATCAATTACGATTCTATAAAACTACACATACAGGTATAGAAGATTTCTTCCATATCTCTGTTGACAGTAAAGTCTGTCTACCCTTCGTTTCATGGTGCTGCACTGCAAATTGTTACAGTCATGGTATCGGCAGGGTACATTTAATCTTAAGGAACAAGATATGTAGATTACTGTGTGTGGAACAGGCATGACTAAAGATTGTCGGCATATTTAGAGAAAATCCTATTTTCACCCACATCACTCACCCATAATATGATTAATGTATGTATTTACTGCATCTCACCTCAGGGTAAATCAGAGCCCACACCCTGGCAATGTTAATTAGGTGGTAAACCAAATAAAATCTGTCCCGTGCACAAAGGCTAAGTGGCAGGTTTGAGTCCAAAATAGTCTAGAATAAAACTGCCACACAGTTTACAATAGATGTACAGCCTGATCAAAACTTTTAAAGATCAAACCTGGTATTATTCTTGATTGTTTTTACTGTCAACAAATCCCACGAAAACACATAAACTAACTTTGTAATTTGTTCTGAATTCCTGTCTTTGACTTTCAGCTTCAAGCCCATTGGTTCCTACTGAAGATGTAAATCTTTTATTAAAACATCTGGTCATTTTCAGCAGCAGATTAATCTCCATTTGGTGATCTAGTGCACATTTCTATCAGGACAATATTTTCAACAGTCAACACATTTGTCTACCAGGAATGAGGCAAAGCTAGAGCATGGCAAGAGGCAGGAAATAGATCATCTCATGTTTCTCTGCTGTGACAGCCCTCTTTCTTCATGTGTCTGCCATAACTTGATGAAGGAAAAACAGCATGTTGTCATTTTGTGTGTGCAGGGGGGGGGGGTGATGCTCTGTTACTGATTCTACACAAATACAACAAACAATGTGACCACCAACTGTCTCAGGAGGACATTTGAAACAGGAAAAGTTTCCATCTGATATCAAGAGGTAAAAGATGTCCACCAAGGAGGACGAATCGTCTCACTTTGATCATTCGGCCTGTCAGCTCCTTTGCAGCAATCCAAACGCTGTGATTGAGAGTTTCAGTGAGATCCTCTCATCTCACAATTGCTGGCAATTAAGGAGACGAGCTTCGAGTGGCCGATAAGATCTCCATCTCATACCAGATGATAGGCGCTTCCGCAGAGGAGGGGAAGACAAAAATGAGGGGAGATAGAGGGAGTGAAAGATGGAGACAGAGGAGCAACATATAAGACAGAGAGTGTGTAAAAATGGAATAAAAAGAATGAGGAAATTCACTGCAATCTCTGTGGCAGGGTTCGTCAGTGTTTCTGGAGGAGTTAGCGGACAGGTTTCCATCCAAAGTCTGAGCAAATTTTAGGAAAAATTCCAAAATAGATGGCGAGGACAATGTTAATGTGATCAGGGTAAAAATCACTGTGTGATTACGCAGATGACCTGATCCAAACTGTCTCCTCTTCAACTGTAGTTCAAGTCGATGGGTGTACATGGAGAAGGACGGAAAGTGTTTTCAGTAATTTGAGAGGAAAAACGTAGGATGGGATCACAGGGGGGGTCACACAGGGGGCAAAGGTGATGGAAATTAAAAAGCTTTGCTTTGAAGACAAAGATTGGTGGCACTGAACGAAAAACTCCCTCCTAAAGAAAAAACATCTGGTGGATCGATTTTCTAATCTGTTTCAGTCTGAAGCTGCCGTTAAATTTAATTACTTTGTGCCATAAGCGCTCAACAACCACTCTGTCATCAGAGGTGTGAAGGTGGACGGGGGCACGACGCTCCCACAGCCAGAACTGGACAGGAGAGTTTAAAAAAATTCACATGAAAGGACAAAGAGCCTCCAAACAACAGCACCGGTGTCACCGCATTGCATTTGTTCAGATATTATTAAATGAATATTCTGTTGTCCTTTTTTTTTTTTTTTAAACAAACTGGGTTTATTTTCATAGTTAGGAGAGACAGTCTGACCCAGAACCCAACAGCTAACTTGCTGCGTACAGACACAACGGCCTGGCCAATATGATGGACTGAATGATTTTTTGCTCATCACAAATACAGCTCTATCAGCAAGTGAGCAATAATAAATAGTAATTATAACAAAAAGACAAATTACTAGGTGTGACAAGCTATTTTAGCAAATAAAGAATTAATTCAATGTTTCAGAATGCTTCACATATTTAATGCTTTTCACAGTTAAGATTACTTTGTTTTGTAAACTATTAGACTTGTTTTACTTCTTTCATTAATATCCATGCTGTTGTTCACTGATACTAATTCTATTCACAATAAAGTTTACCATTTTAAATTCACTGAGTCCCACTAAGGCCACATCTTCAATTCTTTAGCAATTTAAAGGATCGTTTCAGTATTTTTAAACCTGGGCCCTATTTTGACCTATTTTGGGAATGAAATGAAAATTAAGCCGAAAACGTTTTGGAATCTGCGCACTAGATGGCTTCAGCCGGCAGCCGCAAACCGACTACAGTGGTTACAAGATATTTCTTCGGGGCAATTGCACCGGTTAAAATTACTTTATGTCCACAAAAAGCGCCACTTTTTGCCACTGACAGGCTCAGACCATTACAGCAGGTGTCTGACGATATCCTACACAGGATACCTACGAGTGATTTCTGGTGACAGGAAACAGAAGTCGCACTCAGGGACAATTCTCACTCTGAATTCTCATGAGAGGTGACTTGTTCATTTGAGGGTTCCTGACTTAAAACATTTCTATTGGATTTAATTGCATTGTCAGAATCAAACTGAATTGTGCCTTACTACATAGATAAAACATAAATCTATTGCCTGGTGTTCTGAAAATATCTCTACATGTTTTTCACCCCTATGTCAGCTCATAAACAACCTCATGAGAAGAAACACCATATACTGCGGTGAAACTTGCAATGGGTGACATCACTGCCAATTACCATCAAATTTTGCATTACCGTCATTGCCGTCTTTTTCAGAGGGCACAGTGAACACAGCACAGCGCGCTAGCCTTTATTAGCAGTTATATTTTGCCTTGACATAACCAGCGATGACATGTATGGCCGCATGTCATCATTCCACCGCTGGCTGTCGAGCTGGTGTCCAGCAAACCATGTGGGCTTTGTAGATAATTGGCGGATTTTCTGGGCATGCATCCCACTTTGGAAGGAGCAGCTCTCACATCTAGAAATCTGACCGAGGTTTATATGTGCACCAAAACCATGACAACCAGAAGGCAGAGCGGCAGTCCAGCACGCTTCTCTAATCTTCCATTAGAGCAATTACCCTCCCAAAACCCCATAGCAATAGTATCTGTCCCTCAACTACTTAAATTAATTCAATCAAAATCAAAGAGAAGAAGAGATGTACATAAAAACCTAATAAAAATGAACCAATTTAACAGCACAACAAAACAGGATAATTAAATGTGGACTCTCAAACATCAGAGCTCTGTCATCTAAAGCTGCACTAGTAAATGAACCTTGCTGGGTCATGAAGAATATGTTAGTCTAAATGAATCCACTGCCCCTAGTCGTATTACTACTCCTCGAGGCACCAACCAAGGAGGTGGAGTTGCAGTTATGTTCAACTCAAGCCTATTAATGAATTCTAAACCTTAACTAAATGTACTATAATTAATTCAAAAGCCCTTTTCTTAGTCCTTCACACCACACTCCTGGTCCATCTTTGGGATTCAATCTGAATTCTCAGAAGTTTAGTCTTAAAACAGGTTTAGGCCTTAAAAGTAGTTATTGTAGGTGATTTTAATATTCACAATGATAGCTTTAGTACTGTATTTATCTCATTATGAGATTCCACAAGCTTCTGTCAGAGTGTTCACAAACCCATTCATTGTTTTAAAAAAACGTTCAACCTTGTTCTGGCGAATGGCACTGAAACTAAACATTAAATAGAGCTTCAACAGAATTTCTTTTTATCTAACCACTATGTTACTGAACTACACACCATTAGCCAAAAAACCACCTATCTGATAGTGCTGTAGCTAAATTTAAGGAAGTGACGCCATCTGGATTTAATTCAATACCATATATGAATGTAACATAAGAATTCTATACTAACTTTAGTCCCTCCTAAATTGATCATCTTGTTGATATCTGTTGCCCCTGTTCAAAGGAAGATCATAAAACAAAGGGCCAGCTAACTATGCCTCTTATCTGGTTAGCTGCAGGTAGCAGTCAATGCTGCCATTAGTACTACAGTACTAGAGCGACCACATTTGTAGCTTTAAGTGAGAGCCAACGCATGTTGCCAACGAGAAAACTGGCTGTCTCAACATCGAACATATTACGTTCTTCGTTCTTCCTCAAGGGGCAGCAGCAGCTCTGTTCTCGGCAGATACATCAGATTTATGGATACCCGACCAGCTGGGGAGAGCAAGACCGAACTCATTGCGTGATTCAGAGGTTCTTTTCAGAGGTGCGGGTGGCATTAACGTCTCTGCCAAGCTCCATCATTCTGAAGTTTTGAACATGTTTATAAACACTCAACTACTAATACCGAAAAGAAATCAGAGAGAGCCCTTAACTTTTACCAACCAACCTGCTCATGTTTATGGTATTAGTGTATATTCTGTTCATGGTCTAATACAATTGCAATGGACAGGTCAATCTAAAATAAAATTCAAGGCAAACCTGATTTTTACTGTACTTTAGTTATAATGGTCTGGAAGATTTTAAAGGTTTAAATGAAAGCAAATCAAACAAAGAAACTAACACAAATTTACTAAATTTTGCACCGTTGTATTTTGTTTTTATGTATGCATTTACTCTGACCTACACTGACCTATTCAAACATAAACTATTAAAAAGAAAAATTACACCAACAGAACTACATGATCAGCTCTAAGAGGGCACCGTGTAATACCTGTCAGGTCTAGCTCCTTTAGCCAATCATGTTTTTCTATAAGAGCTTCTCATTTGTGGAAGACCATACCAACTGAAATAAGAATCACCTTCACACAAAGTCTTAAGACCTGGCTTTTGAAAAGTCAAACATTTCTAAACTAAATAGTGCATTGCACATTTTATTTCTATTGTTACTATTTAACCTGCTGCAAACATGTCTTATATCCTCTGCCAGTTGCCAGGCGGCCAGCTTTGCACAGCTTGGTAAGAGCAACATTATGATTGATGTATTTTATTTATGTGTACTGTTTATTGTTGTCCTGCATGTTTGAATGTAACAAAAGTAGGCTGGCACAGACTAAATGTGAGTCTGCTGTTACTGTACTGATGTTTTAATGTTTATGTTGTGAGCATTTGTTGTTGTCGTCATCATCGGGTTTTTTTTATAGTGTTTCAATGTACTTGTTCTGTATATTTTATCATTTTTATGGTTTCAAAACATCTTGGTGAAGGACTGCAGTTGATTAGCCAGTAGGCTAACAGTAGCCGTGTTTCCATCAAGGTTTTTTAACGCACAATTTGGAGTCTCACTTTAGAAATGGTTGATGGAAACTGCAAAATTCTTTTCTTTTCAAAGTTTTTACGCTCGCTTGAGGTGGTTTTTGCCTTTGTCGAAAACAAGTAAATGCGCTAAATGGAAGATGGAAACACTTTTGCCAAATAAGTAACTCAGGTCTGATAAGCTCTTTCTGCTATCGTCGTCTTGCCAGATATTCCCATAAGGAGAGGAGACATGGTTGGTAGCAAATTGCCAACTCAAAACATTTCAGAGGACCTCTCTCCATTTTTCTAAGACCAAAGGCCATCAGGTCCATGTCACTGGTTTTGTTTCTATTTTGGAACCAATACGTCTTATTTATTACAGCCATGTGTACATAACTACGCTTGCCTTAGCCTGGTTTATTTGCTCCAAACCAGCTGATGGAAATTTTTTTGTTTTCAAAATTCCGCTGAAAATTTGCATGACAATTAGACGGAAACATGGCTACTGGCACATTTACAGTAGGCTAGTGTTGACAAATGTGTGCTGTCCTTTTATCCAATTAAGTCACTGAAAGTGACTTACAGTCGCTATATAAGTCAGAAGACTCTGGAGCAACTAGGGGTTAAGTGTCTTGTTCAGGGACACATTGTGTCAGTGAGACTCAAAACCAGGTCTCTCACACCGGCGCCGTCACTGCCCCAGAATTAAAATCAAAATATTGAATTTAAAGAGCTGTCTTTAGTTTTCATGCAAAGGTGCACAGAACGTTCTACTTTTCCTGAAATGAAAACAGCATTGTGAGAGCAAAATCAATCACCTGTCCAATCACAGTTGGCAGAGTTTATCAGTGCTGGCACTAGCTTATGACAGCCATGACAGCCAGCTCTTCACATGAAAATGATTTCTGTGTGCTTGCCAGCTGGAGGGATGCTACTATTGACTGTAACTTCAGTCACATTTATGAATGACCATCAGCTGTTTTAAAAGGAGTGGATTGTGCAGCAGGAAGATGGTAAGATTGTACTTTGCACAATTCTCGGTTTAATAAGAAAGGCTGTTTGTAATGATTGCCGTCAGCTTGTGTCTGTGCCACTAAGCTCTACCTATGTTTTCCTTTCATGCTGCGATCAAAGAGTTGATCGTTTGTCATCTTGGCATGAACAACATGTCTCACTATCAAAATATAAAAAGCTCCCTTTGCACAAGCTAATGGAAATTAATGACATGCATAACATTGAAATGCAACACACACCTTCACTTTGTTTTCTGGGTTGTTATTTGAAAAACAATCAAGTCAGTTAAAGTTATTTTAAAGTCATTTTTTTTTCATTTAATGATGGCACAGTAAATACATACATAAAAAGGAAATATATATATTGAGGTGGTGATGGCGCAATGGATAAGACACATGCCTTTGGTGTGAGAGACCGGGGTTCAATTCCCTACTGTGACCCATCCACCTCTGTGTCCCTGAGCAAGACACTTAACCCCTCATTGCTCCAGAAGCGTGCGACCTCTGAAATACATACAGTATAGCAATTGTAAGTCAGTTTAGATAAAAGCATCAGCTAAATGAATAAAAATGTAAATATATATAACTTTACTACTTTGTTTTTTTGTTTATTTTGTTTTTATTCTGGCATTTTATATCTTCCATAAAACAGTATTAAGAAAGTTTGATGATTATCTTGATAATACCGTTTATCGTGATATGTTGGCCACAATAATCTTAACACAAAAATCTTAATGGCACATCCCAACGAGAAGAGAGTCTCAATCCTCCAAACTCTGCCTCCAGTATTCTCTGGAGAACACCTGGATCCCCCCTCTGACTTGTAAACATGTTTTTGTTTTTCAAAAAGGAGAACAGAGAAGAATAGAGATAAAAATTATCTTGCCTCATAGTAGCTCCTCACAGCGTTGCAGAAAGCTTCATCCGCCACAATCTGAGTTTCCCCGTTGAGAAAAGCCAGGAAACGCTCCTTTACCGCCTGCAGCTGCTGCTTGTTCACCTGAGAGAGGGAAGAGATCATGCAGGAGAAAAATGAAGCAAAGTACAAGGAGAGAGTTTGGGAGGAGAAATGAGAGGAGAGATGTTGGCAGAGGAGGGTGAAATCAATTAGAAACAGATGGGGCAGAAGAGCAGAAGATGATAGGAAGGCAGGATGGATGAGAAACAGAACAAAAGTACAAGATTAGACTCATTGTTAACGTGTGACAGAGTCTGACACTGTCATTACCGAGATGAGAAGAGTCACATTCTCAAACAAATGCCTTTCATTAGGAAACTGAGTTCGCCAGAAACAACAGAAGAAGACAAATCTGTGTTAGCGTGGCTGGAGAAAGAAAGAGATTCTTAAAAGTACCGTACTGAAGATTTAGCTCATTAACTACAAATTGCCGTTATTTGACTCCAAACTTTTTATAAGATCAGTTTTAAACGGGTTTTAAATTGAATTAATTTTCTTTCCAGACTAGTGGTCAGTCTCCATAATAATACATTTCATGTTGGTTTTTCCTTTAATGTGTCACCCCTCTGTATGCAACCATTTTGTTATTTGATCACAGATCAAAAAAAAAAAAAGATCTGCTTCCAGTTTCTCTGAAGTAAGGATTTAATGCTTTTCTCTTTTTTTGGACTGCTGTTTGGGTAAAACAAAATGTTGGAAGACCTTGGGCTTTAGGAAATTGTGATGGTCATTGATTAATCAGAATAATACCTCAAAAATAAAATGACAGTTGCAGCCTTCATACATCACTATACATCTACCTGCTCACTCACCGATCCATCTCTTTATCTATCAACTATAATTAAGTATCTAGTTTGGATAACCACAACACTTTCCGGAGGAGCAATTCTCAGTCGAACAGAGCAGTCAGGCCAGCAAAAAAAAAATCATTCCCATAAATGTCATTGGTTCTGGTAATTTCTGCCCAGTGAACCACAGCTGACATATTGTGTTGTATGAGCATTTTAAGTTTTCATGAGCAACAGAATCACCAGAAGCTGCTGCTCATAAGCTGCATATGTATGAAGTGTATGGAGGACGGTGGCATCAGGGGAAAATTAAACCATTATTCTTGCGCTTGTTGCAACACTGCCAGCAACAAATACATTCTGGGAGTCAAAGTGCCAATTTCCAGCAATACAAAGTGAGCAGCGACTTATCTCCTGCTGACAGCTTTTTGTGTGGGTTTCCTTGCCTTTTCTGTGTCTAAATGGAGCCGCAGTGGTTCTCCTTTAACCACAGCGGAGGGGAAGGTGAATTTATGAAAAGCAGCAGGTTTGCGTCTGTTCATATTCAGAATGACTCAACCTTCCACTAACAGGTGGAAAATGTGAGACAGTTCATTACAGATAAAGACATTTCTGCAGAAGGCCAGTGCCGGAGTGAAATCTGGTGTAAGTACCACAGCAGCCTATCTGACGACATATTCTTACTAACATGAAAAGAAAGAAATAGGCAGCGTCTGTGACTGTGCCGGTCACGCAAGTGAGCTTAAAGCAAGGCTAACGCACATCCAAAAGCACATGCCGGGAGCTGGGTTTGAGCCTGCAAAACCTGGGGAAGAAAACACAACTGCGAGAGAAAACTGACGATAGGAATGGCTCACAGAGAGTGATTGTACAAAAAGGGCAGCATTTCTACTAGTTACAGTTTGTGCGAGTAGGGACCCTAAACAAAAGGATCCTTTAGAGCAGTGGGCAGCAGAAAAATGAAAAAATAAATAAATGTATAGCGGTTGGTGATGAAATAGAGCTCATGTCATGTCAGGACAGCAACTGTCATATACTCACTTCCTCTTAAATGATTGTGCCTCCAAAATAAAAGCATGAGAATGTTTTTTGCAGCAATGCTTCATGTTGAGCTTTTACCTTGTGAAGAACATTCAAAAGAGTCTCCGGCTTGCCTGACACACCTCTGAAAAAGCAGTCAATAAACGTGTGATTGAATTACCCTGAATTTCCTCAGGGAAATGAAAATAACGTCCATCCAGGTTCATGAATGTTTATGAATCAAACGCCGGGACGCACACACACACACACACACTGCAGCACACGCTTTATTGTGAGCATGTGCAGAAGTGTCCTTAAAATCAATTTGTTTAACAAGTGAGAAAAAAAAGGCAGCGAAGTAGCTCAATTTAACAATAAGATGATAAAAGGGAACTTTCAAGGACTCGATGTCTTTGGAGAACAAAATGTTGAACAATTTTCAGACAAATTGCTTTGTATTGTAGAAATATTATAAAGTGGAATTCTGGCTGTGATTTTCTCTTCCAAAAATGATTTGTATTTTTAATTTTCAGAACAGTGCATAATGTGCTTCCTTGCCATGAATAGAAAAACTCTGCAACTACAAAATAATTTCCTGTTCTGAATCCCTTTTTTACTGAATTTGCAAGCCATGTTTCAGGTGAATGTAGCAGTAATGGCTTTCCTTGTACAAATGGATCTTGCTAATGAAATGAGGGGCGACAACCGATAAAGAAGCTGGATATGCACTGTGAAAAGCGGCCTGTCAGGTTTCAGTTGAATTTCTATTCGCCATATCCCCGGCTTTGAACCCAGAATGCTCAGAAAACATCCAGGTGTCATTTTCCCCTTACGGATGTTGCTCTGCATGCTATACTCAAATTGCTGTTCTTCTAAAACCCTTGTGCTGAGCAGAGACACTCTGAGGTCAACAGGTCAACATCTCTGAACGTTGATGGCGCGTTTGCTCTCACAGCAGCTTTGAGTGAGCAGAGTGGATTAGCTGCTGTTGGTGATGTATTGCCTGATGTTTCTTTCTCCAGTGTCTGATGATAAAAGGCCGAGGTGTGTTTGAACAGTGGATAAGACACATGCCTTTGGTGTGGGAGAGCTGGGTTTGAATCCCACTGCAACATTATGCGTCCTAGAGCCAGACAATTAACCCACAGCTGCTCCAGAGGAGTGTGACCTCTGAAAACCTTTCATCAGTGATTAAAGAGGCGGTATTATGCTCATTTTCAGGTTCAAAGTCCTAAAAAACACCATATTTTTTTCATACTGCACATTGCTGAATTTCCTCTTTTCACCCTGTGTTGAAGGCTTTGTTTTAGCTATGGAGTGATACATCTTGTCTCTAAATAATCTTTGTTAGAGTTGCACATGCGCTGTTCCTAGATAAGGAATAATAGCCAATCAGATGCAGAGAAAGGCGGGTCAGCGAAAAGACAGTAAACAGTTTCGATTCAGCTGTAGGCTACATGTTGCCGACCAGCTTGGACTGGAGCAAAAGTTTCAGAGTGGTGAGTTATTAATCTGCAACAAAAGGATCTTTCATCCATAAAGTTTTAACCGAGCTCTGTCTCTACATCACAGTAACAACTTTATGTCCACTGACTGCCTGGAGGGCAGCTAGTGTTTGGAAGGGAGAGGAGAGCTGTGTGCTGCAGCTCAGTGTTTTTGAGGGCATGTCAGACTAGCCGCGTTTTGACATGTATTTTCTTGTGACATCACAAGAAAGCGGAAGTAAAGGCTGGACTACAAACGAGCTGTTTTCAGGCAGTTCAGAGCAGAGTTTTCTGTGAGAGATGGGAACTCCCTTTGGGCTTTTTCACTTTGCAAACCTATTACATGAACAAAAAAGATATAACTCAATAAAGGAGAGGGAAAAAGCCAAAAAGCATAATACCACCTCTTTAATGTTGTTGAAATACAAACAGCGACACAAGATTATGTGCAGGTAAAACATTTGAACAACAGCTTAATAAAACACTTTACTGAAATTATAACTAATATTTCCTGGTTGCCATGTGTCCATGATTTGACCTATTGGTTTTGTTTTTAAAGAGTAGTTATAGATCTAGTATTTTCAGATTTTGGGGGCTTTCAGTGGTGTAAACAGAAAATATAATATTGCCATGGAGTGAGTGAATTAACTGTGAGCTACAACTGTGAGCCCTGTTGTTTAAGACTTTATTTCTGTACATTTTGGAAAGTGTACACTGAAGCTTTATAAGCATCATAAACAGACTTGATAAAAGTGGATTTAGTAGTTGGATCAGATCATAAGGACTGACAGTTCAGACAAAAACACAATAGTACTGAAAAGATTTCATGCAAAACAAACAAACTGGGTATTGAGTCTGAGTGAAGGCTCCTCACTAGATATGATTTGAGCAGATCAGACAGCCAATCATAGGAACTGTCAGACTGTCAGTCATCATGAAACAATCCAAAAACAAAATCAGCAACATGTCAATGTGAAAAGAGACAAAACAAACTACAACATGTCTCCTGTCCTGTTATCAGTGAATTTCAAGGAAAATTTAATTTAATTTTAATTGATAAAGTTGCTGCTGTGTTCTGACAGAAAGTATTAAAAAAACATGCACTGCTGTGGAGTTCCTATAATGTAACACCATTCAGTCCAGACAGAAATGTTATAAAGTCTGACTTTTCTACCACAGAAACCTTTCTGGGAGTTCAGGAACTTATACAGAAGGAAATAAATGTTTTTCCTCTGCTTTAGTTTATCTCCCTAAATGCTCACAACTGCCAACAAACACTAATGACTTAGTGTTTGTTGGCAGATGTTAAATTGACCTTAGAGACTTTGTCCGTTTTACAATGTTTCAAAAAAGTGTCCATAAAACAAATATAATTTATTACGCTTGAATGCACTACAATTCAGCTACTGCAAATACAGTCAATGGGAAGGCCTGACTTTGCAGGGTCCCCGGAAAAAGTCCCCAAAATATTGTTTCTGTATCAGCGGTGTTAATGCTGTAGGTGAGCTTGAAGCTTGAGGAGCAGTAAACTCACTATTGCACCTTGCACACCTTTTTTTTACCATGATTATGCTAATGTTACGTTGTAAACAACAAATCTAAGTTTAAATCACAGTCATCCGCACTAAGGATTGTGAAGATAACTCCAAGATTACTTGAGTCGATGACAACTATGCTTGTTATTGTAAGTGCAATAAATCATATGTGTAAAAAGTCAATACTTTACCAACAACATGTGAACATATAGAGATCATACAGTATTTAGTCACACTATTGTTGCTGCTCTGGAAACAACATTTAGTTATATTTCAAATATTCAATTCTAATCCTCTTATGAATGTATTCTTCTAAAACAAAATTTATCATAAAACACATTTTATTGGGGACACACTCAAATGACCACTTGTGGGTGTTGGGGACACATTGGAAACCAACATCACTGACGCTGTTGAGCTTGTTGGATTCTTTGACAGTTAATGTAACATTAATTTTGATTACTGGAAGCTTCCTGTGTTTATCGCTGTTGTTGAACACAGGGGGAAAACAATGCAGTGGACAAGAGGGCAGAGCAGGAGAGGAGACAGCATGAGAGCGACAGAGCAGAGAATATGTTTTTGGAAGGCAGCGTCATCAGCTCCACCAAGAAAATCAACAGATAACCAGCAGTAGTAGAGATTTCTTATGTAGCTCTTATGATAATGAGTAAAATCACTAAGAATGAATGTGAATGTAATTTTCATGTGAAAATGTGCGTGGGTTTTGAGCATTTAATTAAATGCCATACACAGCACAGTAAACAAAAACATCAACAATGACACCGATGTGGTTCTCTTTCTGTGCAGAAATCTTTAAGTCTGTTATCAGATTAATTTAATTCACCTTCAGTTGTTCAGATGCGTTGAAAACAGGATCAAGCAGAGGGAAGATTCATTCTTCTGAGTTAAGTTCTTTTGTGGGTTTTTAGCAAGTGGAACTATTACATCTAAGGATTCAGGATCATTAGTCATAATGCAGTTGCAGCTTTTACAGTGACTCAGGTGTTTCTGCAGACAGAACAATGGCATAAAATTGCCAGAGCATTGACGTAACAAGGTGCATGTCTAAAGAAGGCAATTTAAAAAGTAGAATTTTCATAAATTAGCATCTTTCTTAACACTCTGCACAACACCTGCTAAACCTGCTATAACAGCTCTGAGTGTTGAGCTTCCCTGTGAAGAGAAGATGTTACCAGAATACAGAAGAGAGTCTGCTGGTGTGGTTAGACAGCTTTTACATTTCCAGCTGTGACGGTCAAGCATTCAACCTGAAGCTGTACTGTCTGTGGTAGATCAGGTGTGGTGTGTGTGCTCGCACACTTATGTTGTGCGCATTAGCGTTTGTTTATGCTTGAAGGCTTTAATTTTAGTTCCTTCCTCTCCACCGAGGACATGATAGGTTGCGGAGGACAGTTAACAGCTTATTTGGGCAGCAGTAAGGACCTCCCGATGGCAGATCAATAAATACAAAGAATGCTGTGTGTGTGTGTGTGTGTGTGTGTTGTGTGTGTGTGTGTGTGTGTGTGTTGTGAGCATCATGCCTCTACAGAGAAACTACCACTTCTCTTCATTCCCGGTAGCACTTTCAGGGCTGTCAGGATGCAGCTCTGGTGATAAAACACGAACCGGGCGAGAGCAAGACATATGTGTCAGACGTCTCAGATTAATGGATGGAGGGCAAAGTGAGTCTGTAAACACACCCTTTGACCAAGGAAAACACTCACACACACACACACAGTATGGGTAATTGTCTCAGTGCCTGGGTACATGGAGGTAATTATATCAGACTGTATTTCCATGGCTGCCACTTATTGGAGAACACACATGCCTGGATTCTCTGTAGTCATTTACCGGCTTCAGCTGGCCAACTCTGATCAAGTGAAGAAAACGAGTCTGTTTAAAGCAGATACACAGATCAAAAGAATCGAATATATAAATTGAAAACTTTATAGCATATATAGTTTATTGTCGTTATATTGACAGAACAGAAAAGGTGGAACGGTGTCATGAGGGCACATGCAACACCCAACAAAGTACAGCGCGCACACACACACACTAAAATCATATATGGGCAGTGAGTGAAAAAAGTAAAAAATTTCCCTACTTAAAAAAGAAAAATACGTACTTAAGTGTCAAAAGTAGGGGTCGACCAAAAACTGCTCTGTCTCCTCCACCACAGCTGTTCGTTTGCTTTTAAAACAAGCACATGCGCTAGCTGGGCTAAAAGCTACTTTGTCTAAAAAAAGGCTAAAACAGGGGTGGTGATGGTGCAGTGGATAAGACACATGTCTTTGGTGAGAGAGACCTGGGTTCAATTCCCCACTCTGACCAATCCACCAATTGTGTCCCTGAGCAAGACACTTAACCCCTTGTTGCTCCAGAGGCGTGCGACCTCTGACAGATATAGCACGTGTAAGTCGCTTTGGATAAAAGCGTCAGCTAAATGAATAAATGTAAATATAAATGTAAAAACGAAATCTCTCTGTCTGTAGCCCGTTTAGCTGAGATGCTACGTACCTTAAAATTGAGCAAATCATGCTTGTTAAGAGAAACCAGCTCCTCTCTACCAGCAGCAGAAGAGGGAGGAGGAGGAGGAGGAACGACTGACTGACTGACGACTATTTTCTAAACTTCAAACTCAGTATTTTGATGCCAGGAATATAGTTTATTTAACATGGTCCATTTGTTTCCAGTGAGATACTGATTTTATATAGTGACTTTGCTGCTGTTAATGTTACTTTTGTTGCTTCTCTGAAAACAGTTAAAATATTTTTTTTTTGAATAACATACTTTATAAAAGGCAATTACTTAGTAATGAAAAACCAATAGAGTATAGATAAAGAACAGAACAAATAAATAATACCAAATAAAATCCTACCAATATGAAATAAATACAATATAAATTGCAGCAGGTAAAGACGAAGTTTACAATAATTTATCACTCATCGTTAACAAGTCCATCTCTGGGATGGATCTCTAATTCATTTAATTTACTATTTATAAAGACTAAATATGACATTTTGAGAAATGCATTGAAACTAATCGGGAGGAAGTTTATAATGCAGCAGGACAATGACCCAAAGCACACTGCCAACAAAACAAAACAAAGGACTTCATCGGGGGAAGCGGAAGGTTTTACACTGGCCAAGTCAATCAGCTGACCTTCACCCAATAGAGCTGCATTTCACCTCCTTGAGAGGAGACTGAAGGGAGAAACACCCCGAAACAAACAAGAACTGAAAGAAGCTGCGGTAAAAGCCTGGAATAGCAACACAAATGAAGAATGCAACAGTTTGGTGATGTGTCGCAGGCTTGAGGCAGTTATTGCAAACAAGGGTAATGCCATTAAATATAAGGAGTGGGAATCTCTGGGCACCTCACAATGCTTTCAAGCGTAATTACTAAGCATTTAATTTGTGCATTAAAATCCAAAAGAAACATCTCCTAATTAGCTTAAAAGCACTACGGTGCATCCCTAATTGACTTTATTAACCTCAGCTCCATGTTCCCTCATTTCTTTAACAACCAGTTGTCAGACTCTGAAAATTGAAAAATAATTGTCAATATGTACAGTATGTAAACCGGACAGAGCTGTACACCAGTTTAGTCTAAGCTTGTACCTGATGTTCTCAACACTTGACTAGCAGGGTTGCCAACTGTCCTGTATTAGCCGGGACGTCCCTTTTTTTGGCCTAACTGAGTTGTCCCATACGTGACCTCTCTAGTCCCGTTTTTTGACCACTACGCTCAGGGTGCGAACTACAGCGGAGCTCACCTCCCCTTAATAAGACTTTAGCTACCCTAAAAGCTTTATTTGTGATATTTTGGGGGCTGTCTAAAATATTGACAGCGTGCTTTATTGACATTATTCTCTATATTTCTCTATCACGATCATGCAGAGCATCAGACTTCATCCAACCACAGGGAACGATCATGTCCGCAGCGGCCGATCGCTCCGTGATTTCCTGTCCCTGGTCCGCCTCACACCCTCTCCGGTATGGGTTGTGTCTCTAGTAAGACTGGTGCACTGTGAACTGTTCCTGCTGTAAATAAGCTGTTATTAAACCAACTAAATATTTAATTAAGAGATTAGCTATCGTTATGACAAATTTCTTATAACAATACACTGTATATTTACACAAAAATATATCTCACTCTCACTGCAAAAAAAATTTGATTTACATAGCACTTTCACTGCGTGGTTCACACTTCTACAACTTATAATTAGCCTGTGTTCTCTAGCGCCACACAGGGGACAGACGGGACAAAGAAAGTGACGACGAACTCCTTCGCAACTGGTCCAAAACGCACAATAATTCAGAGCCGTCTCCCGACCTCCGGCGACTACGGGCGACTACGCCGTGGCCACAAAAAGCCTCACCACACGTCACAGCACGAGGGCCCGTCCAACGCTGCTTGCAGCTTGAATATTATTATTAAAACTGAAAGGGAGCGCATCTGAAATGTTAGTGATAATCCCTTAATTGTGTACTTTTTTCTGCACATCTCGCCATGTTCCTATTTCAGCAGGCGCTCTCCAAGTGTTACTGCACTTTATTAAAACATCACAATCTGTTCCTCAGGCACTAGAATCAGTTTCTGACTATAGCACTGTCACTAAGAGCACCTTAATAATTAGCCTATAGGCAGTATTGCAAGGCAGTTATTTTTTCACACTGGCCACCGTCACTCCAGCTCCCTCACCTCCACACATATAAAACACATACAAATGCACACACATACACAGCCCACTGAGCCGTCACACAGTTTCCAGAAAATGACTGATAGTTTCCTTTCTCTCAGAGACGTTTGCTTCAGACTGAAATAGTTTGTCCAGAGCAGAAGTGACAGGAGGAGAAATTTATGTCACTCAAGAGTGCGTGTGCGTGTGCATGTTCACCGCAGCTCCTCCGTCACCCCTCGCCATGCCAGAAGACACAGGCCCCTTTGTTTGTCAGGTGAAAACCTTTTATCTCCAACATGTCATTTTTTCAGGAACAGAAACAGGAAGTTGTGTGTTGTGTGTTTGACCGCTGTAGGTTTATGAGGTTATTACAGACGAATTGAAAACTAATTCAACAGCGGGTTACACAGTCACTCCCACTAGCCACTTTGGCGTGTTGAAAAATTGTAGTGTTTTCAAAAGGCAAACGAAAATATAAAAGTTGAATCTGTCCCAGAGCGGCCACAGACCTTCAGACCTGTCGACCATCAGCCTCCCGCCTGCTTTTAACCTGATGGCATCACATCATATCACAACTTTCCAGAGTTAATTCTATTTTTTAGTAAAAGAACTCATGCCATGTTGGAAAGCATGCGTTTGTTTGGGAATAATCTGGAAAATAAAGCCCTGTACTCTCTTTCAGGTGCAAATATCTCCAGGTAAAGCGACCAGAGCTTTTGATGATAAACATAAATCCAGTCAGAGCTCTGAGGAAATGCAGATATAAAACAAACAATCCAAAGTGCCCAAAACTGAAAAAGCCCTACATGAAGTTTTAATCCTGTTGCCTTAATTGCGGATTTTTTCTTTTTTATTCTAATTTATTCTTTGCTCTTTGTTTCTAATGCAGATAATTTCTACTCTGTTTTAGGGTATTTACCGCTGTTAAAAATAAACAGCGTTTCTGATGCAGCACGTTTATTATATACAATAAGAAGCTACTCTTCATGTCTTCAAATGTTAAGGATTATCTCCGTTTATGTTACGTGTTTCTAAAAAGAAGGAAAAACAGAATTTCGGCTGATCTATCAGAAGATCAGGTTTTATAAATTCTTAAAAATCTAAATCAGTAGCAGGCTCTACTGAAAAGTGCAAATTTCTGTACATGTTTACAGACACTTTCTTTCTACTTATCCGTCAAAAATACACACACACACACACACACACACACACACAGTCCTCCATGGTAAAACTCTCCTAATTGTCATGGCAACGATCTTTGCAGCACATGCAGAGTGTCAGCATCACTGGCGCAGCTGCTGCCAATCAGCATTAGCACACGTGTGCACACACAGCAGAACACATCAACAATTACTTCATCTGTGATATAAAGAGCAGCAAGGCATTCTAATCATTTCTATTTCCAAGCAAACCAGGACCAGAACCCATCTGCATTCTCGCCTGTTTTCATCGCTGTGGAAAGGTCACGCAATAAAGAGTTTATCCTCTGGGGAGCAGGAATGGGATAGGTATTCTGACAACCTACCAAGCAGATTGTTCCAGAGAAAAAAGGTCAGAGAGTCTCCAAGATCATTAGGGTTCACCCTCTGGGGAGGAGAAATATCTGCCGGGCACTTGTACCTCAGGGGTTACTTCAGCAGGTCCTATGGTGTACGTGAAAAGGTTTTGGAGAAGCTGATATAATTTGAATAAAGTAAAGTAAGAAAGTAAAATTTGGTAAAAATAATATATAATGACTATATACACACGTTTGTGTTTAAAAAATAAATAAATACACAAAATGGTGTGAGGCTCATGTTCAGTACATTTATTGTACTAAATTATAATCCCCAGTAATCTGCTAATGGCTGACTACACAGGACACACCTCCCCCCAACATGAGTCAGTGCAATACATGAACCCTTCCTGCTGCGATTCAGAATGCGTAAAAAAATAAAACAGTAAGCAAACAGAGAGAAATAGATAGAAATAGATAGATAAAGGGTGCAAAATCATATTTCTGCCAAATCAAGTGGTTTTTGTATGAATGCAAACTGATACCAAGACCAAAAGAAAAGAAACCAAGGCTAAACATCGACACTTTCAAGATCACTATGTGTTGTATGTATTGCAGTGTTTCCCCTACCCCCCAAAACAAATGACAAAATATATATAATTAGGCTATATTAAAAAAAACGGAGATCAAGCTGTTGTCATTTACATTTACTCATTTGGCAGACGCTTTTATCCAAAGCGACTAACATTTGAGGAACAACATCAAGCAGCAACAGAGCATCAAAGAGTGCAGACCCAGTAGTCACTCTGTATGCAAGCGACTTGAATGTCATTCTGGAGGCCATGGGTGGCGTTTTCACACACACAGACAAACCCAGCGAATTTGCTTCTCACTCATCGCCTCAAAAGTTCAATTCATTTGAACTTTATCAGCGCAGTGTTGTTCAAGCTTGTAAACAAGGATGTGTGCTGCCCACGAGAGAGTAGCGTCGCCACACCCTCTTATATCCCGGCCACGTATCCGTAACATGGCCGGTTCGCGACACTAGTAGTTTTGGGGGGTCGACCACCCCAGCTGAAAAAAATCCCAGGGAAAACACTATATTAAAATGAGCAGCCAGGGATTCAACACATCCACTATTTTCTCTATAGTGAAATACTTAAATAATTAAAGAATTGTGGGTGGCACGGTGGTGCAGTGGTTAGCACTGTCGCCTCACAGCAAGAAGGTCGTGGGTTCAAACCCCAGTTGCCCCAGCCTTTCTGTGTGGAGTTTGCATGTTCTCCCTGTGTCTGTGTGGGCAGAAAGCAACTAACATTTGAGGAACAGAGCATCAAAGCATATTAAATCAGCAGCCAGGGATTCAACACACTATTTTCTCTATAGTGAAATACTGAAATAATTAAAGAATTGTATGAATCCATATATGAATGGACGGTATGCTAAAGGGATCCTCAAACCCACAAAATCAGTCTGGCGGGTATTCACTCCACCTCAGACTGGAGACACACACACACACACACCTTTACAAATGATAAACTAACTGAAAGCTGAGCCTGTGAGGAAAAGTAATGAATACTTACAGGATCAAAAGGCAACCAATTGACTCAGATCAACAACCTATCTAATGATTATGTGTGAATCAATATTTTTATTCTTAACAGCGGAAGCAGCATGGCTCTATAGATATCGACCTGTTGTTCAGTTCGCCACTTTGGTCCAGAATTAAATATCTATATCAAATATCTATATCAACTACCCACAGCGATGGATTGCCATTTAATTTTCTACAGCTATTCGAGGTCCCAAGAGGGTAACCTTTCTGACTTTTCCTCTTGCAGGCCCATTTTAGTTTATATTAAAATATCTCAATTCTATTAGAAAGATTGCAGCGACAGTTAGGTGCACACATACGCCATCATCAGGTCAAAAGGTTCATGACCAAATACCGGAAAAAATAATGGCATCCCTATCTGCCTCAGATCTACTTTGTGTTTATATTATGTACGCAGAAGCAACAGGTAAGTCTTGCAGAACTTAAATGAAAAAACATATCAAACTGATCTCCTGCTGCGTCTGTGTTGTCACATAATAGTTAGGTCATGTTGTAAAAGCCTCAGAATAACATCAGGCTTCTGTCAGATATTTAGAGTTTATGAGCAATCAGTGACCCTGAGAAGAACAAACGGTACATCAGGACCATCCCAATAGATCGGTAAAAAAACACTAGGTTTAGATCCCTTCTCAAAACTTAATTCAAAAACTTTGCTATTTAGACTTTCACCCTGGATCAAGTTTAATCTCCCATCGGTCAATTTAGATCTGACAAAAACCTGCTTTGGAACAGATTCATGACAGATTAAAGTTGCACCTTAGCAAAGCTTTACCACCCCGCAACTAACATGTCACAGGCTCAAACCCCACAAGCCAAGATGCAACATACGAGTGCCAGGAAAAAAACACCACTATACACCAGACAAAATGTCAACCCAACCCTGCCCAAAGTTTCTGTCTATATATCAGTTTGCCAAACTCTGACTTTAATTTTCTACATTCCTGAGCATCAAACTGTTCTCATTACCTCTGAGTCTCAGTTATTTTTTAAACCTCCTCTCAGTCTTATCTCCTGTACGCAGACACCAGTCCGTCTGTGCAGCTCTGAGTGAGAGTGATCACTCCCTGAAGACAAACACTTCCTCCCCTCCCTTTATAAACACCATCAGCTGACCGCTGTCCACACACAAACACACACCTAACCCACATACTATACATATAGCACTTTCTACTTCACACACAAACTTTAGGTTTTAAAATGAGGTCAGGGTCAATTAAAGGTCAGTGAACCTCTGTGATGCTGAGGAACATTTTGTCTGATGATGAATTACCTTCATTATATCCTTGAACCTTCCTTCACTTTCTCACGCCCATCGTTTTTAAGTAAATGCTACAATTTCCAGGGTCTCGCTGACATTCCGCTTTTAAATCTAAACGACTGACTGAGTGACAGAGAGAGCGGAAGACTGAGACATTTTGTGACATTAGAGTTGTCTATGGGTTGCTCTGACCTCAATGAACGTTTCTAAGGATAACTCTTTTCCCCAGTGGATTTGGTGACCCCTGACCTTTCCTCTAGCGCCACATTCATGCCAGACTTCCACTACCACATGCAATTGTGTCCAAAGAATGAATTGTGTTTTCTGTGCTCAATCCACGCTCAGGACAAAATGTCAACATTGCAAATAAAGACCTGAATACACAGCAAAATGGATGCGGCCGCAGACACTGTGCAACGGACACATGGACTTGTAGGAAAATACAGTCTGTGGTAAATAAATTCGAACCTCACAGACACCTGTACAACAAAATTTAATCCCCTGCGTAGGGCTGGACAATAAAACAATAATTATTGCAATTTTTTTTTTCTAAAAACAATATAACAAATGTTTAATAAATATTCAATAAATGTTTGATCAGGCACAAATTAGGACTTAAATTTAATTTTATTTATTATTTATTTGGTTGAGGAAAAATGACTTAATTTTACTCGTGCACATTTTTTGATAAAGAATTGTTTTGAATGTTCTACCTCAGATTTGTGATCATAAATAAAAGTTTAAACCACAATTAACCATCAGCTTTCTTCAACCTTCACTCAGGAGCAAAAATCAGCCTTTAAACTTGAAAGAAATAACGATTTGATATTTATCGCGATAATTATTGATATCGAAAGATATGAAACTTTTTATCGTGATAACATTTTTGGCCGTATCGTCCAGCCCAACTTATGTGGACAGTGGAACATTGGAGCCACATTCAATGGTTGAACATGTGATTCCAAAGCCGTGGCCTTAAATGTGCTGCTCTAACAGCCTCCATTCCTCTGGTTTCAGTCTATCTACCAGACAATAGAACCTGGCTGCAGGGATCTGCTCCCATTCAGGCCCAAGAGCTTTAATAAGGTCCAACACTGGTGTTGGGTGACCAGGTTTGGCTCACAGTTGTTGTTCTAGTTCATCCAAAGGTGCGGCTTTGACATTCCTCCACATCAAAGTAGTAAAAAAACATTTATTTATGGAGCTGAGGACGATGGAGATTGCCCTGTTAAAACAGGAAAGGGGCTTCACCAAAAGGGGCTTATTATTTTTCCTATTTAAAACAAGTACAGCATTTATGATACCACAAACCAGCAGCAATTGTGATGAAATTCTCAACTTTGGTTTTGTTGTTTAGGTTTTACAGTTGTTAGTTCAACAGCTTATTGTTATTTTTTTTACTGAGGGGATGGATTTGAGAAAAAGTATGAAAATAGTGTTCCACTGATCTGGTCCTCTTAAAAAAAAATTCAGGTATATACACTTTTTTGTTCTGGTATATTTGAGCGAAAACAAAAGCAATGTCTGCATCTTGTCAAATTTCAAGGTATGTTACAATTCTACAATAATATTTTTTACTAAAAAAGTCTTAAGCCTCCCGTCTCTGTCTGGTTCCTCTGTACCATCACCTGCTTTCACCTCAAATGGTAATTCATCATCACTGCTTTCTTCTAAAGATTTATTGCTTGATGCCTCATTTCCTGTAGACACAGGCGCAGCTATCACCATGACTTAAAATTAGATTTCACCACATGGAGGTGCGAAGAATCAATCCCCAGCTGCTTGTTTTATTTCAAACTGTCAGGTATCATCAAACTTCTGTCTTAAACCTCCCAGCAGTCAAACTGTTAGTGTTATTCTGCAACAGCTCAACCTGTCCAGGTAACAAGCTGACCCACAACACCTACACATGATCACATGCAAACACACCACAGCAAGTTGCAACACCGAGAATGTCTACAGGGTTTGCACAGATGTCAGAAAGATACAGCAAATGTACCTGACAATTCGCAGTCTGTGTTTGGTTTGTTGGCAGAAACCTCTCCAAGTCTCTGAACTCTACTCCTGGAGGGATGAACACCATTCTTCCAAAAGACATTCCCTCCTTTGGTGTTTCGATAATGGTGAGTAAAGTTTAACACGTCACAAATCTTCTATAGGTGTTTAATTGGTTTGATGTCTGTGATTATATAGACCAGAGAATATGATTCACGTCACATCATACGCATCAAAACATTCAGCGAGCCTTCAGATGGAGATAATGGAGAACACTCCCATCAGAATGGAAATATTTAATAGGATAAATTCACTTAGATCTTTTTTCTTTTGTCATCTTGATCAAAATCAATGTCAGCTGGCCCTACGCAGCGCTGTTATCCATGTTCCTATATTGCTAAATTGTATCATGCGGTACACCAACTGTATATGGAGGCATCCGCATTTGCAGGTTTTCATGTTTTCTCAAGAAATTTGTGTGATCCAACAACTTCAGGTGTCAGCCTTTGGCGTCCAGATAGTTCTAATGTAGTTTAAAGAACAGCAATTTAAGACAAAACAT